>JADLZN010011493.1:0-55000 GCA_018155175.1 Sinocyclocheilus anophthalmus
ACCTTCAACATCTCTATATGCATATTGTGCTTCTTATAGCCAGAAAATAGGGGAGCGAGGAAAGGCTGCGACAGGTGCCCACTGTTTTTAGGAAAGCAACCAATCATGCCATGCAGATTATACAGTAACAAAATCCACACGTATCAATAAGGAAAACAACAGCATACGACTTTAGTAATACCCGTTAAAAGAAAGTTTCAGAAAGTGTACACTTTTCCATTTTGAACCCCACTGGTATATTTTTGGATTTTTTTGCATTTTCCTTTTTTTGTTTTATGTTATAGTTTTTTGAGACTGCTATATCTATATACTATATATTATTTCCTTATATTATTTACAGAACTTATTTGGTACTTTTCAAAAACAAATGAACACGCCAAACAACCAAAGAAACAAAAATAAGAAAATAATGCATACATCTGTTTTTAGGTGATATAATTGATCAAAATGACATCAGATATAAAATATAAAAATCTGCAAGCAGCGATGACGGGCCCTCGCACCCGGCTCCCCGCCACCCTGTGGCTTTTAGGAAAACAGCAAGAAGTAAAAAGGCAAAAAAACAGTGGGCAATATGCGCTAAATGGGTAAAATATAGGATGAATATGTCAAAGTCATTTATATGTGCCAATCTTCCTGCTTCCAGCTGGTGGCGCTATGATTATAACTTGATGTTGGCATGTAGGTGTCTTCAGGACAGCACTTTTATTAAACATGTGAAGTTTGGTGCAGATTGGTATGTTTGAGTTAGTGTAAAGCAAGTCATATCTTGTTGCCAACAGGTGGCACTATGATTATTACAGAACATTGACATGTAGATGTCTTCAGGCCAGTATTCTTACTAAACAAGTGATGTTTGGTGCAGATTGGACATTGCATGTTAAAGTTAGTGTACTATACAAACGTTATTTCACCTGTTGCCTGCAGGTGGCGCTATGATTTTATATGAATATTGGCCTTTAGATGTGTTCAGGTCAGGACTATTATCAAACATATTAAGTTTGGTGCAGATTGGACATTGCATGTTTAAGTGAGTGTAAAACAAGTAATTTTCTGTTGACAGTAGGTGGCGCTATGATTATAACTTAAAATTGGCATGTACATGTTTTCAGGCCAGGATTCTTATAAAATATTTTAAGTTTAGGGCAGATCAGACATTCATTTTTACGTTACTGTGAAACAGTCTTTCCTGTTGCCTGCAGGTGACGCTATAATTATTACTGAATATTGGCCTTTAGATGTCTTCAGGCCATGACTCTTTCATAATATGTGAAGTTGAGTTTTTATACAGCCTAATGAAACCATTCATATGCCCAGATGTAGCCCCATAAACTTAACAGCATAATAACATGGAAACATCAACCTGATAAAAGTTTCATGATACTTGTATTAGGGAGTTATTGTATAATGCATGAATACTGCATGAGGTAAAAAGCTGAAATGTAAAGGTGAAGCAGTAGATTTATAGAGTTCATAAGGGACTTTAGATGCATGTTGCATTTATTCTTAGTTTAGCATCCACTAAGAATATCTGACCAAATAATAACAACAACAACAACAACAATGGCACAGTGCATGGAGTGTATTTGGAGTGTATCGGGTAGAAAACAGGATTTTAAATTCTTCACCAAGCAGTATTCTGTTGGTCAACACGGCAAATCTGTTTACTGTTGTTCTGGGAATTTTCATATGCAAAATTCAATCCAGATCCAGATTTCGCAACTTGAACCTGTTGCGAAATCTGCGTGGGTAAATCTTTTGCCCTGATATGAAATTCCTGAACACTTGGATTCCTTTTGAAATGACTGGATTTTGCCTATGAAAATTCACAGAACAACAGTTAACATGACTGCACAATTGTATTTATTTATTTATATTAGTATCAGCAAAATACCGAACATAAAATACATATGACATATTATGTGTGCTCTTTTATTGCGATTTTTTTGCAACGCTATTACCAAAATTTTGTCAAGAAATAAATATTAAATAATTACACAAAGTAAAAAAAATAAATATTAATGTAAAAATATATATATTAATGAAATCTTTGATTAGAGGATTTTAAATAAAATAGTTTAGAAGTTAGTTTAGTGTTGAAGATTTAGCCTAAATCAAGTTAAATTAACAGCGTCTAACTTTATTTTTTGCAGCAAATGTTTTTTTGGTATAGACTAGGTTTCCCAGAAATGTAAGAAAAAAAAAAAAAAAAAAAAAAAAAAAAAAAAAAAAAGAAAAAAAAAAAAGAAAAAAAAAAGAAACGAAAATATTATTTGATCATTACACTATTGTTGTAAAAAGGGCTGAATTACAGTGTTGAACGCTTGATGAATGCCGTCAACAGTTTAATTTGGTTTAAAAATGAGAAAACAGAATGAGAGTATTTACTTTGTCAATTTTCCCCATAAACAAAACACATTCTTTTGATCCGATCATTTACAATCTATTCGCCTCGTTTCATTTATTTCAACTAAAATTCTCCCACAATCACCCTGTATGTGATTATTTAAAAAAAACAATGCACACACACATTCGATTACATAAAACGTTCTGATTGCTCTCATTTATGTGTTAAGTATAGTAACGGTATGAAAATTTCTTATCACGATTAGTGACCAAAATGATCACGGTTATCAGTATTATCACGGTATTCGTAAAATGTGCTGGAAATGTTCAAAGAGTACTGACACATAAATAATTTCACCAAGTTTTACATTTAAAATCAACAAACAACAAATAAAATGAGTTTTTGTTTGCATAACTAAAACAATAAAATTGCCAATGATGTCCGGATTTTAAATGATAACATGACTGACAACAGTTTATCTAATGTTCAAATATCTAATGTAAATGTCAAATATCTAATTTAATAAAACTGTGTTTTATGCTTCAGGGCTCCAGACTTATTTTTCCCACTGGTCACTCTTTTGCGACTTTCTCAGTTGGTCACACCGGCACATGATTTGGTCGCAATATTTTTATTCTTAGGGATTATATGCTGCTGTAGAGCCTTTTACATAGTTTTATAGTTATATGAATCGAAAGTGGTTAACATCAACCCTTGTTCTTCCTCTTATTATTTTGTGATTTGATTTTTGTGAACAGGAGTTCTCTTTATCTGTGTTATAAGCCGGCTTCGAGCTTTCACTTCGAATTTCGCATCTTAGTGTCACTTTCCCAAGAAAGATAATTGTCTGATGTGCTTACACATCTATACTATTTCACTTTTTAAGACTAAAACAAAAGATGGATTCATTGTTATTCGTAATTAAAAAGCATAACAACAATAAAACAGTAAGATACAATGACTAGCTTACAAAACGTTTATTAACAAAAACGAATAAGACGAGGCATGGCATACACCACATGCTGTATTATATACCGACTAATAAATTAGCTACAGAACGTTTAGCAAACACTGAGGAATCAATAAATAAAAAAGAGAGCTTATATAGCATAACGTGAGGTAAACAGCAAAAATAAGCTTTTCAAAATGAAAACAAAAAGAAAAGTATAACTAAACTTGCTGTTGGTGACAGTGCTTGCATGTTTTTCCCCCCACAAGAATACCAACATGTTCACCTTTGGTTTAAGAAGCGGTCTTTTACTTTACTTTAACATGAAAACCATCCATCGTTTACTCAATATTCGCGTCATTTTTGCTTCGCGCTCCTGCTGACGCAGCGAGTATAAACCAGGCCCTACACACTCTATAAGCACGGTTTCGTAATGCTTTCAGTTTCGTTTGCCTTTTGATGTTTCTCATATGCAACAGAAAGTTAGCGTTATGAGTGAAACATGCGGGGTTGGGGGGGGGGGGGGGGGGTCGCTCCCAGTGCGACCCGCACACAAAATTTAGTTGCACGGGCAGAAAAAATTATCGCAAAATGCACCCATTTGGTAGCACACTGGAGCCCTGTGCTGGACAGTATTTAATTACCCTCAGTTGCTCAAATCGCGGTAATCGAATACGGTTATAGTGATAATTAAAATATGAAATGGTAATACTAACTGTGGGGTATTTTATCACGATTTATCGTCAAACCGGTAATCATTACATCCCTAATAGTAACTACATTAAACAGAGGCAGTAAACTTAATGAGGATACAGGAAATACCACTGCACAATAGTTGACATTCCAGGGGTCCTTGACCATAATATCGCAGCTCTCTTTTCAAATACAAATACACCAAAATGTATTTGCCAAATACACCATATGACTCCTTCCCAAAGATGGCTCAATGATGCAACAATCTGAGGCTGTATACTCTCAAATACTTTTCAAAAAAAGTTGAATTAAACTGAGTGATGACTTAAATAGCAAATAATTACACATCTCATTCCTCTTCAAACTTATAATGTTACATAAAGCAGGAAGGCAATTGAGTTTCAGATCTGATGAGAATGTGCCACATTAAAAGGGAGGATTGTTATAGTTATGAGACTAACTTCATTACACAAAACTAGCATGCATGTAGAACTACAGGATTTCACAAACCGAGTTTAGACAAATATGGCTTGGTGTGTTGTCTTCAACATGTCCAAAACCTAATGTGCTACCTACCCAGTTATCAAAAAACCGGGGGCAAAATTATATTTTGGCCTACACTCTATGGTAGCACAGCATGTATTCTTCGTTTATATATTTATTTTTTGCAATTATTTACATTACCTATTTATTTATTTTTTATTACCTAAATCTTTTGTTATAGGGTCTACTGACATAAATACCAATAATTATTATTTTTTTAATTCATTGAATACTTACATTTTATTTCTTAATTTTTTTCTATTTATTAGACAAACCAAAATATATAATTTATGTTGCAAGAACATATGCAAGTATAGCTACAGTTTAAAACAACAATCCCAGTCCATATGTTGCATTTTCACACCTTTTTTCACATCTGATCTGCATATTGCAAATTACACAGTTACACCATGTTTACACTGGATATTGGCTGAGTCGTATATACGAAATTGCTGCCATTAAAATCAACAAATGCAGAGGATTATAGTTTTCTGTTTGATGTCCGATATTAAAAATCACACAGAAAACCATGCTGTATTTATTTGGTTGTTTTATTCCATGTCAGTATGTAAAGCTATTTTAATGGCAAAGGTTAAATAAATACATAAGTAATTAAGTTTGGGATAAACAATTTGCATAGAGAAAGATAATTTAATTAAAATCACAGTATAAATAGTACAAATTCATACTGACGGACTATAGGCCCTTTCGCACCGGGGGAACCTTTTCATAGTACCAGAACTAATTGTGGAACTACCCACTTTTTGGCGTTTTCGCACCGCCGGAACTGGGTGCAATTTTAGTAGCGGACTGCCTTTTTCGAGAACCAAATTAGCTCCTACTAATCTAGCAGGGTCTAACCAGCACAACTGGTACTAATCGTGACGTAAATAGACATTGATTGGCCAAACGCGTACGAAAACGCCCTCACCCGCCATGATTTAAAATGCTGTGTAAACATAGTGTCAACTTATTTTGCAAGTATGGAGAACAGCGATAGATGGACGGACGCTGAAGTGCAGGCACTTGTAGCAAATGTAGCACTGCCAGTTGTCGTTGGAGATTCTTAGTCCTCCTTTCCGTTCTTTCAATCGCTTTACGTATACGTCGACTTTCCATGTCCATTATTGTGAAACCCGCGAGACACAACAAACACAGCTCCGATCACAACGTCCTCCATCCTCCTGTTTTTAATGTTGCTGTTCTTTGTTTCTGTTGTTGAACGCCGCGCACAAATGACGTTGCTGTCGACCGGCTTACGTCACTTCTTAATACACACTCTCGGTGCGAAAGCAACCCTTTAAATGGTACTGGAAAATAGTTCGCGCAAAATCGTCCCAGTACTTTAGTACTGTACATTTAGTTCTGGAACTAAAGCGGTGCGAAAGGCCCTAGTTCTACCATTTCCCAGAACTTCATGTGACAAACTCTTATGAAAGGCTAAAAGGGATTTCCCCTTTAAAGGAACACTCCAGTATTTTTGAAAATAGGCTCATTTTCCAACTCCCCTAGAGTTTAAACAGTTGAGTTTTACCGTTTTCTAATCCATTCAACCAATCTCTTGTCTGGCGGTAGCACTTTTAGCTGTATCTTAGCATAGATCATTGAATTTGATTAGATCGTTAGCATCTCGCTCAAAAATGACCAAAGAGTTTCGATATTTTTCCTATTTAAAACTTGTCTCTTCTGTAGTTACATCGTGTACTACGACCGACGGAAAATGAAAAGTTGCGATTTTCTAGGCCGATATGGCTAGTAACTATACTCTCATTCCGGCGTAATAATCAAGGAACTTTGCTGCCGTACCATGGTGCAGCAGGCCACAATGATATTACACAGCACCTGAAAGTGGCTAGTTCCAAGCCATATCGGCCTAGAAAATAACAACTCTTCATTTTCCGTCGGTCTTAGTACACAAATTAACTACAGAAGAGTCAAGTTTTAAACAGGAAAAATATCGAAACTCTTTGGTCATTTTTGAGCGAGATGCTAATGGTCTAATCAGATTCAATGATCTATGCTAAGCTACAGCTAAAAGTGCTACCGCCAGACCCGGAGATCGGCTGAATGCATTCGAAAACGGTAAAACTCAACTGTTTAACTCTAGGGGAGTTGGAAAATGAGCCTATTTTCAAAAATAGTGGAGTGTTCCTTTAAACAATGTGCTAGTCATACCTCCCAGGCATGTTTGTTATTAATATGGCAATAAGACATATTTGAGATTGCAGTTGTATTTAGGCCTACTACAATTATGACATCACTTGAGCAACAAATTAAAAGCTTGAGGGCTGCACTAGGATAGAGGAAACCTCAACTGTTTGAAAGAACAATCCCAGTCCATATACATTACCTATGGATCCTGATGCGGATCATGTTGCGGGATATTACTCATATCCTTCCAGGCATCTATTGCCATAGGAGATATGAGTTTGGGACCAGGCGTTTATTCCCTTCTCGCAAAGTTCTGGAACACCGTGTTTGAGCAGCACAACGCACCATTCATCCATCCAAAGTGACCTTCCCCGCAAAACCAAACATTTGTTTAGTATGAAAGGGCCCTCTACAAATAATGTCTTTTGTGTCCCTACTACTTCAGTTACAGTGAACTAACTAGTGGTGAAAGGGGTTAGATTACACAGCAGATGGACAAAGTACATCACACACTAGACAGCCAGCGCTGACAGAAGTCACACTGGCAACCTGAAGTTTTCCACAATAAAAACAGATTCACAAAAAATAAAAATACCATGGTCTTAATGTCTCCATATCAATAAAATAGTTCAGTATCAAGTGTACGTGAACAAAGACAAGAGTTAGTGAAATGTTATTTGCAATTAGACAATCTGGATGTTTTTGAATTTTGTAAATGAGGTATGAAAAGAGAAACAAATGAGGTGCTTATCTGGAAAAGATCAATCGTAAAAGACAAACTTTTATAAAAATATCAGGTGCAAATTAAGAGTTTATTGACAAACAGATTTACACATTTACACATTTATGAACGTTTAGGAAGTGTAAAAAGCACTGCAAACACTGAGAAACAAAACAATTTGGGTACTGATGACAATAAAATATTTAGGATAAGAATTTTCCTGGATACGAATTTTCTTGAGCTCTTGTGAGCAATGATTTTGTTCATGTGAAATCCTTTAATTAAACAATGACAGGGTGCCTTGAACTACCTTAAGCAGGGTGGAAACTTCATTTCATATGTGTCATGGCCCTGAGGAAAATATCCATCAAGATCTTTAAATAAAAGCCGGATTTGTGTAATGGATCTTAGTACTGGAGGTCATCCAGTTCTCAACTTCTCCTCAGCTGTGTAATGTATCCACGGCTTGGCAAATGTCTGGCTCCGGTGAACCAGTTTCAAAACCTTGATTAGTTTGGTATTCAATGTTTATGTGCAGTTATGTGGTTCTTTAACATAGGCAGTTTTAATAGGTCAAGTATATTAAAACGCATCCTGTTTTTATCCACTCACACTCATGTTGTTACAAACCTGTATGGCTTGGAACTTAAGATTATCAGCAGAATGTTTATGCTGCTCTTTTACATAAAACAATTATAACTAGGATGATCAAACAAAATACCTTTTTTTATTGCAAGGTTGTGATTTTTGTATAAGCTTTATTCTTCTATTAGCAATATTTAATTTAAGCATATCTGAAACTTGTTGTTTTAACTGTGATAATAGGCATTGCTAGTTTTTGATATGGTTTTAGTAACTTAGCCAAACTTAAGCTCAAAACATAAAATACAAGGATCCCAGACTTTTATATTATCAGCAAAACACACTGAAAAACAATAAGAACTCAAATTGTATTTTATTTTCTCTCTCTATAAGAGCTGAAAGAGAACTGCAGCATGTCCTTGCCTTGTTTATAACATAGTTTGAAACTTTAACTGGAAAGTTTGAGTCCACCTACACACCATCATTTGTGGTCACTATTTTCTTCTGAAAAGATCCAGTGTTTCCTGTGAATATGCATGTTTCACGATAAATGTGAGTGATTTTCAGAAAACAAGGTTACGTCACACAAATAACTGATTAACATCCCGCAACCCGGAAGTGAATTTATGACAATTAATGACAGACACCTACAGATTCATTAACAATCCCAACCAAAGACCAGGAGCAATGAGAGGACAGGACAGCATAGTGTGTGCGTGTGTGCTGCAGACAGGTGGAAACACACAATCCAATTCCTCTAGATTATCAGTAACCTCCCTGACCTTCCAGCACAGTCTGAGAACACTTCACACACTCTTTATACACACATTAACTACTGTTTTAGGAGCAGAAAAACTCTTTTGTAAAGAAACTCATCTTGCCACATAATACTTTACATAACAATCTAGACAATAAATTGTATATTTACCTTATTTTCATGGCTGTAATTCAACCTAGTGAACTGCCTACATAGTAGACAGCATTTTAGGGCATCATATTTGCATGCATAGAACACAGCATGTTTAGGCCTCATAGACGAGTTCCGAGTAAGGCACCATTCAAGTATGCACAGAACTCAGCATTTTTGGGCATCACAGAAATTGTAGGAGTCAGCAGCATTTCTGGACATCATAAACGTGTGCTTACAACACAGAATTTTGGGGCGTCATAGATGAATTCTGAGCCACCAGAGTTTTATAGCATTATAACCATGTTCAGCTTTAGTGGTGTTTTGGACATCATAGACCTTCATTTCTGAATGCATCATGTGCATCATTCAACACAGCACTTCTAATCATTATTTTATGCATTTTGAGCCAGTAGAGTTTTCAGGCATCCTATATAATGTTACAATTTAACAATGTTTTGGGCATCACTGAAACATTCCAATTCAGCACCATTTTTTACTCATTATAGATACATACTGAGTATGTTTTTTTTACATTAAAGAAGGGGGGGGGGTTGGGGTGTGGGTTATTAAGCAGTTTCTATTGGGCAACACATGCATTCCAGATCAGCTGCGATTTTGGGCATCATAGACGTCTTCCAATCATAGGCGGATTAACCATATGGGCAATTGGGCACGTCCAGGGGGGCACCACGCAAATAAATGTTTTGCGGTAAAACAAGCGATGTATTCTCAAACGTCTATCTAGCCGTGGCCAATACATAGGCTACCCTTTTATCTAGGGGTCGACCGATATGTATTTTTCAAGGCCGATGCCGATACCGATTATTACAGACCAAGTAGACCAATAACCAATATTTTGAACCGATATATATGTCTGGTGTAAAAATGAAACTTAATGTCAACAATTAAGACTAAACAAGGGGCTCTGACAAAAAACCTGCCTTCCCTGCTGTTGGTGAGGTGTAGTACTCCCACAGTAAAACTCTTGATTTTTGGGCAAACTCTTTATTTAATGGTGTTTACCATTAAAAATTAAAACATGGAAAGAAATTAGCGCATTGTGTGATATTTTAAACAAAACCACGTTGTAATAATTGTCGTGTGTAGTAGTCGGGGTTAAGCCAAAAAATTAATATATTTTGACTGAAAATTTTTACTCAGAGCCCAAAACATTCCTCAGCCACTACCTTACACACCCAGTTAAGAGCAGTGTTTTTCTTCTGTAATCAAAAGCGTGTCCTCCTAATTTAAAAAAATTAAGGAGCACCTTCTGATAAATAATCCAAAATTCTGATCAAAATTAGCCTTCCTAATATGAGGTGAAATGATTTACAGGGGCATTTTCTTTTTACATTTGCAATGGCATCATTTTCATCTGTCAAATTAAAAAATGTATGTTTATAAGCTTTTTAAAATTTATATTATTTAAAACAATATAATAAGAAGTAAAATAAGACAAATAAGTTACCAATCATATGAAATTAGTATAATAAATTAATTTGTACTACAGAGGGTGCACAAAAAGAACAAAAAAGTGGCTTGTAGGTACATTTTCAGACATTCAATGAGGCTCAGAGGTGGCATACAGAAATATTAAATTATTTAAATAACTGCAATTATACCTAAAGATGAAACTGAAACCGCCAGCAGGTGGCGGCAAATCACAGATTTTATCACTGAATCATTCATTCAATTGATTAGTTCGAATGGCTGATTCATTCAGGAATGAAGCAAGTGACTGTCTTTATGAATGGGTAGTCATGAATCACTGACTCACTAGATTCACTCAAAAACGCACTTTCATTGAATGAATTAAACACCGCTGTGTTTGCTTTTAGAAATGTGAAGCGGCTGAGCTGTTACTTTATTTGGAACTATTTTCGTTGATGAAATACAGCAAAATCAGGCAGTACGTGTTTATAGAACTGTTATATTAAATCAATATCACATTTGCAAAACTCCCTTGCTATTAAAAGCTGTCACTCTCATTATCGCGATCTGTGGGCGCACAGAAATGAGAGTTATCAAGACTCAAAAGGGCGTGCAAAATTATAAGTTCATCGTAATCTGTCCTAGTGTAAAAACGAGGAACAGCGGGGAGAGTAGAACATTATTATTAATAGCCACAATCTGCGCCTGAAATGCCAAGACCAGCCGTGTTCTATGCTTACTAACCTGACTGTGTATGATGCGAGCGGACGTTCTGTTGTCAGTGAGAAGCTCAGCCGTGTAGGGGAGGATTTTTGGTGTGCTTGGTGTTGTTTGACAAATAATGCTGTGCCTATCAGTTATGCTACCAACAACCGTCAGAACAACAATGTGCACAGGTTTCTTTTCCCCTCATTTTTCCAATGACGGAAATCCATCGTAGTTGAAGATCGTTTACTCCAATGAAACAACTGCTCAAGATGCTCATGAAGTGACTCTTAGAGGGAGTCAGACCAGTTCTGGAGATGTGTTGTTCATGCATTTATATCCTCATATAGTGAGACGACGAGCGTCACACACTTTGTATGTGTAAAAAAACATACGTTAAGGTCTGTGCCATTTAGCCTACACGGAGACCCCGCATTGCTGGATCCATATGGGAAAATAGTGACTTTATTGCGGCTTAATATTTACAGCTATACCATATTGCGGACTCATTTAAGTGTACGGACCTACTTTGATTAATTCAGCTAAAACTGTGACAATGAATTCCTGACATTACGCGTGCATAGGCTACAGTTAATTCCATTTTATATGATGGATTCCGCGCTTCCGTCTATGCGTTGTCGACAGAGCGGGGAATGGAAATAATTGTATTGAGGTGTTTTGCAACTTCAGTGCAATGTTAGTTGATTGGGATCTATTGCAACTTAAGCAACGTCTGCTGCTGCCTTACCTTTGAGAGACAACTGATGCGTGATCACTGAAGCAGCTGCAGTTAGCAAGCGCTTTCGGAGTGAGAGAGAATTCCGCTTTGATTGGTCGGACACGTGACTCCCAACAAATCAGATGAGCAGCAGGCGGAGACTGCTTTCGGCCACAGAGTGGTGAGTTCTGACAGACATCAGAGCCAAATAGCGCGTTTCAAAAATTAAGTTATTTTATCATGGAATCCTTTGAAAGTAGGGACCGATAATCATAAAAATGGTTAATATCGGCGCCGATAATCGGTCGACCCCTACTTTTATCAGAACGTACTAAGTTCTCTGAAAGTTTTGTTAAAAGGTTTCTTTTTCTTCTCATGCGTGAAACAGAGGATGCGCGATCTATCGCCAGATTCACACATAGGCTATCCTACTGCGTGAACCCGTGCGCTTTCGTTTCGACGGTCATATATTACTCAAACAGATTCTAGGAGCATGCTGTCGTGCAACTCCCGTCTCTTCAACTGAAATGCCTCGCTCATGGATGTGTGAATCCGCTACGGAGCGTCAGCCTTGCGCTTTCACGTTGTACTTTGCAGCCATTGGCAATCAAGAAAAGGGCAAAGTGTAAACAAGTGCGTTTGTAAGTTTTATTTTCAGTTCAAATCATCACAAAACTATATGTAGCTATATACAGTGCTTAACAAATTTATTAGACCGCCCGTCAAAAACTTGTTTAAAACTAAAAATTGTGTTATCATTAGGCAAATATACAAACTAAAAACAACGAAAAATAGTCTTTCTTCAAACTAATAATCAAACAAATATAATAGGCGATTTTATTTTTATTTTGCATGGGCTCCTTTGGCCTTGATAAAAGATTGCATGGCATAATTTTTATGCACTTTTCCACAGTCTCGGTGTTATGGCTTCAAAATGTTCTAGTGTTCCCAAAAGACTGCTTTTAATTAAAACTTGTGTCAATCTAGCTTAGAATCTTCAATCCAACAATAATTATATTTTCGCATTAGAAAATGGAATTTTAGCATTAGAAACAATATGTGGACTAAAGATCTACACATCTGTGTGGATTAACCATTACAGAAGAAAAAATAAACAATGTAATTTTTGGGTAATCACCTACTTCGTTAGGCAGCGGAGTGAGCGTCGTGAGGTGATGTGAGTGAAGTGGACATGTGGCGAAGCTTAGTGTGCTGGACCGATACTAGGAATTAATGCTCTGCATTTAACCCATCCTAAGTGCACACACACAGCAGTGAACACACACACACTGTGAACACACACCCGGAGCAGTGAGGCAGCCATGGATTGTCTGCGGCGCCGGGGAGCAGTGCGGGCAAGCCGTTGGGGGTTTGGTGCCTTGCTCAAGGGTCTTACCTCAGTCGTGGTATTGAAGGTGGGAGAGAGCGCTGTACATTCACTCCCCCCACCTACAATCCTTGCCGGTACAAGACTCGAACCCACAGCCTTTGGGTTACGAGTCCAACTCTCTAACCATTAATAAATAATAATAATAATAAATTTGTTAAGCACTGTATATGTAATTGCAAACAGGACCATGCACTCATTGTTGCATTTCTGAAAACACTCTTTTTACACAAGGGAGTAAAACATTTGAAAATGTTTTTGTAAATTAAATTTAAATGAATGAAACATTAGCTGAGGATAACAATGACTCTAAAAAGATTATCCACTCTTTGTTTTTTTCCATAGAGTCTGAAGTAACAGATTGGATTATTATTATACCTGTAACAGTTGGCTTCACTAGTTATAAAATGTTTCAATTTGCTGCATACAGTTCAGATTTATATCACATCTTAGAACACCTGTAAGAGGTGGGTTCACAAGTTATAAATAATTTCAATCATATGTGATATAAATTATATAATAATTTCAGAGTACACTGTAAAAAGTGGTAACCTGATTTTGTAAGAATTTTTGTAGCCTTGTTATCAGATCAGTTTATTAATATACAATTTTGCAAAAAAAAAAAAAATTCTCACACTCTAGGGTCGTTGCCAGGGGGACACCAAAGAGTATTAACCGCCAACTGTCCCACCCCCGCCAGACTGTGCTGACACCAGCATCATTTTGGGCACCACTGACATGTTCAGAATCAGCAGTGTTTTTGTGCATCGTACACTCTAAAAAATATTGTTTGGACACAACAACAAAAAATTCACGCAACAGTTTGCATCAATTTTTTTGAGTTAAGGCAACTTCTTCTGAAATTAAGTTAAACTAATACACTATATTGTGCTATATATACTTAGAAAATTGTGTTAATACTAACAATTATTAAGTTGAACACTCATAAAAATTAAGTTGTTTTTTCACATTGTTTTAAATTTGATTCAATCATGGACACTGGTTACAAAAATTACTAAAATATTATTTTTTGATGAAACGACACTTAATGCTGCCAGGAAACCAATCTTTTAGCATTTTCAACCAAATGCCTTCTGATTGAAACAGCATGTCAGACAATGTCCAGTGAGTCTGTTCTCAACCTAAGCAAACGCTCTACTCTTCAGCACAATGGTAATCTCATAAAAACCACCAACATAACAGAAACACTTTTAAATACTAATATAACCGAACACTGAACATTAATAAATCTTCTCCTGTTCTGATCTTGAATAGAAATGCATAAAATATGAGTTTATTTCTACATTACCGCTCATTATTCAGTCACATGCAAAGCATGCTGGGAACCTGAAACGTGAACTTGAAAAAAATGACGTTATGGAGCTAATTACATTGAGTTAGTACAACTTAAATAATGTTTTAAACAAACTAACACAGATATTTAAATTGAAGTTACACACAGTATTACGTTGATTTATTACGTAATTATCAACATTAAGATATCAGGACAACTAATCAAAAAATTTTTAAAATGTTTAATTAAATCAATAAATTTGAATTTTTAACTTGCACTAATGCATTAAATTAAGTAGTGGCAACAGATCCACGGAATTATTTTTTAGAGTGTATACACGTTCTGCTTAAGCAGCATTTTGGCCATCAAAGACGTCATCCAGCCAGTGCCTTTTTGGGTCATCATAGTTAGGTGGTCAAAAATGCTGCGTTCTGCGATTCTCTGTACGTACTGTACATACGATCAGTGTTGGGGAAAGTTACTTTTAAAAGTGATGCATTACAATATTGCGTTACTCCATAAAAAAGTAACTAATTACGTTACTTAGTTACTTTTTATGGAAGTAATGCGTTACGTTACTTTTGAGCTACTTTTTAAATCTGGGCAGGGCTTGCTTGTTTGTTTTTCAAATACAAAAGTTATATTTTTGGCAAATATAAAAGCCTTTTCACACCAAAAAGTGAAATGAATAAGCCTCAGACTAAAGGAAGTAATTTAGTCCGTACAGTAAGAATGCAGACGAAGACATTTAACACACTTCAGCAATAAAAAAGACACACGAATGTTTGTCTAGAGTAATTTGTGCTTATTAGTACGGTTGAACTGGATCATCGAAGGTCAGAAGCAAATAGAATGGGATTAAATACATAAAGGATATTTGTGTTATTTAACTTATTTAATTATTGCAGGTTTGTGTCATGTTCTGAGTTGCATTATTTGTATTCATTTGGAGGAATACTGAATCTGTTTTGGTTTTTTTTGTGAGTGAGATGAATTAATGCATATTCATATTTATTTTAGAACTGGAGTAACATCTGATTTCTCTCAACAGGAGAGATGTCAATCAATAAATTGGGGGAAAAAAGTAACTTGCGTTACTTATTTGAAAAAGTAACTTGTAAATTATATTCTCTATAAATTATAAATGATATGATATTCTCTTGTAAATTAAAAAGTAATGCGTTACTCTACTAGTTACTTGAAAAAAGTAATCGGATTACGTAACTCGCGTTACTTGTAATGCGTTACCCCCAACACCGCGATACGATCGCTCTTAAGCAGCTCGGTTAGTTTTGAAACACACGCACTAGAACAATGACAAACAGCAGATCCAGCAGCGCACCTTGTTGTACATGTTATAGTGTTGTTATTGTATTAGATATGTAACTCACCCGCTTTGGCAGCTCCATATATGGCGCGTCCGGTGTGTTTTTGGGCGATTTGTATGTCTTTCCACGCGAGAATCGCGCAGTTTAATGTGACCTCAAACAATCTACGCTGAACACATAGCTCAGAGCACAACAGACGCGTCTGCTTCTCCATTTCAGCTCTTAACAGCAAATACACACTTGTTATCTCACTTTCATCTTCAAAACGGGTGTATACTATACCGGCCGCCGCTTTAAATAATTGTAAACAAATACTACAGTCGCTGCAATGTTGCTCGTTTACTCCTAAGCAGTTTTGCTACATAGCGGTTTTCGCTTCCCGGATAAAGTGGGAGGAGCCTGAGAGAAATGCGTCACACATAATCCTATTGTAGGAGGTGCGATGGGAGTGATTGGCATACTTTCTTTCTTTGTTTGCTTTCATTTTTTGGGGTAGGCCTACTGTTAGTTAATTAGGGATCTACACTATTTTGTTTACAAAGTTATATTATATATGACATATTATGCCACTCGGACGTATATTGCATGCCATATGTAAATTAAAATATGCTATACAACATTAAAATGTCTAATGTAGAGCCGTTTTGTTCCATCATATATTTAGCGTATTGAACTTGTATAATGGAACAGATATTATGTTTACATAGGCTAATATAAATAATATAACTGTTATTTTATTGTATTTATTTAGGTCATTGAGCAGCGCTATGCTTTTATCCAAAGGACTACAAAGGAGGACAATAAAAGCAGCAAAACTAACAAAAGAGCAGCACTATATAAGTACAAAGACAAGTCTCGGTTCAGGCCAAACGCAGTTACCTTAGCAAGGGGTTTATATATATATATATATTTAATATATATATATACACATACACACACAGACACACAGAATATCAATATATAATACATACAAACAAACAACACCAATATATCTATATATCTTATTTATTATCTAGATATATATATATATATATATATATATATACAAATACATATACATACACACATATACCAAACATAAATAGACTATATATATATATATATACAAATATATTATAATATATATATATATATATCTCATATTATTATACTTATAGACATCATATACACACAACACACACAACAAAGAAAAACAGTAGATAGATAGACCAAAAGAAAGCTAGTGTTTGTTGTTTTGTTGTTGTTGTTGTTTTTAAACAAAAAATAAAACAAAAAAGAAGATAAATATAGATAAAGAAGAATTAAAATAGAATAGAAAGTGCTAGAGTTAGAGGGTCAAATAAAGGTGGAACAGATGTGTTTTTAGTCGTTTCTTGAAGATGGTTAAGGACATAGTAGCTATCACCACTCTTTTAAGTGCAAGCAGTATTGCTTCAATAAATTAATTGACATGAAGAAGCAAAACTGAAGTTTTTCTTAGTTCTCCAAGGTAGTGGTATAGGAGGTTTCTTCTTTCATATTCATTTTAATGGAAAAAAAGTGACCAATGCGGTCAACATTGCGCTTTATTGCCACGTATATACCTTGTTGTATCTTACTAGTAATGGTCCAGTACATTAAAAAAAAACATTTTTGGGATTATCATTTATTATTGAGATATATAGCCGATTTTGTGGTCTCTCGGTTTTGAGATAAAAACACGGAAAAGGTTTTTTGTGTGTGTGTGTGTGTTAGAAATCTGTTGGGCTACTTCTCCTGGCTAAGTTTCACATACATAAGTGCACAATCTGCGATCATACGCTTCGCTTTAAGGCATATCTCAACAACGTTTTGAAACTCAGCAATATAAAAAAAAAAAAATACTATATTTTCAAGGAAAATATATAATAATATATTTTATTTAGCATTCACATGATTCGTTGTTTTGTAATATTTATTGTTTAATTTAGTTACATCCTCGTGTGTTTTATAGAAATTAAGCCTCATTCACCGACTAGTAGTATATATGATATATTAATGATCAAACAGGCCTGTGAGGGAACTAAAGGAGGCAGTACAGAAATTTCCACTCGTGATTGGCTGTTCAGCAGTCACTCATGAGACCCCTTAACCAATCACAGCTGTGCTAATGTGCGGTGGGCGGTACCAAAATGGCGGCTCTCTGAGTTTGCGAAGAGAAATTGAGGTGTAAATAAACTCTTCGTGCACATTTTGCACAACTTATCAGCTTATTTCTGTGAATTAATTTATGAGCGACTACTCCGAAGCCCAAAGATGTCAGGTGACGGCAACAAAAAGCAGTTCTGGAAGAGAAACACAGCCAAGGTTCCTGGGAAGTGAGTGACGTGTTCATGCTAATGTCTATGTGTTAGCTATGTGTGTGTGTGTATTTATATGTGTATAGTTATAGATGCAACTAATTGAACAATATCTTTTAACGCCAGATCTCCAAATATTCAGAATAACACGTGTCACTCAAATCTTATATTCTTTAGGCTGTTTTTAACTGTCTTTTAATGGAATGTGTGCTAGCTGTACAGCTCCATATATGGAGTGATGTATTAAGTTTATATTATCACAACTATATTCTTCTAACACTGACATCTGCCGTTTGATTAATGTGTATGTGGTGATAATATCTGTTATATTGATCAAAGCTTTGTGTTAATCGATCATGTGTTAGCCTGTTAGCTGCTGCTGGGCCCATCTTTTGACAACTCTTACAGAAAAGTACAGCTTGGTACAATAATGGTATCACTACGTTAGTTGTAGTATTTTGATATAGATACTGGATGGTTATTGTGTTCACATACCATGCTATTTACATGGTACTTAAACTAATCCCATAGTAGTGCTATGGTGCATTTTAAGTAGTGATGGCATCAAAAGCAACTTTATAAAACTGAATAATTAAAGTAGTTTATGTAATGTGGATACAAATGAAACGTATCTAAAAACTCTTTCAAACGAAGCTTCATTGATTCTTGACTCGTCAAACCAGTTTTCACGTCATCAAAGTAATGGTGAGGAGTTCAAAAATAAAGATTTGTATACATTTTTATAAACGTCCGTCTTAACACTTTTTCTTTTTCACAGTATCCAGCATGTTTATGGAGCCCAACATCCCCCATTTGACCCTTTGCTACATGCCAAGTAAGTGCCGTTATGCATTTTAGTGGACAACATTTTTATTTATTTATTTTTTTTCTGTGGTTTTGATGATTGAATGTCTGGATGGCTGTTTGAACTGTGTTCTGTTGTTTTGCAGGCACCGTATTCTCCAAAATTTAAACTGTAATTTTAATTAATAGCTTATACGGTGTGTGTGCAATGTATTTTATCATGTTTAGTTTTGCTGAAAAGAACAGAAGAGGATATGTTTTCTATTTTGTGTGCTTTTGCGTTCATTTTTTTTTTTGAAGTCCGTTTTGTTTGCAACACATTTTACTTCCTTAATTTCAGTGTGATAAAGACAATTCAACAGCAACATCTATACAAACACACACGTGTGTTTGTATATAGTTGATGCTGTTGCATTTTCTATTTCACTTAAAAAAAATATATGCAATTAAGAAAGTAAAATGAGTTTACATACACGTTTAATAAAATAAACAGAAGAGCATGACATGGCTTTTTCGTGGGGAATTGATTAGATCTTGAAAAGCAAAATGAAACCTTAAAAAGAAAGTCATTGCAGTGGAAGAACAAGTTGTCCTTCGTTTCTATAGTATGCATAGATTAATCATTCCCAATAAAAGATGAGTTGATTTTGATGTTGAATTTGCGTAATCATAAAATGAAAATGTAGTGATCATGCTTGTCAGTTCATACTTGTTGCTATTTTCTTTGTGACAGCCACAGATGTTACTACGATGAATCAGCAAACCCTGCCCATTGAAGTGTCGCATGAAACCGCATGCTTGAACTAGACCAAAAGCAGCCGCCTTTGTAGTTTTTGGAATGAGAAACTTAAGAGGCTCCCTGTTAGAGGGAATCTGATTTTTATGTTAGCTGGCTATAATGAGAATACAACATCCGATTGAGTAGAACGCATTAAGCATTGTATCTCATTTCCTTTCAAATTTAAAATGAGTCCCTTTAATGTAAGTAAAAAAAATATGGACAATGCTTCCTCTTTATTTTGTGAATGAATTTAAATCAGAAAAAAGAAAGATTTGAATTGATATGATACAAACACCTTGTTGTGTCTTTTGTAACTTACTTTATCTATTAGTTGTACTTCTTAGATAATAATTCGTAGTTTTATGATTCTACGTATTATTTAAAGTCACCGTGAAATCAAAATTGAAAATGCTTTTTTTTTAATGGCATACTGTAGTGTTTATTATAAATAATTTATCCGTGCACTTCATTATTTTAAAAAAATTAATGTGCCCTCGTAATCTTTAATCATAAACGTTAACCTCCCCTCCCCCTCGAAACGACTCCTCTACTCTTCCGGTCACGAGCTATGGCGCAAGGGCGGAGCTAGTGACGTGAGGTGTAAACGCTGGAATAAACGACAGGGGGAAAACATGAAGCTGATGCTTCACTTTATAGAAATCAATAGGCTTGTTTGAGATGCGCCTCGCATGAAATGTAGGCGAGAGTAGGAGGCTGCAGTGAGGGGAGGAGTGAAATAAACGCAGGCAAGACGGACAGTTCTGACCTCTCGAAGTGGAACAGATACCTACGAGATCAAAGGCAGATATCGCGTTATTCACACTCACGTGCTGTGTTGCTAATAAACATGATATAATTTCAGTTCTGTTGTTTTTATATGAAAATAAATAAGATGATCAAGACACTCAAAGTGCTTGCTATTTGATTCCATATGAAAGGTGTATTTATCATCCATTTTTTACTTTAATACAGACATGTATTTTAGATTTTTATAGAAAATGACAACAATCCCATATCTCACACAGAGATCGCACTGTAATGGTGTTTGGGAATATTCATGCATAATTTAAACACATAATCACATGAAATCAGATAAAAAAAAAATATATATATATTTTAGGAGAGAACCCAACATCACGGTTGACTGAACCAATGAGCATTAAGCTAGGGTGACCATACGTGCCATTTTCCCAGGACGCGTCCTGGCCAGGATTTCGATATTGCCTAAAATATCTAGGTTTTGGCTTTTGTTTGCGTGTGCGGACCGATCGCTGTATGACATCAAAATACCATACAGACAGTTCCTTATGCTTTCAAAATGCTCTCGAGGTATTTTGATGTCATACACCGATCGGTATGCACACGCAAACAAAGCCAAAACCTAGATATATTTTAGGCAATATAGAAATCCTGGCCAGTACGCGTCCTGGGAAAATGGCACGTATATGGTCACACTGACATTAAGCGGGCAGTCAGGTGTTCCCATCATGCATTTGTATCAGCGCAGCGTGGAGAGCCAATCTGCGCTCGAGGCACAATCCCGACCACAGCCGCCTACGCCGTCGCGAGTTGTTTTTCGGCATACGTCAGCTGACATAGAGCAAGTAGGGATGTAACGCGACACTTTTCTAACCCGGCACTAATCTCTAATCTTCTGAAATAATAGCGGGAGATCAACGTGTGATTGGTTCTGCGCAGATTTTCTATCTCAAAACGTTCTACCAGTGTTGACGCAAGCAATAGGGGCACTAACCCTTACCACTTGAAAGGCTATGAGGATATTACCACACCATATTATCTTAGGAGTCACAAAAATTTATCATTATTTTTTTATTTTTTTAAAGAGAATTAACTGCATGGAGGACGCGCTCAGTCATTCAGGCAGTCTCTCTCTCTCTCTCTCTGTGAGGTATGTTTGTGCCGTTGATTGTCCACGTCGTCGTCGTACTCAATAAAACATTTCTTCATGCTTGGGTGTCGGCTGTGAATCCAGTGGAGAGAAATCCCCCACAACTAACTGCAAATTGGCATTCAGATCTGCCTCCATTTTGTTTGCAATGCCCCACCTTTCCAACGATCCAATCAATTCCAGAAGGATGAAATCAAGTCCCGCCCTCTCATTTCAGATGCCTTTTCACTCGGATAGACGTCACAGTAGAGAAAAAAATTACAAAGTTGGTCAAAGTTTTAAGTTTTCTCAACTTTTGTTTTAATAAGGCCCCATGTCCACCAAAGCGTTTTTTTCCCGATGCTAGTGTATTTTTTTAGTTGTTTTCAATGGGAGCGCCATGTTTTTTAAAATGCCAGGAGCGTGCCGGGCGTCTTTTTTATGCTGAACGCTCTATTTTTGTTTTTTTTGTTTTTTTTTTTTTTTGGGTTTTTTTTGCCGACCGAGATTTGAGAAGAATTGTCCAACTTGGGTAAAAAGCCAGAACTCTTAAACTGTCACTTTAGTCAGTCGAACCAATCACAGTGGAGGAGGGGCGGGACTAATACCGACCAACCGTCACACCTGCTTGTACTACGACTGAACTGAACAACAATGGAGAAGTTATTGCTTGTCTCCTAATATTTATGTCTTTACCAGATAGAATTACCGGACTACCATATTATTGTTATGGAAAATAAGGCTTGGAGAAACATATAATTTGCGATGCATCTGTCATATTACTTCAGCGAATATTCCGTATCATTGCAACCACAGCGCCTCAACTGAAAAACAAAAAACAAAAACTGAGCTCACAGCTGGGCATAATTGTACAACTAATGTCAATTTGAATTGGTTTGTTCACTAAAATGCTTCATTCAGCCAATATATTCATGAGGACAACAAACGATTTCTTGTTCAGTAAACTTTCTTTTATTAACTAAATTAATTTCTTATGATAGTCAAATGTAGGATAGTCTTATATGGCACTTAATGTGTTAAGTGAATCATGCTATATTTGTAAAGAAGATAACAATCATCCTTACAAAGCAAAGCAATGTAAGATATAGTTGTACATTGCTGAACATACTTCAGGCCTCAACACTTGATGCACTAACCTCAAGAATGGTGAGACTCAACAAATGTAAAATGATGAGCTCTTTACATCACAACACAACAGATAACTAACAATAATGAGAAAGTCATCAAACAGCAAGAATGAATCCTATAACAGTATCTACATAATTTATTCATGCTGGGAACTCACAAAGTCTTAACATTTCAGGAATATGAAATTCTTTCTTCAGACAACTGTTTTTGACTTGTTGGGACATTATTTGGGGCAGTTCTGTTGGGCTGATATGGGTTTGTAGTTTGAAGAAAATGGCATTTTTTTTAGTTTTTAAAACTGAGAAGGTTTCATAAACATAAAAAACATATGTAGTCGCTTTTTATTTACAGTGTTGAGAAAAAATTACTTTTTGTAAGTCAACAGTGACTCGGTGACTAACAATGCGAGTCAGAGAAGCCAGAACAATTTCCCTGTTCTTTATGATTTGACCACATATTATTAAAAATATCTGTGGAACACCAGCATTCTGTGTGAGATTGATTCATGTATAAACAAAAGTCAAAATTTTGTGTTGCAGTCTGATGAAAGCGGGAAACAAGCCTCCGTCTACCACTACGCCAGGAAAACCAAAGAAAGCCACCACCTTCCAAGAGTTTGAGAGCATCACCAGTGATGCCTGGGATGTGGGAGATGATGATGATGAACTTCTCGCTATGGCAGCCCAAAATCTCAACATTGAGGTTGTCATGGAGACAGCCAATAAGGTGATAGAAAACCACAGCAAGCTGCAGGAAAGAAGACAGCAGCAGAAGCGTGGGACAAGATGACTGAGCTGTGAAAAAGCATGGACAGGAAGCACAGAGGAGAGGAGGAACGAGCCGATGAACAGAGGACGCGAGGAGGGCAGGGGCTTGAGATGACAAACAGGATCTGTCGTTCAGTTCAGAGACTCTTCCACTAAGTGACAACAGAATGGTGAAGTCACACAGTGAAGCTCCTGTCGGCTCACCTAAAGGTCAGTCAAACATCAGTACAACTGCATTTCCTGTCTCTGTATACTCTTTTAGTCTAGTTTATTGTTTGACTGCTTGTGTAGCGTTAACAAATCTGAAATTAATCTTTGATTGTTGTGTTAATACGTGTTGTGTTTGTAAACTAAAAAGTATTGAATAAATAAAATAGAATATTGATTGATGATGAAGAAATGTAGTGAAAAAAAAGTTGAGTAGTAATAATAGTTCTAAAACTAAAAAAAAAAAAAACAGACAAACTGGGAGGCTGGATAAGTGTTCCCTATTCTAAAGTGTTATCGGAATAATAAAAATGACTGAACTACAAAACAAAATTACAAAAATTTAAACTGAAAAAAATCAAAGCTAATTCAAAATATTAATAAATAAAATACTATAATTAGTATATAAATAAGATAAAACTAACACGGTCATAATAAGTAATAATAATAACAATAATAATAAATTGCGGTTTAGGGGTGGGTGATATGGCAGAAATATCATATCACTGTATTTTTTGGAGGATAAAATCACGATTTTATCACAATTTGTCATGTTGGTTTTACTATTTTGCAAATTGTCTGAGCAGTACAGCCAAAGTAATTCCCCTATTTTAAAAACCAAAGCCTTACAAGGTAATAAAAAAACAATGGCAGCTATTTAGGCCAAAGTGGTCAAAAATAATAATCTTTGTCATTATTTTATCTTTGTTATAAAACAAATATGAACAAAGATACACATTATAAATACACATAATGTACAAATAAAACAAACAGTGCTTTAATTTTCAGGTACAGTGGGTGCATTTAGCAGTAACATTCAAGAAATTGAATGAACAAATTTAAAAATAAAACCCTATATACGCTTGTATAAATTATACATTGATTCTTATTAAAGCAAATATATGTAAGTTCTTCAGTCAAGAGCAGTGAGTGATTTTTCTCTGTTTTGTTGTTTTATTAACATTAAAGGGATAGTTCACCCCAAAATGAAAATTCTTTCATCATTTCCGTATTTAAAAAAAAAAAAAAAAAGTTTAACCCCCTACTATCAAAGTCAATATGGACCAGCAACAGTTTGGTTATCCACATGCTTAAAAATATTTAATTGTTTGTGTTCAGCACAAGAAAGAAATTAATACAGGGTTGGGACAACATGAGAGTGAGGGTGAACTATCCCTGCTGACAAACAGCAGTATGTTTAGTTAACTAGCTGTGTCTGTAAACCTTGTTTTTGACAGTATTAGCGCAATCAGACACAAAAGATAACTTAGTCCAGTATAAAAGTCAAATAAACATTTAATAATCTATAAGCATTTCACAGGTTTCTACGTACACTAATAATATGTGCTGTCATTAAACCATAGTTATACAAATGAATAAGATCTATCCATTTAATTTCATTCAGTGTGATGGAAACTGATGGACAAATTTTAGACCTAAAATATTTGTTTTCCTGTGCAAGTGGACAACAGTATCACAGCCTTCATCTTTCAGTTGAAATGGCTAATAATTTATAATTTGTTGTTAGCCCCCTAAGCATCAAAAATTCTTGAAACTAAGCATGTTTGCTCAGAATGGCTTCAGAAGAAACAGAATTCAGAAGAAACAAAAACCGAGTTATTAGCAAAAATGTAAAGTTGCTTATTGCAATGCCAATTTGTGGCTGATTTTCATAAAGTGAGTACACATACAAGTTTATTTAAATTTGGGCATTTTGTTCAGCAGATATTGGTCAATGGACAATGCTTAAATTAATTGTCTAATGTCTTCATAACACTTTGACAAATCAAAATTCTTTACATATGTTTTTTTCAGAGCACTCTACATAGCTGCTGTGTGCAAAATTTGGCGAAGATCGAACAAACGCCCTTTTAGGAATTCGAAAGGGGAAAAAACTAAACAACAACAAAAAAAACCACCCAAAACACCTTATGCGCTTTTCCACTGCGTGGTACGACTCGGCTCGGCAGGGCTCAGTACTGCACGGCATGGTTCGGCTCGGCACGGTTTGTGTCTCCACTGCAGTTCAGTACCGCTTTAGAGTGGGCGGGATTATTCACATGTCATTATAGTTGCGCCGCCTCTACTACCACGACTCCTAAAAAAACGTTTTCATTCCGCGTCGCCCCATCAAGCTCTCACTGGATCCGTTCCTCTGCTATCAACGAGAGGAACGTCTGTTCTTCCGCAACAGACAACAAAACTTTTTGGTTGTTAAAAAAAGGTGCGCTCGTTCAAAACAGTAGCGTTTGATCCTTCGCTGGCTGTGCTGATTTTTAAATCTAGTAGTTCTTTTGACGATTCTCTCCGGCCAATCCGTGATCAGCAGAGTTTACACGTCACGTTTTGGTAACGGTACGGTTCACTTGGAACCCCAACCGAGGTGGTACTAAAAAAAGTACCAGGTACTGTACCCAGTGGAAAACCCCCCAAAAGTGAACCGTACCGAACCGTACTGTGCCGTACCATGCAGTGGAAAAGCGCCATTAGTAACTTTGTATCATGCCTGACAATCACCCACAAGATGCCTGGCAATATTTTGCACAGACTACAAAAGCAAACTAAAACCAAAAAAATTTAAAAAAATTGGTTGAGATTATTATTTTGCCAATTCTGTGTGACTATATTGGTTGGCATCTAGATGGCATCTAGGAAAGATGAACTAATTTTGCTCAAGGCTTAAATGAGAGTTTGGATTTGGGAACAGACCTTTGACTTTCTTCTAAACTCTAGCCTTTCCTTTTCTCCTTGTTCTCTTCCTAGCTAATTAGCACGCCCTTCATTAAATAGTTTCATTAACTGGGAGGCTGTAACATTGTAAACCTGTGTGGACCAGGCAAATTGTTCTCAGTGAAATGTCAATCAATTGCCGGTTTGCCAATGAGCTTTAATATGCTAATATAACATGCATTTTTTTCCACAGACCTGCCACTCAAACTTTCACTCTGATACTTTTGAATCATAGCAAATCAAATGAAAGCATGTTTATTTCAATAATATTAGAATCCCAGTTCTTCATACTACTGCAGTGACCGAAGGCCCAAATAGCATTCAAATCGAGGAACGAATGGGTATGAAGCCATTGCAATCAAAAAATCGAACCATACCGAAATTCGTTTGTGGTTTGTTTGGGTAGTTTGAAACGGCTCGCTAGTGCAAACTTTCTAGAAAACTTCAAACTGCCATTGGTCCGTAGCAAATATGTAATAGGTGGCTGTGCTCTGAGGCTTCACCTTTTTTGACATGGAAATCTTTTCAGGTATATTTCTCAACTCCATTGAGGTGAGACACGACTAATAACATGAACACACAGGAGAGCCGTGTGATGGCATTGGAATGTTTGCAATTAGTATACCGCTGCTCAGGTATTTCAAAATACTTTTAAACCTCTGAGCGAAGAATGAAACATTTCCCTGTGAGTATTTGAGTATGTAACATGAGGACTGTCTTCTACCACCAATGTACCTGCCCTGCCAGGCAGTTCTGTCAGCCATTTGTATTGGCAGCCTCAGTGGCAATGGATGACTGTGATAATGGACTTCCTGTCAATGTGTTCCACATCTACTCTAATAACACCTTGTGTTGACACTGTCAACAGCCGTCACGCACTGTCTAATTTCTGCAGGGATTACACCGACGTCATTAAATGTTATGATGCTCAATGCGAGAATGATCTCTCAAAGTCACCAAGATTTAATGCCTCTAACAAGCATACAATCACATTTTACAGTGACGCTCAGTGTTTGGACAGCATGATTAAACATTGGGGCAAAATCAATTCACCCATGCATTGTGATTCTTTGTGAAAACATTTATACCATAGAATGTACCCATGTGCCCATTAAACCTACTTATATGATTTTTTTTAAATATACCTATTTTATATGAATATACACAGAAAGCCCTTTCTAAGGCATCTTTACACATCACTTAAAAGGTATTTTATAGTGTTATTGACACATTTACTCTAACACAAACCTCCGAAATTATGCATCACACCTTGTATCTCTTCAGATGTGTTACACACTTGCATGTTTTTTGTGCTGTTATTTTTTGGGGAAAGAAAAAAAAAACCCCAAAAACCGGGCAGCAGTGCTGAGAAAATATCGGCCGAACCAGCAAGTGTTTTTTTTTTTCCTTTCTTTTTTTTCTGCTTGGGTTTTAAAGCCTAATCAAGACTTCAACTTTTACGTACATATATGCATACATAAAATACATAAATAATCAATAAATAAAATTACAGAAATAAAATACAATTTTATGAACTTAACACCTGATTTAATGTTTTAAATATAAGTAAAATTAAGTAAAAAAAATAAATAAATAAAAAAGAACTGATCATGATGGTTTTGAAGAAAACCGTTTTGATGGTCTTGAATCAAATTAAATATAATAAAAATGACAAAAGCTGAAAATAACATTGCTGAAACAAACTGAAATTAACATCACTAGATATATAAAATAAGTACTAATGAAGGCTAAAATAAATTATATAATATACATTGCTAAAATGATAATAAATACAATAAAACTAATAAAAATCAAGGTGGTTGAGAAACAATGCCTTACATTCAGTGAGAAAGCAGATTGACATTCTCATTGGTGAAAAACAAAATGTTTTTAATATATATTCAGTATTAATTACAATAGGTACTCTGCATACGCATGCTTCTCAGCAAAACGTCCTTGAAATCCAACCAAAGGGACTGAATTGAGCTTACTTACTCTAGAATCTAGAGCTTACCTACTAGATAGATGGATGGATGGAATCTCATCTTGACACCCTGAATTGAAATTAAAATAGAATCTAAATGAATTGAATCGTGTGGTGTCCAAAGATTACCCCTAATGATTATGGCACTCTGAATGAGGTTCATCTGGCCGAGCTCTGTAATGGATTTAGTTTGACAGAGAAGTGTTTCATTACCACTAGCTGAGCATCTTGGGGTAACTGCCTCTTCAGACCTGTGGGCAAACTCATGTCCTGATATGCTATGTGTCATGAATTGCCTCCATAATTACATTTAATGGGCCGAGTGGTGTGAGAGAGCAGACAGCAGTTTGTATATGCTCATTAAAGCTGTGTTTTCTCTTCTGTCAGAAGTGGGCATTGACCAGGCAGTACTACACAGACAGCAGTCACTCCCGCACAGGCCTGTGATTCCACTGGTGGCCCGCATGGCGGATCAGAACACATCTGGGACTCCTGCCATGACCCAGAGAGAGGCGTCAAGACTCGACAAGTTCAGGCAGGTTCTGGCGGGACCTAATACTGATCTGGGTAAGATGTTGTTTTATGGTTCTGTTACTTAATTTCTAAACTCCCAGAGAAGTCCATCACATAGTGTCACTCTTCATTTGATTGGCTATCAGAATGCTTGGGCAACGCATTACAAGTCTAAAATATAATCCTGGGGACCCACTGTCCTGCAACGTTTCCAACCCGTTTCAGCTCATCTGGCCTGTGATGTTTCAAGTGATCCGGAAGAGCTTGATTAGCTGCTTCAGGTGATTAATTAGAGTTGGAACTAAACTCTGCAGGACAGTGACCTTCCAGGAGCAGGGTTGAAGACCTTGCCCTATTTCCTAAATCTTAGCGTGATCGCAAATGTGATATTAATTATATACAACAGTTCAAAAACAAGAAGTTAATATTGAGTGAGTTACATTTTAGACACATTTTCTGTTTGTCGTCAATTCAAATAGTTCCAAACAAAGCTGGAGCAGAGCATTTGTGCGTCTCAGGGCAACACACGGCAGTGTTTCATTCCTGAATGAATCTGTTTTTAAACAAATCATTTCAGTGTCAGTGAATAAACAATCCATTCATAAAGACAATCACTTGCTTAGTTTCTAAATGAATCAGCTGTTTTAAACAAATAGTTTGAATGAATGATTCAATGAATCACTCATTAAGACAGGACTTACTGCCACCTACTGGCAGTTTTAGTGCTATATTTATACCAGCCAAGGTACCAGCACAAAACATTATATTAAGCAAAATATTAATTCTCATTATCGAGAAAATCACAATAAATATATATATATTTTTTTCCAGTATCACACAACCTTGCATAATAGGACCCACTTAATTTTGTGATATATATTATATAATATAGATATTATAATATCTAAAATAGGGATGACACCGTAATGGTTGTAGCTGGTGTAAGCAAAATCAGGCTGAGTTGGAGTGACTAGTTAGCTTTATGTCGCGGCGGCGCAGTCGATGCTTGTGCTTGGCAATGTGAATTTACCTTTCTCACAGACATCACTGGAACTTTTGTAGTTTGGTCGGATATGTCAAAAAGAAGTAAGTTAAAACAATGCACAAGTACTTAATGGTAGGGAGGAAGGGAGAGAGAGCGCGCACACTTCTGTTGTGTGATCTTTATTGATGCTCGCTCACTTAGCACTCATCAATTGGATTAAAACTAAATCGTAAATATAAAAAATGATAGGGGCATTCACTATAAACAACATTTATTTTCAACCTTAAGCATACATGACTTTCTGGCGAAAGTGAATCTAGCAGCCTGTGTGAATGCGCTAGCTGTACTATTCTGAACAACAGTACAATACGTGCACGCGTTGCGCGTGTTTTGCTTTGCTTCATGAGTGTTCTGCATTAGATAAAAATAAAACGAGTGGCTTTGGAAAATAAATTGCTGCACGTTTCAGATGAAAAAAACGAGACTTCTATTTATGAAAATATCACAGTTAAGAGATTTATAACGAGTTGTTCCCTGCATTATTACAGCAAAACGCATGATTACAGTACTAAGCTGCTGCAATAATGCTATTCAATTAAAGATGATGTACATAGAGCAAAAAAAAAAATGAACAGTGAAAGTAACAAAAACTTGTAAAATAAATTTTAATGGACATACTGTAATTAAGTGTGAAAATAACAGAAGGATATACAGTCAAACCAAAAATTATTCAGAGACCAGATATAATTTTTTAAATATTTTTATACTAGTGGGTGCAGGACACTATAGATAATTTATGTAAGTGAGGATAGCAAAATAAAATAAACTGTGATATATCATACCCAAAAATTCTTCATACAGTGGACTACTAGTAAAACTGATACAGATTTGGGTCCAAAAATTATTCAGACCGATTCTGGGGGAAAAAAGTGAAGTTCAGGTTTGCATGAAGCGGGTTGACAGCATGCCCAGGAGACTATATGCTGTCATTAAGGCTAAGGGTCACCCAACAAAGTATTGATAGTTGTGTAAATATTGACAGCTGTATGAATAATTTTTGGTTTATTGTAATCCATTACATACCTTTCTATCAAAGTTATCTAACATTATCAAGCTGCATTTGTCGACCGTGTTCCTATTTTATTACCATTTGCTAAACTATAGCGAATAAACTGTGATAAATTTAAAGGTGTCTGAATAAATTTTGATTTGACTATCTATTTGATAAATTAAGCTAACCAACTAACATTATACATACTCTTTTGGTTTCTGTACCAATATTTAAAAAATTTACAAATGCAATGAAAATATTGGTATCGGTACTCGGTATCGGCAAGTACCAAAAATAAAATATCGGTATCGGGCGAGTACTGGAAAAAGTGGTTATCGGGCATCCATCGATATATATATATATATATCTATATATATAGATATATATTTTTTTTTTTTTTTTTTGGAATAACCTGAGTTCAGTAAAAAAATACTGGATTTGGGTAGATTATTCATTACCAGTAACCATTTTTAGAAAGTAAATAGGATACCCATTTTAACAGTATGCAATCACCACAGTCTCTGTATAGTGTATAGCTCTCATTTCATTACTCAGAAATATCTCTGGGATTTAAGCAGGGCAGGTCCATGAAGTCAGGACGGTGGAGATGTTGACAGGTCTCTGGATGTTAGAATGTCAGTTCTGTTTTCATTTGACTGGCTCTGAGGACATCCCTGAACCAGTTTGGCTGCAGTTTCCGTTATTAGACATCTGAAATTATGAGTCAAACATGTGGTGGCAGAATGAAATCTGAATGAAATCTATAATTAAGCTGGGATCTCCAACATGATAATGAATTCCCATCCATCCACAGCACTATTGACTGCCCTCTCTTTGTAGAGACTCATAACACAAATATTCTATGAAATTTCTTTGAGCGCCATTTTTTTCTGTGTTGATGCATTTCCTATTGAAATTAGATGTTTAAGTGGAACATTTTTAAATTAAGCTTATTTTACAATGTAGAAATACTGTAACATTCACAACTCCAAGCTTCCTCGTTAGTCCAGCCTGAATCTTAATTGAAACTAAACTGCGGAAACGTTTCTTCGGAAATTAGAAACGGTTATAACCCATCACATCGCATGAAAATAACCCATTTGCTAGCAACACTTAGGCCTGTCACGGTAACAACTTTTTGTTGTGCGATCTATTGCCCCAGAAATAATTGCGATAAACAATATTATTTTCATTTTAAGACCATTTTATGTCACTGAATATATAATCAATGTAACAGCATAATAATGCAAGAAAGCCTACACACTTCCAAATGACAACAAACTTTAAATTTTTAAGAATATTTAGATCATGGAAATCAAGTATCAAAATTTTAGATACCTTAAAAAACCTGAATAAATAGTAAATAAACCTTTTTCTAACAAAAAGTGCAACGTAACAAGTAGAAAAAAAAGAAAAATTCACAAAGAACCTGTATAGAAATTTTTCCATCTACAGATTTTTCCTGACCATTCTTTTCTTGTAAATAAGGGGCACATATTGCTGGAAAAAAAACACAATCATACTAGCAGCAGATGTCTGTATGCAAAAGGCACAAGATCCCTAAACAAGACCATATAGCAGATCACATTGTTTGGAGACGCACTTTTTAAAGTTTTGAACTAGAAACACAGACCAAACACGTTATGTACGAGAAGCTGCAAAAGACACTGGTGCAAGTGGAATGTACAAAACATGGTGATATTAATTTTTAAGTAAATATAATGGGGGATATATTGCGTCACCAAAAATTTAGGTTATGTACATATATTGCGCGATAAGTCGATATATTGATTATTGCGACAGGCCTATCAACAATATGTAATCTGTATATCAGGAAGTACGTATGTAAGGAAGGAAGTATGTGCATACATACATACATACATAGAGAAGGAACTTAAGGAAGTGTGTGCGAAAGGAAGGTACTACGTGCATACGTACATACTTAAGGAAGTACGTGTGTACATGCATACGGAAGGAAGTATGCATGTATGGTAGGAAAGATGTAAGTTTGTGATTTCAAATGCAGGGATGGTGTGTGTGTGTTTTTGTGTGGGTGTGTGTGTGTGTGTGGTTGTGTTGTGTATGTGTATATATATATGCAACGAAGGAAGTGCATGCATTCGTAAGGAAGGAAGGAAGTACATACGTACGTACGTAAGGAAGAAATACATGCGTGAGGAAGTACGTACGTGCGTATCATATGTACATAAGGAAGGAAAGAAGGACGTACACAAGGAAGTAAGTATGTGTGTATGTAAGGAAGGAAGTACGTGAGCACATGCATAATTACGCAAGGAAGTACCTGAGTCTGTATGTATGTGAGGATGGAAGTACGTGTGCGTATGTAAAGCAGGAGGGTGGTATGTACGTGTGTACGTAATGAAGGAAGCATGTGAATGCGTTTATACGTACTGTAAGTGCATGCATACATACATAAGGAAGTACGTGCGTAAAGAAGAAAGTACGTGCAACGAGTTAAAAGTGAAAATTGGTCCCTATACTATAGTGTTACCTGTGTACATAAGGTATGTAAAGTTTATGTAAGGTGTTTAAAATAGGTAGACGCATGTACTTCTGTCTAAAAATGAATTTCAGGCATTGCAGTGTAAGCCTTTAGATCTCAATATTTTTTAAGATAATAAGAAATGTTTTAGCCTAACATGACTTTTAATGGGTCGTGTTTTGGAGCATTGTACCAAAGCGTCTTTGAAAATAGATAAAACAATACATAGACATTCAATTAGTCATATCTAACACACAGTAATGAGCAAAAAGTCCTTTTCTTTCTTTACAAGCTCTGTTTCTGAAGCGTTTGGTGTCATCTCTCAGTTGCTGTATTAATGAGTACCTGACAGATGCGTTTTTAAGGGGGATGCCATCAGATGGTTAGCTTTTACCTCTCCTAGAGAGAGAATGACTGCTACAATCACAGGAAGCAATTACTCCCTGATGCTGTCTACTGTTGCCATGGCGATACATCACATCTGTTGAACCCTTCTCACTACTGTCTTGACTACCTTTTCTCTCGGTGTGTCTCAGATGGGGGAGCTGTGGTGCTCTCGTGGTCTTAACTTATTCTGTTGGTGCTCGACCTCTATACTACAAATGCCGTCTGATTCAAATTCACTTAGTTTAGTGTAGGCGTGCTCCGATTGATCGGCTACCGATCACTATCGGCCGATAATCACGTTGGGATGATTGATCGGCGGTCTCTAAGGCCGATCTAAAAAAAACGATCTCAAGCTGATGACGCTGCCATGAGAGGTTTGGCTCGACATGCACCGGCACCGTCTCAGTCTCTGTCCGGCGCGGGTGAAATAATTATAATGCTGAAGGTGAGGTACTCACCTTCATATTTCTTCATTAGATAACTTATAAAGTCATTTGAAAACATTGTGTCAGACGTAATTTCACAAACAGCGAGAGTGAATGACCGCGCACACACTCTCTCAAAATACGCAAATGTCTTCAAATCATCACATCGTGTCTGTCTATAAGCTAGCTGCACGCTGCACCGTTGCACACATGGTTGCGGTCCGGCAGTGCGTTTAGGAGCAGTGCGTCTGCAGCAGTGGAGAGATGGTTTCCGCACCGAGTCTATTTTTGCTGCGCTGCAAGCGCTGAATTAAAGTAACAGCACATTTTTGCAGTAAACATGAACATGGATTGACATGAAAATTTAGTAATTACACCATAAATGCATAATATTAAAGTCTACTGTGTTTCACAGTCAACACACATGGCTTTTTGGCTAGGTTTAAAGGGAAAAAGCACTTTTAGATAAAGAAGGCAATAATAGATGGCAGATAGGAAAAAGTTCTTTATGAACCGCAGGATTGATTGTAATAAAGATTTAAACGCAAAAGGAAAGGCAGTAGAGCTGACAATTTCTGTCAATAGTCAGTTTGTGATAACGTAAGAAAAGTAGTTTAAATATTTTGCCACTTGCTTGAGCAAATTAATATATAAATCTATAAGTAAATGCAAAAGTAAAAAGCATTGAATAACGTGTTGCTTATGTTTATTGTTTAAACATGTCTGTGAAAGATTGTATTACTGTACTGTGTAAAAAAAAGGTTCAAGTTGGAAAAAGCAATTTAGTGACAATGTTTGGATTTGAAATGACAAATATGGATACATTGTTTGTTGGGTGTGAAAACTTAGGGAGGACGCATTTCATCAGTTTAGAGGACCCCTGTTGAAAGCCTTGTGAGTCAGTGCTGCTTCCCCTATCCACAAGAGTCACCCCCATTTTCAAAAATGAAATTCAGGCCCTGAATTAATGTCTAAAAATCCTGATTGGAGTATCACTATAAATAGTTATAAATGATAAAAAGAAGGCTTTAAAAAGATCGGTATCGGTGATCGGTATCGGCAGATACTGCTTTCTGTGACTGGTGTCACGAAGGTTCTGGGGATCACCAATCAGCCTCAAAAATCCTGATCGAAGCACCCCTAGTTTAGTGGCATTTGTGACAAATTCTTTAAGGAAGTCAGAATATTGAGAATCTTAAAAATAAATAAATAAATGCATACATAAAGAGTGTTTTTTTTATATTAAAGAAACATGATTTGTGTGGGTATTTCTTCTTGTAATTACAGTATCTCTTACTTTTGGCATTGTTTACAGTGCTCATATATATCAAGCTTAAAACGGACAAAACACACACACATACATTGTTAACTTGATATATTAACTTGTCACATCTCGAACAATGAAACATGCCTTTTTGACATCTGTTCTTCACACAGTCACATGGATTTAGAATAATAGAATATATTGGAGTTGTATATTAATAAAAGGGCACTACGCTTATAGTGCCTTTTTTGGGTGATTTTTTTATTGCGTTTTATACTCGCACATTCTGGGGTTGAAGCATTATATATTATGCAGCTCTAATTTGTCCAGTCATTTGGGTAAATAATAGGGATGGGCATTCCAAGCAAAAATAATATTCGAAAATCGCTGGGTGTTATTCGATTATTATTCGAAAATCGCACCCCTCCCCCACATGCATGCACAAACACCCATAAACAAAGAGAGAGCGGATTCACGCTTTCAATCTGTATGATAAACTGTTTAATTCAGAAGATAGGCTACCTTAACTCAAGCCATATAATGATTGTAACGTGCTGAAACATTAATATAATAAACACAACCGAATGACGACACTTATTAACATAACAGTCCATCGATTAGCATAAATCAACTGCTCATAAGGCTAGGACATTTATGAGATGGGATGGGAGGGAAAATATACATATCTTCTGTCGCAATTATATCGTTGGGTAGTTATTCTGTCTATAAACTGCTGGCATTAGGGATAGTTATGAATATAACTGGCATTGAAACTGCTTTTGAATGCGCGATCGCTTTTTAGCTTCACTTTCGAGATTCGCGATCACACGCAACGTTACGGAGCAGCACTCGGCAGTACTTACCACACATTTTACAAGATTAGATGTTTGTCAGTGCTGCTCAGGATCTGCAAATCATTTCGCCATCATCCTATCAGTCATCTCTCCTTACTCTCTTTATGTGGTAAGTGAAATATTATGTACTGTAAAAGGTTACCGCTAGCAAGCGGCTAACCATGTCCCTTTAGTGGCTCCATAGAACACGTTATTTGTTTTCCGTGCCTTTCTGAATACGGATTCATCCACACCTCTAACCCAATCGGGGGTGTTTGTGGTCTGCACAGAACTTCGTCCTTACTGTAACCGTTATATGCTATGCAAGTCTTTTTTTATGCCACGCAAGTCTACAGTGTGCGCGTGAGACAATGTGTTCTTCTCTTGTCTTTGACAGCTTTTGGGTGCGTAATTGGCAGCGCCACCCTCTGCTTACATGAACGCGTCACCACCGCATCAGCACGGAAAACATGGGGAAATTTTTTAAGACAATAATCGCACAACCTATTCGATATTCTATAATTAAATCAACTAATCGAATATTCGAAAATCGTCACCCATCCCTAGTAAATAATTAAATAAACTACCATGCTATGTCGATGAATTATGGTAATGCTGAAGTAAAGCTTTAACTGATAATTAACTTATTAAATAGCAGTGTCAGTGTTTTTGCAGATTTTTGTTTTGTTGTTTTTACATAATTAAGCAGTAGGCTAATGTTAATATTTCTCATTAATGCCAATATACGGATGTTTTTACTTCAGAATAATCAACAGAAGTTTGTTTCAGGTGAACCCTACAAATATACGAGCTATCAGCATAATGCTGTTCATTATTATTGCTATTATTTTAAAGCTAAATAAGACAATTGCTATGGAAGTCTGCATTTAGCTATACGTGCATGTGCTGGCATTATATTAGTGTGATAGACAAGGTCAGTAAGGATTTAATGATTTTTTGACTAGCTATATCTGCTTTTTTTTTTTGACGACCTGCCTACACCTTTTAAAAGTGACCTGTATCCGATATCTGCATTTACACTACATTGGCTTAACTTCACCAATGCTTAATGTGGCTCAATGCATTAGACAGTGATATTAGAAGACCAAACTCTGCACACACTATATTAAGTGAAAGTGAAGTGACATGTGGCCAAGTATGGTGACCCATACTCGGAATTAATGCTCTGCATTACCCATCCAAAGTGCACACAAACAGCAGTGAACACACAAACACTGTGAACACACACCCGGGGCAGTGGGCAGCCAATGCTGTGGCGCCCGGGGAGCAGTGGGGGTTCGGTGCCTTGCTCAAGGGCACCTCAGTCGTGGTATTGAAGGTGGGAGAGAGCGCTGTACATTCATTCCCCCCACCTACAATCCCTGCCGGTACGAGACTCAAACCCACAGCCTTTGGGTTATGAGTCCGACTCTCTAACCATTAGGCCACGACTTCCCCAGATTAATATTCCCCATTAATAAAGCATACTATGTATAGAAAAGCAGATGAATCCTGAAAATGAATGCAATGAGTGTAACTCGTAATTAACATAACTCATAGAAACATTTTTAATGCGATTAGTTTCATCCTTACATCAAAATCATGAATTAGTACCGATTCTTCACTGCTAAGCATGTTAGCGGTTCTGGGTTCTATTCTGCCCTCGTGTAGTTTATTTCCTCATTAAAACCAAATGTGTTTAAACTAGGCATATCCCAAAGTTTGGTTATGATTTTGGCAAATGGTTTTTTTAGTGACCTCCTGAGATTGATGAATAACGTTTTCTTTATGTGATACTTCATTTTTGAAGAGTTTTTTTGTTATATTATATTTATTCTAAAATGCTAAAATCACAACATATTTCTTAATGTAATTACGGCATCAGTATTAAGCAGCTTGTGTTCACTTTAATGTATTTTTTTTTTATTTGTAATTATGGCTCTGTGATAGTATTAGTCAATCATAGAGAGAAATATAGAATATTGCTCACATCAAGGTCTCTGTTTAAGCAGTCTACAGCTGAACAAGGTCAGCTGGTTCTGCTGTGGAGTCATGAAGTACTCCAGACAGTTGTTCGAATAACCTTGGCGGGCAATCAACTCTTCCCAGGCAGCACTCGAGACACAATTAACTGGTAAACCAAGTCCCATAAGTGAATGAAGCACCAGTTTTCAGTCTCAGAGTCTTACTTCTTCATTTCAATGTGTTTAAAGTTAGTATTTGGTCTCCCACATTGAATTACATTTTTGAAGTAAGTTCGGTTTCCTGTCATTATTATCAGACTTAACCTGAAAGTTATAAGTTATTAAATCGATTCCGCTAAGTCCATGTACTACTGTTGCGTCACTAATAGGTCTCCTATCCTATCTGACTACAGCAGCAGTTCTCTAATCACAATTTCAAGAACTTTAAAAATAGTTATTGATGGGGGAAAATATGACTTCATTTTATATCTTGATTGTTTTTTTTAAGTGTTTTATTTAAATTGATTACTTTTAATATATTAATAATAATGTTAAATGGATAGTTCACCCAAAAATTAAGCTTCTGTCATCTTCTATTGATTAACCAGACTGTTGGTAACCAGTTGCCAAAGCCATTGACTTTGATAGTATGGAGAGAAAGATTATATATATATAATCGATATATATATATATAATATATGTGTGTCAACAGAAGAAAGACATTCTTAACAGGTTTTGGAACAGATCTGTGAGTAATGATGCCACAATTTACTTGTTTGGGTGAACTATCCCTCGGCTAACATTAATTATATTAATAATACTATATTTAATTTAAATAGTTGAATTTCATGACCCACTTTGCCCCACTGCACATTTACATAAAGATGAACTCTGCTGTTACATTTTCAATGGTTTCTGGTTGTTCATTTCACCTCAAATGACCACTCTCATTCCGAAAGACATTTTTGTTTGCTGCAAATTGCCATCTACAGTGGCAATTTTTAGGTGATTTTTTTTTTGACTTTTCAGGAACCTTAAGTTCTTCCAAAAATGTTTGTCTTCCCTTATTTTTGGAGAAAATATTTACTGTGAGTAGGGCTGTCAAAATGGGTGAAAAACTAAATTCAAATTATATTCGAATTTAAAATGCGAAATTCCTGTTAGCGTGAAGAAAAGCTTTGAAGCCACAAGAGGGCGCATCGAGATACAGTAAATATTACTAATGCACGTTTATTCAAAACATAACATGACTATCTGTGAAAAAAGTGCATAATGCTTAAAATAATGTTTATAAACCAATTATAATTAATTAAGTTGCTTAAACAACTATAAACATAAGAGCATCATGTATGTATTCATAGTTTAATACAAAGGGCCGAAAGCCAATCACACAGAATACATTTTTCATTTAAAAACACGAGTTGCAGTGGGGTGAAAAAAAAAAAACTCGACATGAAGTCTCAAGATATGTTTTTTCAAAGTTAAACTTGCATTGATTTTACATGGCTTTCTAAACATGCGACTCTTTTGTGCAAGACGCGAGTGCAGCGGTGATAGATGTCCCTCTTGAAAATGCGCGAAATATGCGTTCTGTGTGAAAGGCTTGGTTTCAGTTTTGACATAAACAACAATGTAAACAAGATCTTCTCTGCATTGATGTTCTCTTTTTCCGCAATATTTTTAATGAACAATGCTGCAGCACCGCATTAAATGGGTTCAGCAGGATAGGCTGACATAAATATTATAATGCAGTGACATCTACATCGTCATCGCATCTCGTGCGCCGCTGATAAGGCTGTCTGACGCACACCTAAAATTCGAATGCGACGTTTTTGTAGTAGAAAGTGGATATTTATTTTAAATTTGACGAATATTCGAAATTCTATTTTTTATTATTTTTGACAGCCCTACTGTAGAGACATTTTTGTTACAGTAAATGTCTTGAGTTCTAGACTCAAATATTTCTGTATTGAACAGCTTATTTAGGAGCGGTGGATAAATAATTCTAAACTAGTTGTTTTTCAGTACCTGATTGCTGCCCAACAAGGTACTAAAACTTATACAGAAGTAAGCAAAAATGTCCTTAAAATCAAACATTGCAATTCATTAATATTACCATGAACTGCACAGACCCAACAACATGAAAAATTATTAACATAAAGGCTTATACAATTTCTCGAAGCATGGATTCTGCATTTTTAAAAAAATTTTTTTTACTGTAATAATTTTGATTTGTTTTCGATGACTTCTCAAGTGTTTTCTTTTCCCTTTTAAAAGTTGATAAGCCTTTTTGTCATCCTAAGTATATACACTTACATAGTTATATTACAGTATTTGTGGTTAACATTGCTTTATTAAAACAGCCATCCAGCATATTTTTAGGTCTCAACTCACCAGTTGAGAACCACTTTGTTAGACTATCTCATACCAAACCTGAGTTATTTCTTAGATATCTGAATCGGAATCACACACACTGGCCTGATATCTGCACCGAACCAAAGTTTGCTCTTTTTACAAACTTTATTTCTGTCCAGAAATGTGTCACCTGGCTTTGGGTGGACCTGGCTCATGACGCAATTCATATGAAAGAGAAATAAAATGTATAATGCAATCAATGAAATACAACGGTGCAGTTATTCTAAGACCCCAGAGGAAGTGTCTACTGTACGCTCCCCAGACAGCTGAACTACATATCATCATTCTCAACAGCCTGCGTTAATACAGTGAAGTATCTCTTTACAAGAGCTGCATTACTTTATGGCTCGGCCACATGCTGCAGTGTCCTTTATATGACTTACTGCTGCCATTCAAGAATCTACTTTACAAGTTTTAGTGCCAAACTAAACTTTTACAGCTCAGAATAAAAACATTTCATGCTTATGAGCCTACCATTCTCTCAGGACTAGGTGATATAGTAAAAAAAAAAAAAATGATGTTCAGCATCTAAATGTTTATGTATTAATAATGTATTTGCTCTGATCCAAATCAAAACAAAGGCAAAGGAAAACCACAGTTTTCCACTAATGTATACATGAAAGAATGGTATTTAAAAAATGTTAATTTAATTGCACCAATGTAATTTCCATTGTAGCTAATTATAATAATTGTCTGCCCAATTATTTAATGTAAGAGACGATTTTTTATCAGGACTATCCTTTACGGACTTTTTATGGACCCAGAACAAACTTTTCTTTTTTTTTTTTTTTTACAATTTGTGTCACAAAAACATTTAAAGAATCTTTTGCAGGATTGTGCTCACTCTTGTCTTTTTCTGTAAGTTGTTTTTTAATAAATATATATTAATGTATTTATAAATATACATTTGATAAAATATTTGTTTTTAATTATACTGTATTTATGATATTTTGTTGTTGAACATTTAATTTGTGTCTGCCATGTAATAGGTGGTGAAGCTGATATGGCAATACATTTAAATACATGTTTTTAGTACATGAAAAAATACCAGTGGTGGGGGCTTCCCTAAATATTTTTAATGATGATTCAAACTAAATGGTTTTATTTAATCAAACAGTTTGAAAGAACTTAATCATGGCGATTAAAGATACACTTATTGGAATTCTACACAGCAATAAAGTGTGCATCTCTATTAGAAATGAATCTGACTTCACAAATCTATCATTGCTCATGCTGCAAAGGTAAACTTATGTTGTTGAAAATAGTGCTAGCAACTATTTACATGTAAAAACCATATTGACCTGTTACTCCTTAAATTGTCTTTACTTGGTCTTAAAAAGGTATTAAAAAGTCTGAAATTTACCTTCATCAAACCTACACTCTAAAAAATGCTGGGTTAAATACAACCCAGTGCTGGGTAAAATAGGGACAAACCCAACAATTGGGTTGTTTTGACCCCCGCGGGGGGTTACACCCCGAAGGTGCGGTTAAACGCTGAAAACCCAGCAATTGGGTTGTTTTGACCCAGCGGTTGGGTTACTACCCAGAAGGTTGGGTTAAACATTTAACCCAACCGCTGGGTCAAAAAAAACCAATAGCTGGGTTTGTCCCTTTATAACCCGCACGGGTTGTATGGAACCCAGCATTTTTTAGAGTGTACAGAAACCCTGCCTAAGGAATAAACACGATGTATAATTTATAAGTAATATAAATTGCTTTGGGCAAAAGTGTTTGCAAACTGAATAAATGTGAATGATGCTAAATGCTGTTAAAAGTCTTTATATATATTCAGTTGCATTAGTAGTGATTATTTTTGTGGTCGAATCAGGACCTGTTGTCTCACATCACTGCAGTATTTAAATATCACTCAAATATTCTGACCCCCAAATGTTTCCTTTTGTGTTTGAATGACAGCCCTCAGTCCTGGCAAGTAGAGTGTCTGTGTTGTTAATTTTCTCTCTCTCTGTCTGTCTCTCTTGCGATTTTCCTCCTCGGTCTCTTAAATAAACTCTCAAATGAACCATTGAAATCCTGTATGAAGTGGCAGTATATGTTTTTAGTAGCTGCAGTGTTTCTTTGAGGGATTATAGAGCACATACTGCCTGTGTTAGTCCATTCAGTGTTCCTTTGTGTAATTCAGTCTGCGGCTGTGTTTGAAGCACACTATAGAGCACTAGACGACTGATGCGCAGAGCCAACACAGAAGTGTACAAGCTTGGAAAGGCATTATAATCTGTTTTCTGGAGACTTGATGTTCTTTATAAAGAACGCATAATAGGCTTGCAGTATAGATGTATTTAGTTAATTCTCCACATACAATTCTGGTGGTTGAAAATGGGACAAGAGGGGTTGCAAATTTTATTTTTTTTTTATTGATTGATTGGTGAAAATGTATTTATTTATTTATTTATTTGTTAGGGTTGCCATGTCTTAAAGTGTAATATATTTGTGGAAATGGCATGCATTCTTGGAAATGAGATGCAGCACTCTATTGAAATGCTCAGTTAAATATATACTGTATACAGTGCTGTGAAAAGGTTTTTGACCCCTTCCTGTTTTTTTAATTCTTGCATATGTCACGCTTAAAAGATTCAGATCATCAAACTATTTTTAATATTACACAAAGATAATGCAAAATGCAGTTTTTAAATGATCATTTCTTTATTAAGGGAAAAAAGCTGTCCAACCTGCCTGGCCCTACGTGAAAAAGTAATTGCCCCCTAAATCTAAGAACTGGTTGTGCCACGCTTTGCAGCAACAACTGCAATCAAGTGTTTGCGATAACTGGCAATGAGTCTTTCATATCGCTGTGGAGGAATTTTGGCCCACTCTTCTTTGCAGAATTTTTAATTCAGCCACATTGGAGGGTTATCGAGCATGAACCGCCTTTTTAAGGTAATGCCACAGCATCTCAATCGGATTTAAGTCCGGACTTTGATTTGCCCACTCCAAACCTTTAATTAGTTTTTCGTGAGCCATTCATGAGGTGGAATGTTCATGTAGTTTGGGAAAGTTGTCGCGAACATAACAAAGTGGCGCTGAGCTTGAGGTCACAAACTGATGACATTCTCCTTCAGGATTTTCTGATTGAGTGCAGAATTCATGGTTCCGTCAAATATGGCAAGTTGTCCAGGTCCTGAAGCTGAAAAGCAGCCCCAGACCATCACACTACCCACCACCATGTTTGACTGTTGGTATGTTCTTTTTATGAAATGCTGTGTTGGTTTACGCTAGATGTAACGGGACACACACCTTCCATAAAGTTTAACTTTTGTCTCATCAGTCCACAGAAAATTTGCCCAAAAGTCTTGGGGATAAACAAAATATATTTTTTGGCAAATGAGAGACGAGCCTCTGTGTTCTTTTTGGTCAGCTGTGGGGCTTTTGCCTTGGAACTCTCACATGGATGCCGTTTTTGCCCTGTCTCTTTCTTATTGTTGAATCATGATCACTGACCTTAATTGAGGCAAGTGAGAACTGCAGTTCTTTAGATGTTGTTATGGGTTCTTTTATGACCTCCTGGATGAGTCGCCGTTGTGCTCTTGGAGTAATTTTGGTTGGCCGGCAACTCCTGGGAAGGTTCACCACTGTTCCAATTATTCTCAATTTGTGGATAATGGTTCTGACCATGGTTCGCTGGAGTCCCAAAGCCTTAGAAATGGCTTTTTAATCCTTTCCAGACTGATACATGTTAACTATTTTGATTCTCATCTGTTCTTGAATTTCTTTAGATCGCGGCATGATGTGTTGCTGTTTAAGCATGCTTCTCTTTGTCAGACAGGTTCTATTAAAGTGATTTCTTGATTCAAAAGGTCTGGCAATAATCAGGCCTGGGTGTGGCTAGAGAAAATGAACTCAGCTTTCTAATAATAATTGGGTTAAGTGCAGTGCTTGCCTGAGTAACAGGAGGGGGCAATTAAATTTTCACATAGGGTCACGTAGGTTTGGACAGCTTTTTTTCCTTAATAAATGAAATCATCATTTAATATTATTTTTTTGTATTTACTTGCATTATCTTTGAGTAATATTTAAATTGGTTTGATTATCTGAATCTTTTATGTGTGACAAATATGCAAAAAAATAAAAAAAGAGGCAAAAAGGGGGGGGGGGGGGGGGGGGGCAAAAAACAATACATTAAAAAAAAAAAAACCATTTCCGGGCCCACAGACACAAACTGTTTTTTTATAGTATATATAATTTTCTGGTGTTCGTTTGTTTTTTTGGTGAAATATGTTGGTTTATTTGCTCTCACCCACCTTATTTTCGGAATGAATATATATCTCTTATGTATGAGATGAAGGGCTTTAATAGTGGCATAGATGCTCGATGTTGATATTGAATATGATTATAGTTAGGGCTGCTCGATTATGGCAAAAGCCTTATTCACAGTTATTTTGGTCAATATTGTGATCACAATTATCAGTGTAATTTACAGATTTTTTTGGGTAGTGAACATAGGTGGTTTATTTGCATCTCACTCACTTATTTTCCGATGAATATGAGTTATTCTTATGTATGATGAAGAGCTTAATAGGGCGTGTAGATGACTTGATGTTGATATTGAATATGAGTTTTTAGGGATCCTGCTCGATTTATGGACAAAAAGCCTTATTCAGCTATAGACCCAAAAACTTTATATGAGTGATTTATTTACAGATAGTGCTATATATCAAATATATATTTTTTGTAAATAAGGTTATGACATCTACATTTTAGATACCAGTGAAATTTCACAATTCTCAATACCAGTTTCGATACCAAAGCAGCGTACTAGGTAGGGATGTCAATTTTCGATAATTTCCATGATCGATCGTCATTTAAATTAACGATCAATTAATCGATTAATCGTTAACTTTAATGCAGCAAAATGCATCTATTGCAGCAGCACGACATGACTTCCCAGTGACCTGTATGGTGGTATAAGGTATGGTTTTCTACGGAGGTTTAAAAAAGCGGCTCAAGAGAGACTTTGCGAGTTGCTGTCATTTTGCTGTTCTGTGGCACGGCATTTGGGGTGTTGTCTTTTCTCTTAAGAGGACTTGCAGGCCCGTATTGGGTCTAGTACTAAATTAGTTTAATATTCTTAACCACACAGCACTAGTGTCTCATTGGGCAACACGCACGATTCGTGTGAATTGCAAGTAGCTGAGAGTGCAAGCGGCGATTGCAAGTGACTTCTTTTTTTCTTGTCTTCACCACCTGGCTACTGTTGTAAAAATGTTAAGAGATTTCAATAAAAACATTTTTTTATAAAATTAAATAAAGAATAAAAAAAGACTGCAAGTGACGCACCTCGCTGAAATGAAGGTGTCTGAGAGTGGTCAAGTCTGAAAATGCAAGTGCATGTCTGCAGCCAGACCCTTCTCACGAAATGAGGCACCAAAATCTGCGTTCGGATTCGGTTCTAGTACATACCGGTTACATAGGTGCCATATTGGTACCCAACCCTAATGGATCCTATATACTGTTACACACATATTTTCATTCTCAAATGTTTACATTCACGTAAGACATAACCGATTAAGTTTTATGTGAATAATCACCAAACTCCACATTTTGACACATTTTTGCATGTATTTGAGCGTTTAGGCACGCACCTAATCTAAAAGTTCACTTTACTTGTCTGTGTTCTGTTCCGTCTCGGAGCGCATGCACAGAAATCCTCCTGAGGAACAGCGCAAGTTCTCTTTCGTGCTTTTAAAAACATGAATAAATCGAATCAATGTTAATAAATCAAGCACATCCCATTTTGTGAAAGTCACGTTACATGATTTTACTGATTAAAATATTTCACTTTGGGCTTTCATGGAGGAGCGAAAGCACACCACTGGAAAGGGGAGGAATGGGGCACAATAATGGTTTTGTCTCGATTATTGTATTTTCATAATTGTTGCGATTTATGAAAATACAATAATCTGTATTAAACTATTTCGATTAATCACAGCTCTAATTACAGTATGAACTTTTGAGTTGTGTTAGTGAAACTTAAACTGCAATAACAAGAAGAAACTCATCTGTCAAGAAAGCCAATTGACTCAAAATAATCATTTAGTGTTTTGAGAATGTATCTCTATTGCTTCCTTGGCTTCCTTTTTTGTGGAGTTAACAAAGAAAAATCTGTTGTGGAAACAGTATAAACGGCCCTCACAAATTAGATAAAGAAAATGAAACGACTGCCTTAAGGTGGTTGGCAAGAATAGTACTGTCCACAAACTCACAGCGATACACACACCTGTGCACAAATGTGGGATACATGTCGTTCTAATGATACACATTTATAAATTCAATGTATATATTATTTCATTTCCATTTAGTTTGTTGAAGTATTAAAATAACTCATATTAAATAAAAGTAAAACTTAATAAAAGACCTATACAGACATAATAAATTCAGACATAATTTAACTAAAATTAAAATAAATAATTACAAATAATACAAATCAAATGACAGTAGTTTATCAGTAATCCTAAAAAAATTACTTACATGCTAAAAAACAACAACTTACTTACACATAGTAAGAAGTGGTTATAAAAACTGAAACAGAAGTGAAACAAGTAGTAGGAAAGAGGAGAAATAAAAAGCGATACTTATCCTTTGCCGGTGTCTCTGCCCGGTGGAGTCGCACGGTAGAGTCGATGGTCTTTACACTCTTTGGTCTTCACACGAGGAGGCCGTCACGCGAACACTGTTGCAGTAAACTAAGCTTTTTTTATACCCATCTAACAAAATACTACATTAATTCAGCTGGACACACTTTCCTTATTTTTTTCCACAACAAATGGCCAAGCAAGTGCAGACCCTGACAAGATACGCGATACAGAACGAGACCAAACGCGATATCAGCACGTCTCCACACAGTAAACAAAACTTTTTTATTAGGATTGTATTATTTAAGCTACAGATATGACCATGCTCTTTATTTTAATTTCCTCCTTTGATGAAGTTGTTGTTCTTCAGACATGTTTTATACATGTTTTGTGAGGCTCACTTAGCTGGCCTTTTGAGGTCACCGTCTCCAGAGGGACAAAGACAGGAACAATGAGCTGATGAAATAGTGAACGTCTAATTCCTCTCTCTTCTTCTCCCCCCTGTTGTGAGATTAATGCCACGTGGAGGAAATATAACAGATAGTTTAATTAAGTGCCAGGGCACAAGATTCATTGACTAATTTCTGCGGCTGACAGTGCAAATGAGGGTTCAAAGGTGCGAGCCGAGGAGACACCCTTGAGTGGCTCTGTGTTTAATGAATTGAGCGCTTTCCCTATAAAGTTCCTGCGCAAAGCAGCACGCACATTAAAGCTAGCCTTCAATGTGTCAGGACAGCCTACCGTCCTCATATACTACACCAGCATACCTGCCTGGAGAGAACACACACTCATGCCCTCTGTACTTACACTTTAGCCACGCAGGTATTGCACGAGGGCCATGAAGATCTGCTGAAAAGCATTTGTTAGACTGGAAATGGTTCTTTTATAATGATCTATAGCTTAATGAAGACATTATGAAGATCTAGATTACTGCATGGCTGACCCCCGAAATGAGATTCAGGGATAATTCATCCAAAAATTATTATTCTGTCATCATTTACCGTCATGTTTTTCCAAGCCTGTATGACTTCTTTTCATTCGTGAATTACAAAAAGAGAAGTTTTGAAGAATGTTTAGGCTGCTCTTTTCCCTGCAGTGAATGGAATGTAGGACTGTTACGTTTAGATGTAAACAAAAACAGTTATTTTGGTTTTAAATTGATTTATTCGTTTATTTATTTATGATCTTGATCAAAGTTTCTTGCTTCATAGTCATAATTTAGTTTTTCCTGACTACCACCATCTGTCCTTTGTGTCTGAAACATATTGCACATGGCAACAGCTAGCTAAATCACTTCTTCCCATTGTCTGGATGAACTTCCAGGTGTAAGGACACAGGTTTCATTATCAGTCTGCCTGGAAACAAAGGCACTTAAAGTTACAATGGCTAGATTTCCACAAGCAGAACTGTATACTTTTTTTTTTTTTTTGTGAAATAATCTGTAATTATTACTTTTGGGTGGACAAATATTCTGTTGACAGAATTTATAGACAATTTTCCGGTATTTTCCCCCATTGTTTTCTGGGAAACTATTCGCAGAAACACCTGTATTATTATATGAATTGTTAATATCAATGGTCACACTTTATTTGAATTTGTCCTTGTTAAAGTGTAATTCCACAAATCACAATTATGTATGAATCGTGTTAATAAGCATACAATAGGTAAGGGCTAAGTTGCTTGCAATTGTGCATAATTTACTGTTATTACTTTGGTATATGCAGTATGTAACATGTAACAAGGGCACATAAAAACAAAAATAGATAAATAAATGCCACCAAGTTAAATTATACATACTGAATACGTGTTGAGATGGGTTATAACCGTAATATATCATACTCATGTTTTCTGAAAGATTCCCTTTTGCAGATTAGATAAAATAAAAGTCTGGGTGGTCCCTGTGATGTAATTCAAAAAATTATTTAGTCAAAATGATCATTTTAGAGCTGAGTGGAAATACGATTGATAGCGTAAACCTTTGAGGTGTCTCTGCGAATAGGCTTGCCATTAATAATAATGAATGATGTGTGAATAAGGAGACCATGTTTATGTTTTCACAGTCACTCATATTTGCATGGCAGTCATAACAACACTATTCATTATTTATTCGCTTCAGTCTTCATTTTGCCCTGACAAAGAAACTGCACAAGAAACATTAAGCTCTGATATCAGAAAGGTTAGTTTTCAGGAAAATAAAAACGCTTTCCCCAGAACGCTCTTGTATTCATGGCACATTTCGTCTATTGTATGAATTTTTAAACCAACCTCTTGATTTAAAATTTTGATTTATCTTTGATGTCAAATAAAATGTATGCACATTACACTGCAGCCTGTTGTCAAGGCCCTGATAAATGACTAATCCACATTCAACACATTATGATTGCTGCCATCAACCCTTGAAATATGCGATACAGATATGAAATGAGAAATATTTGGTATTAAAGTGCTTGTTCACTTTTTTAAGGCTCTGCAGGGACTCTTTGCCCATTTTAAAAGTCAAATTTGCCTCACTGAGATTTATTTACGTTAGCGCTCTTGTGTTCACAAATACGCACTCATGCAGTGCTTATTGAAAGCATGGTGTGCCCATAGATTTCAAATGTGATCCTGTTTTGCAAGCTATCCACACTATTAAATATGTCAGATTAGTGCATCTCAAATAATTATATGTTGAAAACAGTTTATCAGAGATGCCTTGATGTCACCATATTTGTAGTGTATTTGCTATTCTGAATGTTTCAGCGGATATTTGAATGAAATACTACAGTTATACTTTGTTTGCAGTATGTAGACTGCACTAATTTCTGTATGCACCCTATTTCTGATGACAAAGCAGCCATATTTTTTACTTATTTCTTCATCTTTTTTGATCAGAAAAGGAAGGTAAAAATTTGCTCGTACAAAACTGAACTCAATACAGAATAGCTGTGTTTATTTCCAAGATGATAACTGGTCGGCACTCGCTGAAATACGCATGTGCACAGCTGGGCCTCGTACAGGAAAAATGAGCAGAACAACTTTCAGCAGAAGTCATTTGTATAAGTATTCTTGCATAAATTGCCATTCAATTCAGTGGGACAGTTTATGTAAGAATGTTTTAAAGAGCACCATGACCAGGACTAGTGGTATCAAGACCTGTTTGCATTTTTTTCAAGTCGGCATGAAGTCAAAAATTTGTATATAATTCATAGTTCACGTTATTCATTGTTAGAATAATTTTGAAATGACTGAAAAGAGTCCTGCAAAATCTTGATTGGACTGATTATTAATAATTTAGTCAATTCATGATGAAGAAACTCATACTACTGCTTTGAGAAGTGACTTTCTCTCTAATAAAAATCTTTTGTATCCTCAGAGGAGCTTCGGAAGTTGAGCTGGTCTGGAATTCCGCGGCAGGTGCGCCCAATCACATGGAAGCTGCTCTCAGTAAGTGGAACAATCTCAGCGCACAGTGAAGTCCTGCTTCAAATGGTCAAGCTCATTAGAGAACTACAGCGTACATCCATTACAAGATTAATCAAAGAATACATAATGCATTCTACATAAATACACATTTATAAGTAATTAGGCTTCCTACTAATGACTTCCAGGATGACTTCTGCCTGGAAGCTCAGAGGTCCAGTCGAATGAAAACGTATCGTACATTAAACCATTTCAGTGGTTGTGCAAAACCTGAATCAGTGAATGAGCAAACCCTGTATCCGTTAGACAGACCCTTGAACCACCTTGAATCTTATTCACTTGTTTATTTTGAATCGCACAAGATGCTCTTTGGAACATTCCCGAATCATGCTGTTTTGTCCATGCCAGCTGAAGTGCCTGCTGTTATTTAAAGCTCTTTCTTTCTTTAACTTTGGGCTCTATAAACAGGGTTCAGAATAGAAAATGTTTTTGTAGAAAAAAATTGTAATAATAGTAAATTAAAACAGTAAGTGCAGACAGTATGACACATTGTATTACGCAATTGTGTTCTGACACATTTCGGGATCCAGTCACACATGATATGGGGCTTGCATAGCTAGAAGTGTTTCTGTTCACATACTTGCATAGAATATTTTGAGCCTAACACTGTTGTGAATGTAGTGTCAGTTTTCTGGCCTAAGAAGAGCCGTGTATATAACTCGCACTCCACTCCCCTGCCTCTCATGCTGACTGATGCTGCTTCGAATCCCTCATGAAGCAGTGTGAATTAAGACCAGTTAAATTGGTGCCATGACCCGGTTGGGAGTTTGGTTTAAGGGGTTGAGATGGAGGCCAGCTGGTAAGAAGTGTGCAGGTAAACCTCCCTCCCCTTGTCTCAAGAGGTGCATAATCTGCATATTAAAAAAGGAGAAAGCATTTTAAGATTTTAAAAAAATTACACTTTCCAACTTTACATACCTGATATTTTTTATCCATTATTAATTGGCGTGACGTTGTGTGGTCGTACCCTCTGACACATAGACAGGCGGCGGTGTGCCCTCTTACAACACTGATAGATGAAGTGTCAGTCTGAAACAGGGTGGAATGGAGGAAGATATTTGATATTCTGACCCCCTTCTAGGCTAGTGTGTGGTCACACACACACACACACACACACACACACACAACACACAGAAACATCCAATTCACCCATGTGACCTTCATTTGCCTATGGCTACCTCATCTGTCATCTTGACTTGAACCCTGGACTGCAGCCCCACTCAATCAAACGCCATCGATCCATGCTATTGAGCTCCTGCACAGGTGTGCGCGTTGTGAGTTAATCGGTGTGTGTGTGTGTATTTGTGTTTGAATGAGTGGACAGCGAGTGTGAACAGCTGGAAAGCATCCTTTAACAAGAGTAATGACCGGCGGAGGGCAGCATCACCATTTGAACAGGCGCTTTAACATGTGATCAATTTTGTGCATCCTGCTGACGTCTCATAAACTGCCACCAAACCACGCTCAACACTTTCCTAAGAAGAAATAATTTCTCTTTTTGTCAGGTAACCACTAGAAAATAAAGATTTCATTAGTGGTGTTTGCTAAGGCAGTAATTTTTATTCATCACCATCACCAGTACTGGAATACAGCTTATCAATAATTCATCTTATTATTATAATGATAGTGCTCCACTCTGTTCTAAAAATAAAAAAGAATCGGAGGGGGAAAAGTTGTTTTACGCTTATGTTAGCAAACCAGACCCACATCTTGGTAGTAAAGACCCAAACAATAATGGTACATGTGTTAGCCGGACACAGGCAAAGAGTACTGATAAAGCACTGCAGTTTGTAAACCAATGTATTGCTTCATCATTTATCATGACTCCAAGTAATAAGAAAGTCAGACATTCTGTATTAATCCACATATTTCTGGACAATAGCAGGCCCACAGCTGATTAGCAGAACTATAGCGTGAGTTAGCTGGAGACTTACAGCTGCACTGGGATGTATACCCAAATAGATTTTTGCATGCTCGACAGAACATCAAAGCAGCAATTATTAATCATACTTACAGATTGTGATTCGGAGGAGCAAGCTGGTTCAAACAAACTGGGCACTGACCCATCTTTCAAAGACAACCGGTTTACAAATCCCGCATTGAACTCGCGGAGATTGGAGACGTAGTCATCGGTGAAATGACGAGAACACAGCAAAACTTTGATTATACTGCCGTGGTATCTTAGTAAAGATACATTTTAACCACTGATTCTTCACAGCTTCAACCTTTGGAAGTGAAAATAAACCGAATTTACTTTCACAGCGCAGAGCACAGCATCTTCTCGACATTACGTTATCTACACGAACAAGCTACACCTTTTGATGTTTGTTTTCACGGGATGTCCACGCAGAACGTAGGCGGGCATCATGCAAATGAAATACTTTGTGATGTGTGAAATTTGAGGAATGGGATTCAAATTTAAAACCTTTTCTTTAGTGTGTTATGTAGCTGGTGATGTTGAAATATTTGCGTATGTTATTCAAAGAAAGAAGGTGTGGTTTCAGGAACCTCAGTAGTGTTGAAGCAGCCATGTCAGAGAGACGCTGTGTGTTTCTAGGGGAAAGCAAAAGCACTTTATTTGGCCTTCTTCCGGAAGTAGATGCAATGAGGAATCATGGGTTAAGATTTATTTACAACAGAACAACACAACACAGATGTTCGAATTTGTGCAACACATTTTATGGACGACAGTTCTGTGAACCTAGGAGAGTAGCCTAAAAGGCTGGCTGTGCAAAGGCTATTTCTAAAAAAAGGGTCAATTCTGACTTTGCTATGACAATCTGGCACGTATTCTGAATCAGCTACTTTAAGTATGTTTCCTTAATCGTTTAAGTATTTGCTATTGACTGTTCAAATGCAGAGTTTTGCGCCGTGTAGAGTATCACGTCGTGTGTGTGCGTGCGAGAGAGGACAGGGTCACATCACAGTGGAGTCAACTTTCTTAATCACGGCTTGTGTACTGCAAATAAATACGAGCATCATCACTGTCTGTCACGCGACTCTGTTCCACTTTCAGGCTTGAACTGATGGTAAAACTAATGACATTATATACTGTCTTTACATTTATTTTGAAAGATGAAACTTGCGGTGTATGGAAAGGGGCGTACATTTCCGACGTGTGTTGTGGTGTGTTTTTTTTTGTTTTTTTTTTTTTTTTTTTTTTTTTTTTTTTCCTTTTTTTTTTTTTGTTTTTTGTTTTTTTGTTTTCTTTTTTTTTTTTTTTTTTTTTTTTTGTTTTTTTTTTTTTTTTTTTTTTTTTTTTTTTTTTTTTTTTTTTTTGTTTAGGCCAATCACAAGGCACTGGGTCAGCTGGCCAATCAGAGCATACTGTGCTTGTCGGAAGGAGGGGCTTTGTAGGAAAAAAACGACGTGTACTTTGAGAGAGGGGGCTCGAAGACATAACAATAATGTACAGTCATTGAAAAATAATGGGTTTTCTTGACCATTAACAGCATGTCAAAATATTTTGTTACACCAATCACAAAATAATGTCTTTAATAGCATCATATGACCCTTTAAAAATGGAAAAACGTTGTTTGATATTGCGTAAAAAATAATTTTTTATTAGTAGTAGTAGTTTTAGTAGCCCTAGTAGTAGCAGTAATGCTAATACTCGGTTTTTTTGCCGTGAATACCTTTACAGTTCTGTGTGTATATGATTAGACGCTAGTTTTACTCAAATGAAACGGTAAAAACTCTGAGGGATCAGAGCAGTTCTGGAGATGTTGTTCATGTATTTGTCCTCATTAGAAGTGACAGATGCGGAAATCACCGCGGAGCGTTCATAGAGGGGGTAAAAAGGGTACAAATATGTCCTTTTAAGGGTACTGTTCCAGTGACAAGCTGTTGTACCCAAAAAGGTGCAATTTTGGCCCATTTTTACATAGCCTATACTGTACATCCACAACAATTTCTGAAACCACAGACAACCCTATTATTTGTATGGCTATCACATAAAAAGCTCTAAATTCTTAGTGTGGGGCCGTGTAAAATAATTAAAGGTTCTATCTTGTACTGCACATTCACTTCACTTCCCTTTCCTTTTCTTCATTTTCCACAATAATCTGCACCCCCCCCCTTTTCCACCAGTCAAAAGTTTTTGTAAGTTTTTGTAACAGTAAAATGTTTTATGTTTTTAAAAGGCTTTCTGCTCCCAAGCTGCATATTGTTCCAAAGTACAGCAAGAGCTAGTGATATTGCGAAATATTTTAATATTGACATAAA
>JADLZN010011493.1:60000-115145 GCA_018155175.1 Sinocyclocheilus anophthalmus
CAGATATGCTCACTGAATATAAACCTAACAGACCACTCAGATCATTAGGATCGAGTCAGTTAGAAATACCAAGGGTTCACACAAAACAAGGGGAATGTGCTTTTAGTTATTATGCCACCCGCAGTTGGAATCAGCTTCCAGAAGAGATCAGATGTGCTAAAACATTAGTCACATTTAAATGCAGACTCAAAACTCATCTGTTTAGCTGTGCATTTATTGAATTATTATATGTATAATCGTTTTCTTAAATTCATTTTAAACCTCTTAAATCAATTTTTTCTAAATAATTTTCAAAGTTTTTAAATTCCTTGTTTTATTGTTGTGATTATTGTTTTTATTTTAATTCCTTTTATGTAAAGCACTTTGAATTACCATTGTGTATGAAATGTGCTATACAAATAAACTTGCCTTGCCTTACCTAGGAATCGTCTATAAATCTATAGAAACCAACCAGAACACCCCAGCAATCTCCAAGCAGCCACCCCATTGAAACCATTTTGGACACCGTATCAGTTGCTTTACAACCACATAGAAACCATATAGAACACCCTAATAGTTGCCTAGCATCAACCTAGAAACCAGGGACTGCCTAGAACACATTAGCAACTACCCAGAGCACACTGGCCATCACCTGGCAACAACCCAGAACACCCTAGTAATTGCTTAGGAACTACTTAAGAAAAGCCTAGCAATCATCTATAAGTGCCATATCAATGTGACTTCTATTAGTTGTCAGTGCACCTAGCAGTTTCACAGAGTGATTCGTGTTGTCAGGGGAAATCAGTGCTACTTTGGAGTCTTCTTGGCTTCCTGTTTCGTTTCCTGTGACGACTGCCTCTTCAGGCATAACTGAAAGCCAGTGAAACCTGTTGAAGAAAACATCACATCTATCTGATCTCTAGACATGATGCGAACACTATAGACATGTTTGGCCTGTAGGTACCATTGCCTAGACGAAAAGGCATGGTGTCTTCTCTTTGGCCTATTTCCTTACAGCTGCCCAGATGTGTAGGAGTTATACCCACAATCCACCTGCTGCCTTGTTTATTTGTGGGCGTGAGAACAATAACTGCTGAAAAATTGTCTTTTACTAGTTTAAAAGTGCAGTTATGAGTGTTCCAAAACAAAATTTTGTAGGTGTAAGATAATAAAAAAAAAAAAAAAAGACTTACTCGGGGTCTCATCTTCTTTTTTTTTTTTTTTTTTTTTTGGTGTGTAAGACCCATCTCTTTCTCACCCACCCACACTCGGTGAAATAGCACATGGTGGGCTTTAATAAATAAAAGGATAAAGCTGTGCAGATGATTAAATGGTGGTTTCAGTCACACTAATGCGAGGTGTTTGAGTAATGGCGTCCCGTCGTGAGCAGGTGGGAGTGGGTTGTTGCAGAGCCAGCGCCTGGACACAGACCTTACGCATGTGTTCATCCAAACCCAGCTGCTGGGAAACATTTATTACCGGCCTGTTGTTCTTGGACCTCTGCACCTGCTGTGAACAATGCCCCGTTCTCTCTCTCTTTCTCTGGCGACAAAATGAGAACAACAACTTAATTTCATGTTTATTTCACCTCATGCAGTGTTAATACAGGAGTGCCAGATCAGTGGTGTCATCTTTTGTGCATGTTATTAATAACAGCAGTTCTTTTCGTAGATTATTTGTGTTAAAATTATCTTTGTTAAGCCTGGAAGCTACCAGTCCTAGAGGTCTGCAGAGGCATTGTATTGACGCCGAAACCCAGAGGGTAAACAAAACTTTGCACCGACCTGACCCAACCCAATTTTAAAATGGAGTGCATGGTTCAATATACAGTGGGGAAAAAAAGTATTTAGTCAGCCACCAATTGTGCAAGTTATCCCACTTAAAAAGATGAGAGAGGCCTGAATTTTCATCATAGGTAGACAAAATGAGAAAAAAAATCCAGAAATCACATTGTAGGATTTTTTAAGAATTTATTTGCAAATTATGGTGGAAAATAAGTATTTGGTCAATAACAAAATTGGATCTCAGTACTTTGTTATATACCCTTTGTTGGCAATGACAGAGGTCAAACGTTTTCTGTAAGTCTTCACAAGGTTTTCACACACTGTTGCTGGTATTTTGGCCCATTCCTCCATGCAGATCTCCTCTAGAGCAGTAATGTTTTGGGGCTGTCGCTGGGCAACACGGCTTTTCAACTCCCTCCAAAGATTTTCTATGGGGTTGAGTTCTGGAGACTGGCTAGGCCACTCCAGTACCTTGAAATGCTTCTTACGAAGCCAGTCCTTTGTTGCCCGGGCGGTGTGTTTTGGTATCATTGTCATGCTGAAAGACCCAGCACGTTTCATCTTCAATGCCCTTGCTGAGGAGGTTTTCACTCAAAATCTCACGATTTCATTCTTTCGTTTACACGGATCAGTTTTCCTGGTCCCTTTGCAGAAAAACAGCCTCAAATCATGATGTTTCCACCCCCATGCTTCCCAGTAGGTATGGTGTTCTTTGGATGCAACTCAGCATTCTTTCTCCTCCAAAAACGACAAGTTGAGTTTTTACCAAAAGTTATATTTTGGTTTCATCTGACCATATGAAATTCTCCCAATCCTCTTCTGGATCACCAAATGCTCTCTAGCAAACTTCAGAAAGGCCTGGACATGTACTGGCTTAAGCAAAGGGGACACGTCTGGCACTGCAGGATTTGAGTCACTGGCGGCGCAGTGTGTTACTGATGGTAGCCTTTGTTACTTTCTCTGTTAGCTCTCTGCAGGTCATTCACTAGGTACCCCCGTGTGGTTCTGGGATTTTTGCTCACAGTTCTTGTGCTCATTTTGACCCCACAGGGTGAGATCTTGCATGGAGCCCCAGAACGAGGGAGATTATCAGTGGTCTTGTATGTCGTCCATTTTCTAATAATTGCTCCCACAGTTGATTGCTTCACACCAAGCTGCTTACCTATTGAAGATTCAGTCTTCCCAGCCTGGTGCAGGTTTACAATTTTGTTTCTGGTGTACTTTGACAGCTCTTTGGTCTTGGCCATGGTGGAGTTTGGAGTGTGACTGTTTGAGGTTGTGGACAGGTGTCTTTTATACTGATAACGAGTTCAAACAGATGCCATTAATACAGGTAACGAGTGGAGGACAGAGGAGCCTCTTAAAGAAGAAGTTACAGGTCTGTGAGAGCAGAAATCTTGCTTGTTTGTAGGTGAACAAATACTTATTTTACAGAGGAATTTAACAATTAATTCTTTAAAAATCCTACAAATGTGATTTTCTGGATTTTTTTTTCTCATTTTGACTCTCATAGTTGAGGTATACCTATGATGAAAAATTACAGGCCTCTCTCATCTTTTTAAGTGGGAGAACTTGCACAATTGGTGACTGACTAAATACTTTTTTTCCCCACTGTAGTTGCTTCAATATATCACTTCTGTTGCACTTTTTATTTCTTTATTGTCTTTATAGAATTTGCTGGATTTGCTGTTAATAGCAATTAAATATATTTATTTATTCTGTCTGAATACTCGATTCTGATTGGCTGGCAGGTATGCATTAAAACCGTCTAATGCACAGGTAGTTCCAAGTCAGTTTAATCACCTTTCTATATTAATGCGTTCTTTAAACATTGGTAAACATAGTAACATAGAGTTACAGTTGAATAGTAATACAGAGTGAGACAGTTACAGTAAACATTTCCGATTTACTTAGCTAGGCTAAATGGATGATTTTCGCGTGTCATTTAGCTTATATGGTCATTATGGCAATTTTGATAAATGGGCAGAGGCACAAGATGAACTGGACGAACTGGAGAATATAACAGCAAACGAGAAACGTAAAGAAAAATGGTACAAGGAAATAACACCAGCAGAGCTTAAGCAGATTGAAGACGACAAGGATGAGGTTAATACAAAAAAAGACGACTAAATGGGCAATTACCACATTCAAAGACTTTTTGTATCGGAAGAAAAAAAATGATGCTGTTGAGACATTGCGAGAATTTTATGCCTCTGTTCAGACTACTACCGGCCGCGAATACAGTGTATTCGAATACAGAGCGGGTATTAACCGTTACATCACAAAACACAACAACATAAATGATAAAGACTTTCAATCAAGCAATGCCATCTTTAAATCAATTATAAAGCGCTACAGGAAAAATGGAAAAGACACCAGCGTTCATCACCCTCTTATCACTGAGTCCGACCTGGAGAAAATTAAAAATTAACCTGCGCTCTCCCCATTCACACCCATCGGGCTTGTACGGAAAGTTTGGTTTGACATACAGCTGTGTTTCGCACGGAGGGGGAGAGAAGGAAACCGCGACCTATCTAAAGAGTCTTTCGTTCTCCGACAAGATGAGAATGGCTTGGAATACCTAACCTTGGCACATAACCCAGAAACAAAAAAATTACAAAGATCCCACTGCATCGGACAGAATTTTCGAGGGATTTATGTTGGAGTGCCCGGTGACCCCTTGTCCATGGAAAGCGTTAAAGGAATACTCTTTCAACAGTGTCTGTCGAGCCGGAGCTTTTATCTGCACCCAGGCGCATCCCTTTGTGCAAAATCACGGCAGAAGTGTGGTTCACCCAGGGAGCCGATGGGAATCAACTACCTCGGCAATATGCTAAAAAATATTTGTGAAGAGGTAGCGAATATATTTAATAGATATAAAAATTTTCACCCTATGAATTCAAACTGTTTGTAGATAACCTGTAATATTTTCCAAATCTAAATTGTCTTTCAGGTGGAAGGTATCACTGAAATTTACACACACCATAGTTTGCTGAGCACTGCCGTCAGTCGCTTCTCTGACGCCGGACTGGAGAGTCACCAGATCATGTCAGTGACAGGCCACCGATGCGAGGCTAGTTTATTGGGCTCCGTCTTTGTCGGAGAGGAGGGCATGGAGTGACATTCTTACATCTCGATCCTCAACAAGCAAAGATCCATCCTCCTCCATGCCTAAACCTAAAATAACCCTACCCTTTTCCATGTCTAATTTCACAATCAGTGGAAATATGGAGTTCAACATCCATCAAGTACACTAATAAAATAAACTTTGAGCCATAACTTTCAGCTAGGCTTTTAGATTTTTTTTTCTCGTTTTTATCTAATTAAATGCATTTTATTAAACTTAATGTAGCACTGCTTTATTTATTTGTCTTTATTTTGAATGGGGAGAACTGATGTATTTGAATAACTATTGTAACCTAATAACTATTTATTATAATTAATTCAAATAAATTCAATTTTGCCACCCAACCGTGTCTGAATTACATTCAGGAGCACATAAGCTGTTGTCAACACTGCCCTGCGCCTGTATAAAATACCTAAGCTTAAATTGCTACATTATATTTCTCAGCAGCGAAAGTAACACCATGGCGCCGGTAGGCTTCTTCACACACGCATCTCTTTCTCACTCAACAGTTAATTCAAATAAATGCTATAATTCATTAAAATAAATGTAATCTTACTGCACTACTTAATATATTTGTCTGCTCTGTCTTATTTAAAGCGAGTAGAATTCTACATCTAACAAGTTGTAACTGACGAAAATAACCGTCATTTTTATCGTTCCAGTCAAATATTGCAGCGCAAATATTATTAACATCTTTAATATGTGAATGCTGGCAAATGACCATGGCATAAGCGGGATAATCAACGGCTAGCTGTACATTAAATGATTTGAATGCACGACGTGGAGGCGAAGAACCACCCGACGTGAAGTTTACCCGACGTAAAACTGCACATTTTAGAGTGGCCTTTTATTGTGGCCAGCCTAAGGCACACCTGTGCAATAAACATGCTGTCTAATCAGCATCTTGATATGCCACACCTGTGAGGTGGATGGATTATCTCGGCAAAGGAGAAGTGCTCACTAACACAGATTTAGACAGATTTGTGAACAATATTTGAGAGAAATAGGCCTTTTGTGTACATAGAAAAGTCTTAGATCTTTGAGTTCAGCTCATGAAAAATGGGGGCAAAAACAAAAGTGTTGCGTTTATAATTTTGTTCAGTGTGTATATATATACATATATATACCATACACTGTATATATACACACTAGCAAGTCTGGAAGGTGTTTTCTAAAGGTCTGCAGGGTCAAACGTGCCTGTATTTGAAGAACAACTCCCATGTACCCCATCAGGTTTAATAATAATAGCAGGTTTAATTTCCAACTCTATGGTGTGCCTTTTCTTTTAATAATCTGGACATTATTTATAATGTGTTAGTCTGTTAGACTTAATTACGTGTACAAATGCTAATGGAGCGTAAAGAAGAGCTCTCCTTGGCACACATACATCTTGTCACAAAACTCGTCTGAGTGTGAAAGTAAAAAATAGCCACATGGGGGAGCGTCTTGTGTGATAAATGGATTTCTGTGCTTGTAGATTTTCGTGCAATCAATTACTTTATCAAGAGACTTTCTTTTCTGGGCCTGAACATCTGCTGCGTTCTCATTCTCTTGCTATGGCAAGTAATAAGAGGAAATGTGACTTTAAATGTGACTGATATCAGCTTTTGGCCTCAAACTCTGGGAAACCTCAAAACTTTTCAAAATTCTGATTTCAGCTGACTCCAAGTTAACGGCTATTATTCTAGTGCAGGCAAACAAACATTTTGTTGGCGTACTCAGATCTATATCAGATTGATTTAGAGGTATCTCGTCTGGCTTGGTGTAAACATTAGCTTTTGTATTTACATCTCTTTTTACAGGGTTACCTGCCTGCTAATGCAGAGCGGAGAGAAAGCACATTGCAGAGGAAGCGGCAAGAATACTTTGGCTTTATTGAGCAGTACTACGACTCCCGTAATGACGAGCACCATCAGGACACATACAGACAGGTAACATTTATGCTTCCATGCCTCTTTCCATGATTAGAAACGAATCGGTGTTGTGTTACTCTGTAATATTAGCATTAGCTCTGTAAATTCCCATATTTTTGATTTTAGAACTGTAAGATATGTTAGGTAAGATGTTGTCTAATCTAAAATGAACATATATAGTTCAAAGTAGCTAGTTTAAAACACAGCAAATGTGTATCACCCCCTTAAAATATTGTCCCACCGCAAAACTGTTGATGATCTCGAGTGTGTCCAACAAATAAAATCATGCAGCATCATAATTTTGACATAATTTTTTTTAGCTGTCCTGCATTCTGCATGCAGCCTTATTGTGCACAATGCATTACAAAAGCATTACATTACAAACACCTCTATTTTTTCTAGGGTTTCTGGTAGGGCTGGGTTTTGACACAAATTTCTCGATTCGATTCGATTCGATTACCAATTTGATTCGATTCGATTCAATATAAATTATTTTGGATATAAATCAGGTACAGTACATGCCGAATTTTCTCAAGGAAAAAAATTATCTCAACTAATGCTGTAAAATATACACGAGAGTCAGTTGGTACTACATTACTGTAATATTGAAGGTTAAAATGGACTGATTTGTTAAAATTACACTTAATCAAGTTTTTAAAATACTAAAGTTACAGTTACATAATAATATTTCTACTTCAGTTTGTTTTTTTGAAATATAAACATAATATGGTGGCTGTCATAAAAACTTGATGGATTTATTCAAACATAAATTAAACATTGAAGAACAGTAAAATGTATAATGAATATGTTATATGGTGCATATATTTAGCAAAATGCCCCTCTCTACAGTGTATTTTTCTATCTGACTAATGAATTTATGGTCACCGAATATGTTTTTCTGAGGTAAATGTGACGTTACGTGACATTATTTACAAGCCGTTATACTGACGCGTGGCTGAAACACTGATTAAGTGATTACATGAGACAGGATACGAATTGTAAAGTTGTACTCTTTCTTTTAACTTACCTTCGGATGTTTAGTCATGATTATTTTGTCCTGAAACTGGTATTAATGTGGAGGAGAAGATCAGTTCACGTGCATCTCACACTGCTGCGTCTGTTGAACTGAGGCACTACAGCGGTCTGTCACTCCACATTAAACAGCGCCAAAACGCCGTTTATTGTTTGAATACTGCAATACAATGGACAGAATTTGAAATCTGAGACTTTACTTCATATTAAAATACCAAAGCACAATGCTTATTGCAATAAATTGGATGGGAGATGCACTTCAATGTTCTGTCCATTAACTGAAAACAAGCTAGACTAATCGATTCTTGGGATTTAAGAATCGATATCGTTCCGTAAAAATGAGAATCGATTAATATCGAGATATCGTTATTTTTTTTTACCCAGCTCTAGTTTCTGGTGATATTTTGTACCTTATTTGTGGAAGAGGCCTCCTACAGTACTAGAGAATACTGCTAGCTGAACTGTATGCAGGATGACAGCAATAATTAACTGAATCAAATACTCGACTGATTTCCTTTTAACTTCCTGACTTCCCGTACAGCTCCGCACAGCCAGTCCTAATTCTGCTGTTTAATCGAATAATTTTCAAGTTCAAAGCCAGGGGTATACTGTTATATAGTCAGGGTTTCTGGTTGTGTTTACGTACTGATTGAGGTCTTGGAAGCAGCAGTATGCTAGCTTTGCCAAGCTGTTAGGAGCTCATAATGTTTAGAAATGCCACCAACAGATAGTGTTTGATATTGTAACGCAGAAGAGGAAAAGATGACAAGGAATGTTTAAATCTCCAGTGTATTGGCAGGAGGATGTGAAGATCAGGCTGTTGCTGTCACTCTGATCTGATAAATGTCTACCTGATTTAAGACCGACATCTAGTGATCACTGGCGATGTGAGATTCACACATTTGATTCACCTCTTGCAAGCTGTATCTGGGTGATTCTCACAGACACAGCCTATTAAGAACATTGCTTATGTTTCACTCAAAAATTATTAAGAATAAATTCATATTTATTCTTAAAAAAATAGTTTGCTTTTTACAATCACTAAGGCTTTTTTTGCCTTAGAAGCTTAATTAAATTTAATACTATAGTTTAATTTTAATTAAATTTGACATAAAATGGAAAAACACTTGTGAAATTTTAATGTATATTATTTTGATTATTGCTGCTGTTATTTTTAATTTGATAATTATTTTGTAATTTATTTAATTGAATTGGGAAGGTAAAATGATATACAACATTTAGTGTTTGTTCTAGTACCTAAATTTATGATTAAAACAAATCTAGTAGTAGAGCAAGGATAATCTAAAGATAATCATTATTGGAAGAGTTGGAAAGTGCTTAATTTTCATGAAAATAGCCAATGCAATCATATTAAAAAAATACAATGATATATAACGTAATATACCATGTATTAAACTCTAAAAAAGTATTAATATAAAATTCATATAATTAAAATTAAATGTGAAAAAATAGATGTATATAGTTGTCGAAATTTTATTATAAATTTGTATTATATGTGACCCTGGACCACAAAACCAGTCTTAAGTCGCTGGGGTATATTTGTAGCAATAGCCAAAAATACATTGTATGGGTCAAAATTATTGATTTTTCTTTTATGCCAAAAATCATTAGGATATTAAGTAAAAAAATCATGTTCCATGAAGAGATTTTGTAAATTTCCTACCGTAAATATATCAAAACTTTTTGATATAATTATTACTAAAAAATGTTGATTAGTAATATGCATTGCTAAGAACTTAATTTGGACAACTTTAAAGGCGATTTTCTCAATATTTTGATTTCTTTGCACCCTCAGATTCCAGATATTGTTGTATCTCGGCCAAATATTGTCCTATATTAATATAATATAATATTGTCCTATTTCGAAAAATTGACCCTTATGACAGGTTTTGTGGTCCAGGGTCACATATTATATTAAAACTCATTGCAAATGAAGTGCTTCATATGATTAATCATTTCTGCAGAATGAATCATCTTCATGAATTTAAAAATTCTCCTGTTTGTTCAAATGTATATGTGTATTTATGTTCTCTCAGTTCCATAACTGTCTTTATGTTCCTGACATCCACATTTTTGTATATGTGTTTGTGTGTTTTCTGAACCATCAGATTCACATAGATATTCCCCGGATGAGTCCGGAAAGTTTAGTTCTGCAGCCCAAGGTAACCGAGGTAAGGGGACAGATGGAGCGCCCAGAGTCACGTCACATGCTTCTGTCCACCATCCACTCAAAAGCATGTCACTCGATCATCATCCGTCTGTATCTATCTGTCTGTCTGTCAAACTGTGTTCTGGTCAGCCAGCTCAGTCTTGAGCTCAAAAATGTTTTGTTGGAAAGCGTGTGTTAAGGTAAACAGGAAGTAGAATACCAGAATTCAGCGAGTTTCTTCTCAGGCGCAGCCTCAAATGGCCAGGCTCGTTTCTCTTTCTCGCTAGTCTGTTCTGTCCTAACCTGCTTGTGCTCCTCTTTTTGTGTCTCTTCCCTGTAGATTCACATTGACATACCGAGAACTAATCCTCTTATACCTCTCTTTCAACAAGCTTCTGTGCAAGAGGTGAGATGTTTGCACCACCCGTTTTACTCAGCTTGACTCGTTCATCCTCACAAACTCACACCCAGCCACAAGAAATTCCCTTAAAGAAACAGTTCACATTCTTTCATCCTTATGTCGTTTCAAACCCATAAGATTTCCTCTGTGACACAAGAGGAGAAATTCTGACTGTTGTGGCCAGTGTTTTCCTTACATTCGCAATGATTGGTGAATAAAGCTTTTAGGATTCCAGAAGTATCCAACTTCACCATAGAAATATCATAAAATTGATCTATACATGCATGATTCTCTCATGTGTGTGAGAGAATAGACCAAAATCTAGACTAATCTAAAAAGTCTTAAGCGTAGATACTCGAGTTGGGGATTTTTTTTTAAACTATTATTGTTTAAATAAATTATTTTAATGAATTTATAATATTATTTCACATAAATAAAATGGAAAATAAACAGTAACGTCATTTTCATGACCATGAAGGACAAATTCTCATAATTATGCCAAAAATATATATTTTTTTTAAATATGATAATTAATCACTTAGTATTTGACAGCTTAAATGTATGTAAGAATGAATGAAGGAAATAATAAATAAAGGAAAAGCACAAAAAACAAACAAATAAATAAATAAATAGTCCACTCTGTTCCGCATATAATATAGGATAGACTCAGGAATTTCAAATTGAGCTGTCTGGCTTTGACATACTATTGCTGCATTTATATCACATGATAGCATGCAACAACAACAACAACAAAAATTATTGTAATGATATCTGTGTCATTGGGGCATCCACTAAAAACAATCTGTTGCAAACTTTAATGAATTGCCTTACTGTCTATTTTTTATTTTGCTTTATTTATTTACATATTTTATTTTATTTATTTACATGCTGGCTGAGTGTTTTTGTAGGCACATTTAACCAAACCCAACGCGGTCCACAGTTGCATATTCATATTATTAAATTCACTGTCATGGGCTTGCTAGACATGGATTTCCTTTGCAAAGGCAGGTGTGTCGATACATTGTGGCACTGAGCAAGATTCCTTCTTTTCACCCGCTGCCTTTCAAAAAATTATTTCGCATTTAAAAAGTATCAAAAAACACGCAGTATTAAGAAAAAAAACATGGACGAGGCCTCCACTGTGGATGCCTCCTAAACAAATAAATGGATAATGTATTCGCTTCAGGCGCTTCAATACACTCCAGCTCGCTCATTGATATCTGCTGCCTGGTTTAGTGTCTAATTTCCACTGTGTAATGGGCTTCTGGAGGAGAGCGAGATCTTGCCATGATTACCTCGAGGAGAAGAGAGGGTACGAGGGAGAAAAGAGGCAGGAGATGTCAGCTATGTGGAGAAACTCACATTACCAGTCTAAAGTCTTTGATAAATGGAGCTTTGATCATAGAAAAGAACGCAGATGAGAAAGCCACACCATTTGATCGAAGAGATCCAGAATAAACAAGCGTGAGCTGCCTTGTAGACATTTATTGTTTAGGGCTCAACATGAGAGATTAATTTATTTGGGGATGACAGATACATTACGCCCTGAAAGGAGTGCGGGAGATGTCAGCTGCATGCTTCAGAGAGAAGAGAAGAGAAAGAGTCTTCCATTTTCCCTCTTGAATTAAGTCGAATTTCATGCTGCTTTTCATTGAGCTGACAGCAAGGTGAGACAAATGTAAAAAATAAAAATAAATACAAATTCACCATCACTTTGAATTAAGGTGTTGCCTCCAAAGAAAGGAACGCGAAATTTTTTTTTTTTTTTTTGTATTTTGTTTTTTTTTCTTGTTGTTTTTTTGTTTTGTTTTTTTTTTGGTTTTTTTTTTGGTTTTTTTTTTTTTGTTTGGTTTTTTTTTTTTTTTTGGTTTTTTTGACCCCAAAGTTCTTGGTTTTTACTGTCAAAAAGATCCGCTTAAAAACAACATCTGTATTTAAACTCTAAATACTCTATAAACTCAGACACAAAACTGCATGTATATTCATAAATGTATTTAAAGAACGAACATGATTTTGCCTAGTAGGATGTGTTCCTGAATCACATATTTTAGATTTCTTATTTTTTTGCATGTTTGTCACACTTTAATGTTTCAGATCATCAAACAAATTTAAATATTAGTCAACGATAACACAAGTAAACACAACATGCAGTTTTTAAATGAAGGTTTTTATTATTAAGAGAAAACAAAATCTAAAACTACATGGCCCTGTGTGAAGCAGTGTTTGCCCCCGTTAAAACTGTGGTTTATCACACCTGAGTTCAATTTCTCTAGCCACACCCAGGCCTGATTACTGCCACACCTGTTCGCAATCAAGAAATCTCTTAAATAGGACCTGCCTGACAAAGTGAAGTAGACCAAAAGATCCTCAAAAGCTAGACATCATGCCGAGATCCAAAGAAATTCAGAAACAAATGAGAAAGAAAGTAATTGAGATCTATCAGTCTGGAGAAGGTTATAAAGCCGTTTCTAAAGCTTTGGGACTCCAGCGAACCACAGTGAGAGCCATTATTCACAAATGGCAAAAACATGGAACAGTGGAGAACCTTCCCAGGAGTGGCCGGCCGGCCGACCAAAATTACCCCAAGAGCACAGCGACGACTCATCCAAGAGGTCACAAAAGACCCCACAACAACATCCAAAGAACTGCAGGCCTCACTTGCCTCAGTTAAGGTCGGTGTTCATGACTCGACCATAAGAAAGAGACTGGGCAAAATGGTCTGCATGGCAGAGTTCCAAAACGAAAACCGCTGCTGAGCAAAAAGAACATAAAGGCTCGTCTCAGTTTTGCCAGAAAACATCTTGATGATCCCCAAGACTTTTGGGAAAATACTCTGTGGACTGACGAGACAAAAGTTGAACTTTTTGGAAGGTGTGTGTCCCATTACGTCTGGTGTAAAAGTAACACTGCATTTCAGAAAAAGAACATCATACCAACAGTAAAATATGGTGGTGGTAGTGTGATGGTCTGGGACTGTTTTTCTGCTTCAGGACCTGGAAGACTTGCTGTGATAAAATGGAACCATGAATTCTGCTGTTTACCAAAAAATCCTGAGGGAGAATGTCCGGCCATCAGTTTGTGACCTCAAGCTGAAGCGAACTTGGGTTCTGCAGCAGGACAATGATCAAAACACACCTGATGCTGAAGAAAAAAAAACAAAATGAAGATTTGGAGGGGCCGAGTAAAAATGCCTTTCGCACCGCAGGAACCTTTTCATAGTACCAGAACTAATTGTGGAACTACCCACTTTTTGGCGTTTTCGCACCGCCGGAACTGGGAGCGATTTTAGTAACGGACTGCCTTTTTCGAGAACCAAATAAGCTCCTACTCCAGAGCAGAGTCTAACCAGCACAACTGGTACTAATAGTGACATAAGTAGACATTGATTGGCCAAAAGCATACGAAAACGCCCTCACCCGCCATGATTTAAAACGCCGTGTAAACATACTGTAAACATCGTGTCAACTTATTTTGCAAGTATGGAGAACAGCGATAGATGGACGGACACTGAAGTGCAGGCACTTGTAGCAAATGTAGCACTGCCAGTTGTCGTTGGAGATTCTTAGTCTTCCTTTCCGTTCCTTCAATCGCTTTACGTATACGTCGACTTTCCATGTCCATTATTGTGAAACCCGCGAGAGACAACAAAAACACAGCTCCGATCACAGCGTCCTCCTGTTGTTAACATTGTTTTTCTTTGTTTCCATTGTTGAACGCCACGCACAAATGACATCGCTGTCGACCGGTTCCTAGTACACACTGTCGGTGCGAATGCAACCCTTTAAATGGTACTGGAAAATAGTTTGCGCAAAATCGTCCCAGTACTTTAGTACTGTACATTTAGTTCTGGAACTAAAGCGGTGCGAAGGCCTCGTATAAGTCCTGACCTGAATCCTATTGAGATTCTGTGGCATGACCTTAAAAAGGCGGTCCATGCTCGAAAACCCTCCAATGTGGCAAAATTAAAACAATTCTGCAAAGAAGAATTCCTCCACAGCGATGTGAAAGACTCATTGCAAGTTATCGCAAACGCTTGATTGCACTTGTTGCTGCTAAGGGTGGCCCAACCAGTTATTAGGTTTAGGGAGCAAACAATTTTTCACACAGGGCCATGTAGTTTTAGATTTTGTTTTCCCTTAATAATAAAAAAACCTTCATTTAAAAACTGCATGTTGTGTTCACTTGTTATCTTTTATTAATATTTAAATTTGTTTGATGATCTGAAACATTAAAGTGGGACAAACATGCAAAAAAAAAAAAAGAAATCAGGAAGGAGGCCAACACTTTTTCACACCACAGTATATATATATATATATACATATTGATAATATATTATATATAATTTGGCCACGAGGCGATAGCGCATTGTGACAAACCATTTAAAACATACTGTTGATGAAGATGACCGCACAAAATAATGTAAAAAAAAATTTTTTTTTTGATTGAAAAATCTAAGAAAAAGGTATGTGTATTTAAGTAATGATATCAAAGCGTTCTTTTCTGTAACAAAATAGTAAAAAAACTTGTACAGTGAACATTGTGTTACAGTAGATTACATAATAGTTATTATTTCTGTAGCGAATATTTTAGAATGCTTTCTTAAATATTTACTTTAATTAAAAAAATATGAGGTTGTGTTTTGCAGCTTCTTGTCAATTAAAAATAATATGTTTTTATGAAATAGTAAAAGTACATTTGACTACAATTATTAAGGTCTCATGACAAATATTGATTATTGATTTTAGCGCAGGCTATACTAAACCTAACCATTAACGACATAAAATCTAACTATCTCCCCTAATATTCATTCATTCATTCCAAACAATTATTTTGTATTTTATGAAACACTTTTGTTGTCTGCAAGCTCTTTAATACATAATGCTTTAATAATATTGAAATACAGCATGGCATATTAAAATAATGTTGAAAAATCCTTCATTGTTATTCACAAAATAATTTGGTTGCTGCCATGTTTCACATCGCCATACCTCTTCCAACGCCACAACACTGCAATTTGAGTTTCATCTAGAATTCAGAGTTTCCCGCTTGTAAATACAGTTTTGCTTGGTTATTCTTGTGCTCGGAACTCATTCTCATCTCCACTCGAAGGCTACATTTTGAAAGGCTAAGCAAAGACTTCACATTAAAACAGAAATATTCTTTGGGCTTAAGCTGATCCTTAGGTGTAAACTAAACTAAAATAATCTTAACTTTCCACTTAAATCAGAAATGATAGACTGATATGTCTTTAGACATTTAATCCAACCCCAGGTAAGATAAACCTAAGGTAATCCTAACACTAGCGTTAACCCTAAAATCCGATTGGTCAATAACAGCGTTGTTCCAGAACCCACAATTCTATAAATCCAGCAACACATCCTGCTTGGCAAACCACAAAAGAGAGAACCCCATCTAATAATAAATATGCACACAGCTATTTGTAATTTTTTCACCTTGCTGTCTGTGCTATTGAATGTTGTGATGTTAATGATTCAAAAGCTCAGAAGGCTTAATTGATTTTCTTAATTGATTGCTGGCTGGGGTGGTTTGATCCCACTGTGTCTAATTAAAACCGTTTGAGTGACCTTGTATGCTCAAATTCTGCTACTAACAGTTTTCATGTTGTATCGCATGAATCATTATATATCAATATCTGCTACTTACAAATGCTGAATATATATATTTTCTGATATCTTCTTCTTTTTACTAGATCTTTGAGCGGATTCTGTTCATCTGGGCGATACGACATCCAGCCAGTGGTTACGTTCAGGGCATCAATGACCTTGTCACACCCTTCTTCGTTGTTTATGTTTTTGAGTATATTGGTAAGTCAATAAACCTTTTATAATATGAGATATGCAGTTATGTATAGGGCCCTGGCAAACTCCTAAAACAGCACAGCTGTGTAAACTCACTAGTGTTTCTGTTCTTCGCTTTTGCTGTTAAGCCAGCGTGGGTGTTTAAAATTAATTTGAATGCCGTTTCTCAATCATAATTTCATAATATTTTTCATAACCTGCCCCTTTAAGCTCTTCCAAGGATCTTCGGTTTCTTTGTCAGATTCAACCGTTATGATTGTTCCCCAAGTCCTCCGTTTTCTTGACCTCTACACCTTTAAGTGCTTGATTTCCAGTAGACTAAATGGGATGTCCAGACTAATGATTTTGAAGGGCCCAGAGGGACTCTTCCAGTGGACTTATGAGACAGTAATAGCCTAAACCACACAATGAGCTCGGGCGGCTCAATTGATGCACTCAGTGGATTGAGGATGGGGGGGGCTTTTCCTCAGGCTTTGCAGTTGTTGGCATCTATGGGGATACATTTTTTTCTTGGGTCATTTGACCTTGTCTAATCCTGAGGAATCAAAGTCCCAATTTGTTTTCACAAGTTCCATCCAATGTGTCCTTCAGGCCAGAAACATACTCTACACAAGTACACAAATGCTTTGCGTGACAGTAGTTCTGCAGTAGTGACCTGAAAGAGAACGGTCGCATCGCATTACTGCTCATTAGCATACATTTCAGCTCAACTTTGTTGCATTGCCAACCGTTGCAGTTGCTCATGTCGCCGCAAATCACAGACTCCCCTGAGAATGAGTGACTTCTGGGTGCTTTGTCACTCCAAATCGCTGTCAATGTGAACGGTCCTTCCTGAATTACGATGTAAACTTTTGTTAATGCAGTGATGTGTAGATTTGAGAAGCTTGAGCATCGAAGGGTTAGTTCACATAAAAATCAAATTGTCATTTACTCACCCTCACGTCATTCCAGATCCATGCTATCCAAAACCGAGATTTCTGTCCCTCCAAAACTTTCACATATTGAAGATACAAAAGGCACTTTTGTAAGTAATCATAGAAGTAATCCATATGAATGGTGCGGTTTAATTCAAGTCTTCTGAAGAGACACAATCGCTTAATATGATAAACTGATTTCATTTAGGCTTTCATTCATATATACTCATTGCTCAACCCACCAACATAGTTATCATATGGTGAACACGGAAGCTCAACCCTGCTTGCTTGACATGGAAGAACAAACCACGTTTGAGCTTCCAATTACCATATTTAATTGAATTCTGTGTTATGTGCATTGATCAGTTTTTATACATGAATAAAGGCCTAAGTTAAACATTTTCATCATGTAAAGGGATTGTTTCTCTTTGGAAGACTTGAACATTTTGAACATTTTGAAACGTCAAAATGGTGTTGGTTGCTTGGAAAGAAATCCCTCAGGTTTCATTTAACCCTTAAATGCATACCTCAGGTCTTTAGCAACCCGGGACATCATTCTCTACCCTCTCTACCCCAAAAAAAATGTATAGGGTCACTAGAGACCCGAGGTATGTAAATGTGTAAGTATTTTTTCCTGCACGACTATATTTACATATCTGATGACTCAATGTGTGCAATGCATCTTTTTTCCTCAAGGTGGCACTGTTTGATAAACAATGATGACATGATGTTTCACTTATAATTACCACAGGCATAAAACAAACCAATAATATCATCAGCAAAAATGTAACTGGTTTTAATGCTGGATAGAACTGCCATTTGATGTTGGATATTTCCAACACATCTAGTGCGTTGTGATTGGCCGAATGCCTCAAGCGTGTGTCGGAAATGTTATGCCCCTTACCATACTGTGATGCCCTGTGTGCGACAAGTGCCTGTGCGCTGGTGATGTGTGACAAGACAAAACCAGTAAAACCCATTACACACCCATTATAAACGAGGCATTTTTTGCATCCAGTGGGAACATAATTACTGATTAAATGACTTATACTGTCGTTTTACGCGTTGTGTTGCATCACTCGTTGCGTAGACATAACCAGTCTGCGTTTTTGTGATCGGAGAAATTACAAACAACAATCGCTACTCTACACTGCTCAAAACTCTTGTTTGAATCGTCAGTGGCAAATCTTTTAAATATAAAAACGTACTTGCAGGCTGTGAGTCATGAAGCGCCAGACTGTCCTTGCAAAGTTGGAACTGCCCAACTTTATAGAAACAGACCCCGGCATTGTAGGCTATACTCTCCCAGGAAACAGTCCTCGTCCTCCATAAAATGCGTTGCGCACATTGGAATATTTGGTTTGAACTGTTCTGGAAGTGTTGTAAATACAACTTAACCACTGTTTTCTAGTTGTGTCCTCTTTTGGAAGGCCAAACAAAGTAGTTTCGCTTTCATAACAAAAAACACAGCATCTCCACAACATGGCGGCGGCAACAATACTACAGCGAGAATCAAAGTTACGCCTTCTTTCTTTGCGTGAACATTTGGGCGGTGTTATGCAAATCTTCCCACATAGTGACGTAGACTTGTGGGGGCGTGTTTGAATGAGGTGTTTTAGGAGGGCGTTGACGAGTCTTAACTTTATAAAGAATATCTCTTTGGATTTGAAGACTTTATTCTTTGCAACTTTACAGATCTTCCTTTATGCACCAGGAGCTTGTAACACTCCAAAGAGAAGGAAAAATTGAAATCGCATCAATGAACCCCTTAATAGTGCTGTTGTGTATATGAAGATTAAAAGTTATTTCTCCACAATCAGAATTATTTATTTTAGTTAGTTAGTTAGTTAGTAGAACAAGTCTTTTGAAATGACATAAGGGTGAGTTCATGATTAAAGAATTTTAATTTTTTGATGAACAATGTTCACAGCTACTTTTAATTAGTTCCTCCCCAACTCTGCTTGTCTAAAATAATCTGGATCAGAGAATAAACCTCTATTTAGTCAGTGCAGCCCAGAATGAAATGCACCCATACATTCTTTTTAGCAGAATCATGTTATATCTTTAAGCCACAGATCGTTCTTGGTTCCTGCTTTAAAAAAAATATGTATGATGACAGGGCTAAATTAGGGACCAGTTAGTGCTTTGGCTGTGTGTCCATTGCTGTTAGGGCATTGCATTATTAAACAATCATTTTCATTACGCCTGTAAATAAATGCAAGAGGAGACAGGAAAAATCTTATTTGGGCTTTTCTGCCTTTGTACTGAGAGCCAGTACAAAGAGAGACAACATAATAGAACGTCATCACTGGAATTAATAAACAACATACAGGACCAATCTAATTTTTATATTATTTTTTTATTCTCTTTAAACACATCGTTCTGTTCCATGTTCTTACAACATTTCAGCCGAATATTAATTATAAATGTTAATTAGATGTGTTCAATTCCTGTCTAGGGATGTGTGTTTGTTGAAATGTACTAAAAACGGTTTGTCTTTTCAAATCTTCCATCGCGTGTCAGTATATTTATCGAGTTGACTCCTCCGCTCCCTCACGGACGGCAGCCGTCCCTCCACAGCCCAGGCGGCTGGCAGCGAGTTCGTGCGCCCCCCCCCCGGCAACTCACTCCAGCCCACCGCCTCGTGCCTCCATGGCGGCAGACTGCTCCGCCATGCTCGATGGCACCGCGGACTCACCACAGCGGTGAGGGATCTCTGGCAGCGTGTCCCTCCTTCCTCCCGGGTTTCGGCACCAATGTAACAAAGTTCGTAGTCACGAGAAGAAGGAGGCGGGAACCGGCAAACATTTAAAGAATATTTAATAAAATATACAAACACAAAACGAAAGTAAAGCGGCAGCCCCTCGCGGATGGCTGCCGCACACAAAACACAAAATAATGTCCAGGCCTGGCCCTCTCTTTTCCAACACTGTCGTCACTCCTCCTTTTATACTTCTGGAGTTCCTCCGGTGAGTGGCGCAGGTGTCGTACATTAGCATTTACTCCACCGGCCTCGCTCCGTTCCCACGCTCTCGTCACAGTAGTGTTTTACAGTACTTTATAATCATTGTGAAAGTGCTGTTTATTTTTCTGCACTGGCAGTTATAGGGTTAATGCGGGAGAGACGAGCGAGTTAGTTAGGCTGGTGCGCCTGTGAGCTGTCCTGCGTTCTGATTAAAAGTTAAGACACAGAGCATCTTTTGTCTGTCGTTCTTCAAACATTACAGTAGACATATTTTGGTTTACAAACTGTATTGTTTCATCAGTTAGTCACGTTAGCACTCGGCTAACGTACCATTATTGTTTTATGTGTTCACAGTTTAGCAGCTAAACTTTAGCCGTGGGCATGATTCGATTGCATAAGTGTTTTGTATTTTATGTCATTATTATAAGAACGGATTGGAGCACTATATTATTGTTTTATGCAAAGGTGCTTTGTCAATGGTAGCGCTCGCTCGCTAACTTGCTCAAGGACTCCTCTGTGTGCCAATCACTGCAGGCTTGGCCAGCTGACCAATCAGAGCAGAGTAGGCTTATGGAAGGGAGGGGTTTGCTTTGATTAAATGTATATTCTGAGAAAATTACAATGTTTTCTGACCTTAGATGCATTTAAACCTGTTGTAGGGGACTCCAACACAATATTAGAACACTTTAAAATACCATATGACCTGCTCTTTAATGAATTAACTATGATGATATTAGTGAAGTAAATGAAAATACTTTAAAAATAGCTATGCTTCATCACTACTGTCGCTTTTGATTTCGATTGAATGTTGTCAATGTAAGGGAAGCGTAAGAGCAAGGTAAAATGTATATAAATATAACATGAACAGGATTTAATGTTCATAATGTTAGAAATGTTATACCGTCCACTTTAAAACGCCGTTTTACATACAACACAGAAGAAGTTAGCAGATCCTTTTGTCTGTTCAGAAGCAAATAGTTCTTCCTCAGAAGCGTTAATTGCACAAGTCAAAGTAGAAACATGACTTGGCTTCCTGGTGGACTGATTAAACATATCTGTTAAAAGCACTTTTCACTTTTGGAGGTTACATAGAAATCTGATTGGAGCAATTTTCCTCTGCAATATACATCAGTCATTTTTAGGTTTAAAGTCATCTTCATTTGCCTTGGCTTATAGTTCTCTGTATGAATAAAAGCTTCAAAACTATCAGACCCTTCCAATATCTCCATTCATTACTCTTTTAATCATTTGGCTTCATTTGCATAGCTCGTTAAGCTACGTATGTCTATTCTATCAGTATTTTTAATCTGCAGTGCCGTTCTTCATGGAAGTCTCCATCTAATCAGGCAGCCACTTCGTCTTGGAAGGTTTTGTTCTTTAGCCACTTTGTCCTTCTCTCTTCTTTCCATTTGGATCTGCTTTCCCATTAGACTGCTATAACGTTTTATAATTGAAAGTAATGAGTGTGTGATGAAATGGTACGTGCAATATTGTGGCGCACTATTGATTCAGGAGGAAGATAGTGTAATTTGCATTGTCTTCATGTATAGATTCTCCCAATGTAATGTTCTGGAGGGCAGATGTGGATCAGTGGCGCTACTTTTAAAGATCCACTGGATTGGGAGAACTATTAGTGTGAGCAACACCATTAGTGCTGGTTGAAGGTGTAAAGAGAGAAGTTCTGAGCTGTTAGCTGAAGATGGACACCAGCCAGTTTTCAGTTTTACTTTAACCTGGAAGACGTTCTTCATTGCACCAAAGATGGAGCGACCTAGAAACCCTAGGACTTTGACATCATGTAAACCCTTGAAAGGTTCTAAGCGTTCCTTCAAAACTGTCCATGATTTAGTGTGTTGGGAGATGGGAAAGAATGTATCCTTCAAACAGCGCTTTTGGTTTAATTGCTGTTCTGTTTGAAGGGGTTGTTGTTTGGCTAGTTAGCATAAGCATAAGCCCATCCAAGAAGAGACATGCTAGCAGATTTCCTCCACAACATTATTCTGCTCTGTAGAGCAGAGGTCCCCAACTACCAGGTCGCGACCCAGTATGGGGCCGTGGAAGAGTTGCTACTGGGTCGCAAGAACATTCTGGGAAAAATGTGTATAGATATTACAAACTGTTATTTATTGTGCGTTATAGATTGTTCTAATTATTCTGTATTTTAGTTTGTTGTATGTGATTGCTATGGAGTAGTAATTTGACGATTTCATGTAAGTTAAATGTTCAATTAGTAAATGAATGATTGTTCTGATCTGTCATTACTTATACATATATATATTAGGGAATAAACGATTGCAGTTGATCTGCGATACGTACGTACCAGGCCCCACAGTTCGGAACACACGTGATTTGCAGATTAATTTGCCAATTTACATGTTCAAGCGATTTTAAACCACAAGAAGAAGAAGCGAAAGAGAACTCGATTAGTTACTCAAACGCTGTTTTCTGTGTGCACAGCAGCCGCACACACCCCAAACGCACACGCACAGAGATGTGTTTCAGACAGCATGCTAATACTGAGTTGATTCCTCTTTCACATCTCCTTGCGTTTGAGATACATACACATAAAATTGTCAAAAAACCCTTCTCAGCATTCTCATACTTTGTGCTTTAAATATTTTTTTCTTGCTTATGTGAAAAATAATCCGATCCGTGACTCAAAAACCACAAAATGATCACAGAGCGTATATACAGTATAATATATAATATATATATATATATATACTACATATTATCAGTGGGCAAAAAAAGTATTTAGTCAGCCACCAATGTGCAAGTTCTCCCACTTAAAAAGATGAGAGAGGCTTGTAATTTTCATCATAGTTATACCTCAACTATGATAGACAAAATGAGAAAAAAAATCCAGATAATCACATTGTAGGATTTTTAAAGAAATTAATTGGTAAATTCCTCGGTAAAAAAAGTATTTGGTCACCTACAAACAAGCAACATTTCTGGCTCTCACAGACCCTGTACCTTCTTCTTTAAGAGGCTCCTCTGTCCTCTACTGGTTACCTGTATTAATGGCATCTTTTTGAACTTGTTATCAGTATAAAAGACACCTGTCCACAACATCAAACAGTCATACATTCCAAACTCCACCATGGCCAAGACCAAGAGCTGTCAAAGGACACCAGAAACAAAATTGTAGACCTGCAGTAGGCTGGGAAGACTGAATCTGTAATAGGTAAGCAGCTTGGTGTGAAGATTTCAACTGTGGGAGCAATTATTAGAAATGGAAGACATACAAGACCACTGATAATCTCCCTCGATCTGGGGCTCTACGCAAGATCTCACCCTGTGGGGTCAATATGATCACAAGAACTGTGAGCAAAAAATCCCAGAACCACAAGGGGGGACCTAGTTGAATGACCTGCAGAGAGCTGGGACCATAGTAACAAAGGCTACCATCAGTAACATACTTCGCCGCCAGGGACTCAAATCCTGAAGTGACAGACGTGTCCCCCTGCTTAAGCCCGTCTGAAGTTTGCTAGAGAGCATTATCCAGAAGAGGATTGGGACAATGTCATATGGTCAGATGAAACCAAAAATAGAACTTTTTGGTAAAAACTCACTTGTCGTGTTTGGTGGAGAAAGAATGCTGATTTGCATCCAAAGAACACCATACCTACTTGCATGGGGGTGGAAACATCATGCTTTTGGGGCTGTTTTTCTGCAAAGGGAGCAGGACGACTGATCCGTGTAAACGAACGAATGAATGGGGCCATGTATCGTGAGAATTTGAGTGAAAACCTCCTTCCATCAGCAGGGCATTGAAGTTGAAACGTGGCTGGGTCTTTCAGCATGACAATGCTCCCAAACACACCGCCCGGGCAACGAAGGAGTGGCTTCGTAGAAGCATTTCAAGGTCCTGGAGTGGCCTAGCCAGTCTCCAGATCTCAACCCCATAGAAAATCTTTGGAGGGAGTTGAGAATCTGTGTTGCCCAGCGACAGCCCCAAAACATTACTGCTCTAGAGGAGATCTTCATGGAGGAATGGGCCAAAATACCAGTAACAGTGTGTGAAAACCTTGTGAAGATTTACAGAAAACGTTTGACCTCTGTCACAGAGGGTATATAACAATACAAAGGGTATATAACAAAGTATTGATGAAATTTTGTAATTGACCAAATACTTATTTTACACCATAATTTGCAAATAAATTCTTAAAAATCCTACATTGATTTTCTGGAATTTTTTTTCTCACGTTTGTCTCTTCCATAGTTAGGTATCCTATGCTGAAAAATTACAGGCCTCTCTCACTTTTATGAGAACTTGCACAATTGGTGGCTGACTAAATACTTTTTTTCCCCACTGTATATATACGCTGTTTTCTGTGGCTGCTGTGCACACAGAAAACAGCGTGTGAGTAACTAATCGAGTTCTCTTTCGCTTCTTCTTCTTCTCGTGGTTATATAAACCCACCCCCCTCCAGCTGGTCCGTGAGAATATTTTCAAAATGTAACCGGTCCGTGGTGTAAAAACGTTGGAGACCCCTGTTGTAGAGGATACGATCCCATCAGCCTGAGCATTGCTGGTGGATGTTCTTTATATACCCACCTTGGAGGCACCAAGGAATCACATAGTTTCCAAATAGCCAATACCTTTTACGTCATGTGCATTAAGTCCACTAACCCTGTAACCACTGACTCTGCTTTCAGTGCATCTTCTGGAAGGTCTTTGTGCCGTTCGTTGACTGTCACGGCCCTCCACGGCTGAATTGAACAGTTAGTGGCGTGTGACCCACACTTGAGTACAGTGCTGATTTTAATGCAGGCCTGATTAACTTTCCTCATTTGCTCTAACGAGTTGTTAAGTGACTGCTTTGGGATGCCTGAGATCTCTAGTGGCAGGCATTTTTCTCCTTTTTCTCTTGGTTGAGTTCCCTTCGAGACTGCCCTGCACTGTCGACAAGTAAAGGATACCAGCAGTTTGATTGTATGTTAAATAATATCCAAGTTTACATTTAGCCAGTTTGACTTTCAGATTCTGAGATTTTTGCTTTAGAGTGCAATACTTTGTTATAGAATAATGCAACAGTGTTGTCAAATAATGTCAATATTAACACACATTGCAATGTTAGTAAGGAAATGTAACATTAACAGAGGAACATTACCAAAGGACATTACCAAACAGCATAATGAAACTTTAATAAAGTAATGCAACTTTAATGTGGTAACATCTTAGAATAGGGAACACATCTTCACTATTAATTAAGAGTTTTCCCTCAATGAACTCCTAATTTGCTGCTTATTAATAGTTAGGGGGTAGTTGCTAAGTTTAGTTATGGGGTAGCATGAAGGGATCTAAAATATGGTCATGCAGAATAAGGCATTACTATTTGCTTTCTAAGTACTAATAAACAGCCAATATGCAAGTAATATGCTAATAAGCAGCTATATAGTTAATAGTGAGAATTGGTCCTTAAAATAAAGTGTTTCCTTGAATGTATAATGTAACATTAACAAATATCAAAACCGTAACAAATAATGTAACATACTGCTACCAAATAGCATAGTGGTAAGTAACATTGTAACAATAACACATCAACAAATAACTAAATCTTTGATTTAGTGGGATTACATAATTATTACAAAATCTGAGAGAAATGGATAATGAATAATTAACAAATAACATTGACAATTCATATTCTTATGTCTTCATCCATAAACTGAGCTATGTCTAGCTTTGTGAGCTGCACATTAATTTTTTTTTCTTCATCTCGGAGTATAAAATGCCAAAAAGGATCTGGAAATATTGCTCTGTCATGAAGTCATTCGTTTCCTCTAACTAATCACAGTTATTTAATATTTTTGGATCTAGTTTAATTACTTGGCTATAAAAAGCTATAAATTGAATTTCTGTGCAGATCCTCACTTTGAGAAATCACTTCTTGTTCATTTACATCTGTGAAACGTGTCATGCTAGACTCGGTGTAGTTTATAACAATTAACAAAATAATTTCTTCTATGGGAACGTCACTTGGTCACCCATGAAAATGTATTTGCTACATTTCTAAATGATCAATTTATTTATTTTTTGGTATCAATTTGCAAAAACTGCGAGTGTGGTTTTATTGTCTGGCCATGCTCTCTTAATGGCTCATGAGTTTCCCATTACAGTACATGTAATGATTCCCCTTATGCTTCTAATAAAAGCAAATTAATTATTTAATCGGCTAATCTTGCATTAAGCTATTCACTACTTCCGGAAGTTCAACCTTTTTTTTCTTTTTTTTTTTTTTTTTTACATTCAGTGCTAAGGCTGTAGTGGTAGTGAATAGAGTTATGATGTTTATTTCATCTCCAGTCTACACTCTTAACATCAAGCTATTTGAAACATTGAGGTTTATTGGACTTCAGCCATTCTGCATAACTCACTCCCACTCTTAGACACTGAGCAGCGATAAAAATGTTGTAACATTTCTGAAGTCACAACAATTGCTGTAGTTACATGTTCAGGGAGCCGTTTATGCTTCTGATGAGCATCTTTGAGTCCCACAAGACTACTGCAGTTGTGCAGATTACTTTTTTGTAGTCTTAACTGGATCCATGGGCTGTAATCCACAATAGGAGCCAAAACCTTCTTACAAGAGCATGTTGCAGATCAAGACAGATTGCATTGATTTGTATTAGTTCAATTTCATTAGCATGCTGTTCTGGTATGTGCTTTTTCTGAGCGTGCACACACCTGAAGCGCGCACACACTAAAAAGACTGTCAAGCAGCACCTGATTACTGGACTAAGTTATCTTTTGCGTCTGATGAAACTAATACTGTCAAAAACAAACGAGGTTTACCTATAAACACAGTTGGTTATGCCTAAAGTGAAAGTAAACAGTTGAGAGAAAAACGAACACATGCAGGTCTTAAAGTGACAGCAGACTAATAGTACTAAACATGCTGCCGCTTGTCGTTAAAGGGATAGTTCACCCGCCCCAAAAAATTTAAATTCTGTCATTATTTACTCACTGTGTTCATTTAGTTCTTGTGCTGAACACAAAAGAAGATATTTTGAAGAATGTGGGTAACCAAAAAGTTGCTGGTCCACATTGACTTTGGTTGTAAGAAAAAAAATATATAATAATAATAAAATGGAAGTCATTGGGGACCAGCGGCTGTTTGGTTATCCACTTTCTTCAAAATAACTTTTATGTTCAACAAAAGAAGGATACTCATTCAGGTTTAAAACAACTTGAGAGTGAGTAAATGATGAATTTTCATGTTTGGGTGAACTACCCCTTTAATGTTAAAGGGGTCATGAACTCTTTTTAAAATGATTTTATACTGTTTTCTAGGTCCCCCTTATGATGTTCGCTTCTGTTTTTACATTCAAAAATATAAAAATATAAAATTAATAAGCTATTTTCTACCCTGGTTTTGAGGCCGGCTCGAGAAACGCTTGGTTTTTATGGGCGTGCCGCATTGAAGACTTAGATGAAAACGCCCACTGCTATGATTGGATGATAGTTTTGCATAGTAAACTAACTTTCTGTGTGTCTGTTTGACAAGCTACGTCCTTCATAGTAACTAAACTCCCAGCTTCATTATTTGTAGAGTGAGACACACAGGTAATTCACTCACACAACTTCCATCTCTCTCTCTCTTTTTCTCTCTCTCTCAATCGATCGATAATTAATTCAAATAAATGTTATAATTCATTAATTGAAATAAATGTGATCTTACCGCACCGTTTCATCTGTGTGTCTGATTCAAAGCAGGCAGAATGCTAGAGTTTCCGGTCAAATATTGCACTGCAAACATAATTAACAGCTTTAGCTTGTCAATACAGGCAAATGACCATGGTATAAGAGGGATAATGCACGGCTAGAATAAAAAAAAAAATTAAGCAATTTTAATGCACTCCGCAGAGGCAGCCACTCTTCGCTTTATGTCGGGAGGTTCTTGGCCTCCACGTCATGCATTAAAATAGTTTAATTCACAGCTAGCCATGCATTATTCCTTACATATAAATACTTTTGCAGGTCCCTAACCCCAATTTTTTAACTTTTCCCTGTTTGTCAGAATCGATTGGCCGATTTTCGCCTGGCCTATAGGAAAACTACCAAACACCGACCTTAAACTTAAATAAAGGCACCTTAGCCATATGTAGAGTCCAAATTTGATAGAGACTTGGGCTCTTTTGACATTGCCATTGAGAAACCACCTGGAACAACCAATTAGCAAAGTCTTGGCAACCACCCACAACACCCTAGCATTGTGACGGTTTGTCTTTTTGCAATTCATTCAGTACTCATTTTGTCAGTAACCTAAATCAAATGTCTGAGTAAATTTCTTTGAACACTTAAAAAATGATATTTACTTACCTAATTAAACCACTGAGGGGATATTTGGCACTGGAAAAGGGTGTGATGGTGTTTGTACGTTTTTCTGGAACATGATGTAATAGAGTTGGTTTGGGCCCTTCCTCCAATTGCCTCTAGGAGCTGCTAGCGGAAGTCATTCATCTGTTCTCATTGCAGATTGTTCTTTCTCTGCGCCGGCTTTTTCTTCATTACGACTTGATGATATCCATAAATCACAGATGGATCTGCACCTCGTCTTTCAGCACAACTTCAGTAATTACCAACCCAACGATCGTTATTTTACTGTGTTGAAATGGCATGTTTGCCAAGTTCAATTCCATGTTAATTAACCATGCCTTCAATCACACGTCTGTGGATTCTGTTCGATGCTCATTAACGTGGAGCAGCAGTGGGTGGTACCGGTGAAAGTCTTAGGACACCCTAAGGGTCAGATTGCATAATCCACCAGACAGCACTATGGCAGTGACTTCCTGTGGGTGGGAAAGTGTCCTCCGGGCTCTCTTGGGTGATGGTTTAAAAGGCTGGTGAAAGCTCGCCGTGTCCTTTAACCTGATGTTGACCGTTTGCATTGGCCTGCAAAAAGAGGGCATATGGCGCTACAGGGATGTGTAGAGTCAAATGTCAGTAATGATTCCAGCTCCTTGCAGTTGGATGCTTCAGCATGACAGGGGGAATCTACCCTTCACCCCTGTATTGAGGAAGATGATACGGGCCAACATGAAGTGATGGCAGAGGCCAAAGAGCCTAACTCCAGTTGAAGGGATTTGTTATGCTTTCAGCCTTTTTGTGGATACTTCAAATTGACAGTTCTGTGACTATTTACTCAGAAGGTTTGAACTCAGAGCATCATGGATTTGTGAACTGCCACTCACTATACCTTCAGGGATTTGGTAAACATGTTCTCAATAACCATGTCATCAGGTTTTCCATCAGGGGTTGGGGAACTTGTTCCAGTAGAAAGATCTATATGCGCAATGGGGACCAAGGGTCATATTACAGAAACTTTGAATTATGGTCATACAACCCTAAAACAAATGTTTTGATATGTTAACAGATATGTACAGCTGTGGCTGTCAGGTGTGTCTTTGTCTGGCTTTGAAGTAAACTGAAGGCTCCTGGTTAACTTTTTTTTTAAAGGAGACCAGCTTTTCCATATGTCCGGCCTTGACTTCATGTTTTAATCACAAAGACAGTAACACAGAGTAAAATTGTGCTCATCCAGCCACTTTACTTGGATTTTAAGAATTAAGCTAAGAAGTTTTGGCCCCAGGAGTCAAAGTTGAGATTTGATCGTTTGGGGAGAAATTTGTCTTTAGTAAAATCTTGACTCATTTCTATTCTATCCTGTTCTATTAAGTCAGAAGTGTCCAGTATTGATCTTGGAGGGCCACCTTCCAGTTGACTTTAGCTCCAGCTCTAATTAAACACACACAAACCAGCCAATCAAGGTCTTCAGGATTACTAGAAACAGAACCCCTTTAAGGCCTGCCTTCACGGTTAGCACAGCAAAGTGTAACACAGAGGTACACTGGCGAGGAGTTTTATTTATTTATATTTATTGGAGGATAGATAATTCACTGAATAAACTGCTTTTGTAAGGAAACAGATTATCACTTGGCTAATCTTCAACATGTTTGCCATTAAACTTTCATTTTGGGCTAATCTTTTGGAGTATATTCCGAAAAAGTGCTGTTTAGTCACCATCAGTTTTACCACATAATATATCATATATATATATACATACAGAAATTCAGATTCTGGCAGAAATTAAGTGACATCAAGACTAATGAAATTGGTTACCAAGGCACACATGATCCAAGTTGTCCATTATGGTGCGGAGATTGATAACGTCCCATAATAAAAACATGTCTGCTAGAAACCTGCAGACATGTGTATTAGAATTAAACTCTTCAGGTAAAGTGTGGATTGGACACCTTTATGAGGTGCAGGATTGGACACCCTTGTACTAAGTAAATGCTGCTGTTTAGAAACATTGATTATATTTAACACACCATGCTCTCCATTTGTAAGCAAATGTTGCAGATGTCACACGTCACCCAAAAGGATTTCTTCTCAGCTGGGTGGCTGTTTGATACTTCTGGAGACTGTTCTTTTGGCATGTTCACCTGCTTCTCATAACCCTACACAACCCCTGAAAACATCCGTTACAGTAAACATAGTCAGTATTTTCCCCTTCAAGGCTGAGTTTTGTCGTTACCCCATTGGAACACAGGCCTCAGCCAACTGGAGCAAAATATGGAGATGTGTTAGTGGACACACCTGGTGCATAATTGACCTTTGTGACCCTGGGCGTTAGATCAGGATAAAATGAAAAAGAACAAAACTCAAACTGAAAATACAGCTTGTGATTTATTCCATCATATGATATTTAATCAAATAATGCATTTCAATGCAAGTTGATATTTTTATTGTGTAGAAAACACAATAAATGCAGTAAACACTATTATTGCATTCCTGACATGGGTCAGACCTTCAGTCCTATGGCATTAATAAATCATTGAAAACATAAACTGAATAAATGCACCAAATTAAAAAGACTATGATTACCTATTGATTATATAATATGAGAAGAGGAGATTGTAAATCCACATTTTTATATTACTGATTGGTCCATTAACTGTACCCAAAAGTTATCTATCAGTACTCACAAATTCTTCAACCGTAAAATCAATTTTGCAAATTCAGAAAATATTACTGTTCGAAAGTTTGTCAGTAAGCTTAGAATAGAAATTACTACTTTTATTCAGCAAGGGTGCATTAAAGTGACAGACTTTTACATAATTAAAAAGAAAAATAAATAACTCAAATACATACATGCATACATACATGTTGTTTTATTTTCCTCTCTATTCATCCAGATCCTGAAAAAAAAAGTAGTACGCATACACTGTTTTTACTTTCCAATGTAAGAAATGTTAACCAAATTAGCATATTTGCATTAAAGTCCTGCACGGGCCTCAAATTTAGGCCCTGGCCCGAGACGCTCAGGCCCTAGCCCGGCCCGTGTCCGACAGCTTATCAGAATTACCGACCCGAGCCCGTCTTTTTTTCCCCCTTCTCCCAAAACAGCTTATACTACTGTTTCAGCTATTAAAAGAGTTCAGTTTTTTTATGTAATGGTGAAGTGATTATATTTCGTTTCGTTTTTTTATGAAGTTAATTTAAAAAAAATCCCCCCGGGGGGCCACGTTGGAGCGTTTAGTTTTTTTGGTCGTTAAATATAAGTTTTAGTTTTTTTTTTTAAAGTAACGACCAAGCGGCCAGCGGCAGACAGTGAGCTGATAGCCTATATGTTTGATCAGTTTAGCCTTCTCAAATCATCACGACTTGCCTAAAATAAAATCTATAGATATAAAACAGTTCAAGCATATAACAATGTTTAAACGTTAAACCTAGATAAATGTGCGCTATATCCAATAGTTTGTGCGGACACGCTTTGCAGGACATGGAGGCGCCAGCGCGATCACTTGCATTTTTTTCAGTGGATACGCCATAATTTTTGCTCATAAAGGTAAGAGTAATACATCATTCGTAGCTGTAACGGGTCTACTTTTATTTGTGTGCACTAACACAATATCAACAAAACGTTGTGCTTATATAAAATAAAGAAAACAAACATGATACGCTTTCTGCCATCTCGTCTTGAACAGGAGCGCTTCACAAAAATGAACCGAAACTCAGCGAATACATGCCTCACAGACATGATAAATATATCTATAGAAAGCTTTAAATTACTACTTAACGAAATAAAACAAATAAAACAAAAACTCTTTCATTGTAATCATAATCCGTAAAGATGCACTTCTCTCTAAAGGCGCGTCTGAGGAGATGGCGAGTCAGGATCGGCAACTTCATCCTTGCGACACCGACTCAGAAACACTAGTTTATTAGTAAATAACTAAAATATCTCCTTACTGTTTCCCCCTGATGCATTTATGGTAATTACTTTTGCCGGTGTTTTGCGGCAAACTTAAGCCTATTGCGTGCATTTGAACCCAGAACTCTTCAGCTGCGCTGACGGCACGCAACATACTGCTGCTGGCGGGACAATAAACACCATCGAGCCGCTAGCACAGTCTCGTGTTGTTTCCACCAGCGCGACAATTTTTTTCATCACTAATTAATGGATGTCTAAAATATAAAATAAGGAGAAGCCTAAAACAGGCCCGAGGCCCTGCCCGCTTCTGAACTATGACGTGAAAATTGGCCCGAAGCCCGGCCCGAGGGCATAAAAAAGTCGGGGCCCGTTGGGCCCGGGCTGAAATGCAGGGCTCTAATTTGAATGATCTCTGGAGGATCATGTGACACTGTACTTTGCCATTACAGGCATACAATACATTTTAAAATATATTTAAATTTAAAATGTAAATATATTTTACTGAATTCATTAATTCCATTAATTACAAGTGTTCAACTGATTAACGTAGCATTTTAACCTGTCTGTGGCTTGTGTAATTCATAAAGTGCCAATATGTCAGTGGAGAACGCTGGGAAATAGATTTTTGCAGCAGGCAGTACAGTTGATGTGTTGTTGACTCTGGTCTGTATGTTTACAGACATCTGCTCTTTTCCTTTGCAATGCCTTCAGACAGATGGTGCGATGGTGACTTCACAAGGTGGAACTGTGGTCACGGAGTCACACACCTTCTGTTTTTATGAATTTATGTATGCACACATGCATGTGTGTGTGTGAACCTTCTTATTCTCACAGCAATAATACATGCTATTCAGTTCATTTAACAGTGTCAGACTTCATCGAGCCACTTCTGGAAAATGTGACAATAAATATAAACCGAGGAGATGTGTGTCTTAGGGTATCTATTGTAGTAATGTAGTGTGTGTATCGTGAACTTAAGGATGATTGTTCCAAAAATATATATATATATATTTAGATGCACTTAAAAATATTAATGTTATTGTATACAGTTGAAAAGAGAAGTTAGTTTTGAGAAATCATTTGTTTGCAGATGCCACTTTCTTTGATTTTTTTTTGTTGTTGTCATTTTTGCTATGAGTTTTAAAGGTCACACAGGTGTCACAGTAACCACAGATGTATTTCACATTAACTGTGGACGTGTTCCACTGACGTTTGACAGAAACAAACAAAAAAAAAGTATCTACACTTTTTGAAAATGTAATCTTTCTTTAAAAACACTTTGAAAATGTATTTTTACCTTATGAAGCCTACTGTATCATATTTGATACACAAATGTGTAAGGCCTCTAAATTATCAACATGATTGAAACTTTGCTGAGAAACTGTTGTATACAATCTACTACATGTCTTGTGTCATCTGATTGATAGTTTATACTTTTTTAGCAATTAAAAGGACCTCAGGTCGTGGTACACGTGTCTTTTTGCAGCGATGCAAACATAACAATAGCTTTTATATTGTTATCAACATTTCATTTCAACTGATATTTATATGGGATTTATGTAAGCGGTCTGCTATACTGTTATAAAGATCGCAGTGATTTGCGTTACAAGCTATCGGAATCAGTTACATTTTTATTTTTTTTTTTGTAGTTCAAGTTTATTTTTTATTTTATTTTATATGGAGGTATTTTATGTCAGTTACATTTCTATAATTTAAAATGTTTATATATTGTATATAATTTTTTTATATTGTCTTGTCACATAAATAATATAAATATCAACAGCTGTTTGAGCCTCTGATTAAAATGTAGGTGTTTTTTTTCATCCTCGATGAGCTCCATATTCTCACTAAATAATAGTATGTAAGCCATAATAGCCTAGTATTTATTGTTGTCTAAAGGTTCAATAAACACTTCAATTTCAAAACGATTTTTCTGACTGTCATTTAATATGTCAGGCTTCACAGGGTTAATGTTATTTACTGCTATGACATTCAGACATTTTTAAATGTCACTCAAGTGTCCAGAGTGGGGCTACTGTATACAAGGCTGCTGCTAATACCATAAACAAGTCATTTATTTGCAACTCCACTGTTGACCACAGGAGATGCTGTTGGCTTGTTTTATGCGTTCGTCTTCTGGTCTGCTCCTCTTTACGTGTCCTTGTTTTGTGATGAGTGAAAGTGCTGTTAAGGGACTCTCACAACTGGAGAGATTAACACTGCCTTATTACACCCCCACACACACTTTAAAAGCCTCGTGAGTACTTTTGTTCCTGAGCAGAAGGCTGTTATGTGAAAGCACAATGAGTTTGTCCACCATTTGGAGGTCATTCAGACCGAAACACTACAGACTTCTACGTTTCTTGCCCTATCTCGGGAATCATACTCCATCTTGGCTTGCCTCTCCTCTGTGACCTGTCAGACAGCAGACAGTGATGATCGTCTAGGATGAGCGTAGACGACCAGTGGCGTTTTAGACCGCACTAATGCAGGGGCCAGCACTGCAAATATTCCCAGCAGCCCACTGGTCCTGTCAGCCAGAGCTCGCTGTACTCTTTAAGGTTAGACCGATGTTGCCAAGGAGACTGAGCAGCACTGTGTGTGTGTAGTTCTGTGATACCCTTCCTCTGCTCGACCTGTGACTTGCCTGTCAGAGCTGTGGTTTGATAATTCTACACTTGCGTTGGACTTTGCTTCAGGAAAATGATTCTGATGTTCAGTGGGGAAAGATCTGTGTGTTTGATATGGTAAATAATTGCCTGTTTTCGTACATTGTCATATTAATCTGTGCAAACATTCTATCAAACATGTTCATTGAACCTCAAATTCAAATTGGAGGTTTCTTTCATTTAAATGTACCAGGCTTATCTTTTACTCAAACTGAAAAACTTAAACTTGAAACCATTAAAAATATCTATGTTGACTGGGGAGGAGGAAAGAAATAGAAAGAAAAATGGATTTGTGTAGCAGTGCACTTTGCTGTTTTTTCCGCATCTTATGCAAGCGCTGTGTTGTAAAAGTCCCCATGAAATCAAAATTAAAGTTTTTTGGGTGTTAGTATCAATATGTTAGTCTTAAGGTTATCTATAAGGCAGTGTGCTCAAAAACAGTGACAAAATTCGCATTTAGAAGATATAAGCATTCAATGCTTGCAGTTCGTCACTTCCGCCAAAACGGCTCAACGATTTTTTTTGACGTCACATCGTACTTCAGCTTCTCATCAAACTTTCTGTCCAATCAAATTCTCTCTAGAATCCGAAGCGCCCGCCCCCTACACTATAAAATAGACGCTGAAGCCGCGGCTGAAATCGGTCACTTGTCCACAGAATTAGTATTTACTGTACAGTGAATGGCACGTAGTGCACTATATAGGGGACCGGGAACGATTCAATCAGTGTAAATTATGCTTTCCATTGAGGGAAAAAAAGAAGTCTGGTTTCGCGCTGTGTCACGCTAACCACCGCACCGCAGACACACTCTGCTCCGGTCCAGAGACACGATAGCACAAAGCGGATCATATGCGGCTCACATGCGCGAGTCGGCGCAGACCACAAAATGTATCGCAGCTATTTGAATTCTACGCAGAATGCTATATTTTCTAACAATATGGATGAGATTGTGACTGGCATACCCTGTCAAATGCGGCTTTACGGAGCTCAACGGCTCTAAACGGCTCTGAACGGCTCTAGCGCAAGCTGTGATATAAATGACCGCTATTGGCTATTTTAAAAAGGGGCGGTGCTGCTTGATATGTCCTGCCCTGTCTTCCTGTTTCAGTTAAAACGACGTCAATACATAGAGTAACGCTGTGTGTTTCTAAGCATTTCAGGGGACCTTTAAGATTGTTTTTGGCACTGCAAATCAGCCCCTTGGGAATGTTCAGTTATCCTGAACGACATTTCTGTGTGACATCTACCAGAAACTGCAGTGTGTTTGTGTGTGTTTTAAGCTCTTTTAAAACAGGTTTTTTTTTTATGTAAGAATGCATGCTGTATATATATGTCCCCAAAACTTGTAGAATTCGAACTGTCTCTTTCTTTGAAGATTTCCATATGTAGGATGAATCTTTCTATACTCTTGTCTCTTTTACTGTCTCTTCTTCCATTTTTCTCCCTCTTTGTCTTTCACTTGTATTCTCTTTCTCCGTCTCATTGTTATTTCCTTTTGGCTCTTTGCAGAGGAAGAGGTGGAAAATTTCAATGTTTCCAGCTTGCAGGAAGAGGTGTTGCGGAACATCGAGGCTGACAGCTTCTGGTGCATGAGCAAGCTCCTGGACGGGATTCAGGTAAATTGATTCCCTATCTGCCAGCGTGCGGGCCTGATACATTCACTCTGTTTGTGTGTGTGTGTGTGTGAGAGAGAGAGAGAATGTGTCGCGGCGAGATTCTCCTGCGTGTATGTGCCCCGTCCCGTTTCCTCTCCTTGCCTTTCCTCGCTCAGGCCTGTCAGGAATAAAATCCATGATGAATATTCTCGCTCTGCACCACAGGCAGGACGCAACCTCCTTATCCAAAGGGCCTAGCGGTGCTCGAATTGTCATGGGAAAGCAAAGCGACCCCCCGCCCCACATTCACTTTGTCTTGCCTGCCTCTTCTCTAATTGATTTAAGGCCATAAAACACCCGTGCTGTTTATGCAGCAGAGACGGGGACACACGTTGTGGTATAAAGCTAGGTGTTTGCAGTCCTCATCCCTATATTTTCACAGTGCTCTCCCCCGGAAGACCGCAAAAGATTCCCGTGCGGCCTGGTCTGTCACTTTTTTCCCTCCTTGTTGATAAAAGACTCTGTAACTGGGTGTTTCTGCAACTGTGGGCACTTTTGGCCCTGTGGACTTCGAAATTAAACTCACTTCCAACACATTTTTCACTTAACTGGTTAATTTGTTTTGCATACTAACAGTGTCCAACATTAGGAGAAGAGGAGAATTGGTTGTTTTTGTCCTTTTTATGGAAACAGTTTAGCAAATATAATTTCCACATTTTTGAGCACTGAAACTCTCTTGTCTTGCTAAGGCTGATTTCAGAATTCTAGAATTTGATTGTTTTGTTCCAAATCTTAGTGGCCTGCATCCGTAGGCAGCATTTTAAAGCACCATTGACAGGCTATCAACATAAAGCCTGTTCCAAATGGTAGGAAACATAATTACGCTGCCTCCTAATATGCCTCATTTTTGCTAAATTCTAACATGACTTTGATGGAGAAGCCAATCCCTCAATGCATTGTAGTGAGCTTAGTGGGGAGACAAAAAATCCATTATTTCACAATTATTTATTTTACATAAATATAATTTAAATTCTGAAAAGTATTGGTAACATTTAAAGTAATGAAAGACCTTTTGTTGTTGTTGTTTTTACCTAAAATGTGTGTTATGTTTTGTTTACATGCGTTGTTTATCTTACGTTGTCTATTTTGTATACTGTGCATTTGCTGCTTTTTTAAAGTGTTCCAAATTGGTCACTTATGAGTTACCTTTCAGTTAAGGATGCTATCTTAAGGCTCCAATATACTTCAAGTGAAATCAAAAAATGAACCAAAATGAGTTGAAAAATATCGGCACACTAGATATCGGCAAAAATCCAATATTGTGCATCCCTAACTTCCATCAGCATTCAAGATCCAGATACCCGCACCGCAAATCAAGAAAAACAGCCACCGGAGCATGAGTGTACATCGATCTTTAGCAGGTATCGCATATTTCCTGACAAGTAGTGCTCCCCGATAATCACAGGCCTCATTATTCCATCTTCTGAGCGAAACAGTTTTGGTGGAGATCTCAAAGGCCGAAGATTTTTACGTTGAAAATTGACATCGTTCTGAAAGTAGCAAAAAAAAGGCTAATGAATGTAAAAAATATATATATCTGACGACGTCTTAATAGTACCGTCATATAAAAAAGAGTAAGGAGAAAAAAAAGGAAAACTTGTTAGCGGCATTTACACTGGCACTAAAAATCTGATTTTTTTTGACACAGATCGGAATTTGTTGCACACATATAAAAATAAAAAATCGCACGAGATCCGAATTTTTCACATCCGATCTAAGCCGCTTCCAAATGTGGATTTTAATCGGATACATATCCGATATCTGGACATCCGACGTAAATCTAAACACACATATCTGAATCCCCGCAGAACTCCCAATGCGAAGGCTACACGTTTGCCAGACATGTATGCGCTCGCATTTTATTTAGATGGAAACTTTATGTAGGCTAGGTAAGAAATTGCACATTCGGGAGCTTGTTTTTAACCCCTGCTCCGTGAATTTTATAAATACAACAGCTTTGCTAAAGCTACATTATATTTCTTAGCAATGACGTGATAACTTTCACTTGTTCGCAAGCTTCACGCTCTCTCTCGCACTTTATCTCTTATTAATTATTTCTAATTAATTTAAATATCATCTTGGCACTACTTTATTTCACTAAAGAATTCCACCTCTAACGAGCTGTAGATAAAATAACAAATTAAAATTACCATTATTTTCCAGTCTTTATCCGTTCAGTCAGATTTTGAGCTGCAAAACATCCAGACAGCAAAAGACCTTGTCCATGCTGACAATAATAATGGCCCACTCGACGGAACTATATACAAATTTTCATAGCACGTCCATTCAAAACCGAGTGTCCTACCATGTGCAGAGAATAGCGATCATTGACTAGGATGGGCGATTTGGCTTAAAAATATATCACAATACTTTCTGAAATTTATTGCGATAACGATATCAATGACGATAATTTAGGGAATCCTGTTTCACCAACCTTTTTAGGCCCAAAGATCTCCTGACCTCTGCCTTTATTAATTACAAGATCGACCGATTGAAGAATTGGATAGAAAATGACATCCCAGATGTACTTTCAAGATTTGAGGCCTTTTACTAGTATTTTAATGTTAGTGAGCGCCGTCAATCTGATTCATAATTCAGATTTTTCTTTTTTTCTTTCTTTGTTTCCCCTCTAAAAAAGCGCATTCCGGGTGTAAATACAAGTTTTGGTCGGCGGGTGATCTTCAAGGAAAATCACATTCCAGGGACTAACATATACTTATTGTGTCGCTCAACCCGCGGACAGACAACACCCTCGGCAACAGTGTTATGTACCCAATTCCGCGTGAAATTGACTGGCAACACTCTTAAACCCGCCCGCACTATAGCGTTCCTTGGTTACCGCTGTAAACAAGGCAGAGCTGCGCTTTATATGGAGAAGAAAATTACATTGCCATCGAAATTTTTCTCAAGACAGTACCCTTCAGTGATACAGTAATATAACCCCATAAATGTAATGCATCTATGTACTTATTTTACTGTTTTTTTCGGGATCTACTGGAACAGTGATAAAGATCTACGGGTTGGCGACCACTGCTTTAGAGAAAAGTATTATCTTTCTTATTTTTACCCAAAATAGGGTGTTGTGAGCATTACTGAGTACACACGTAATGTAATGACTGTTTAATTCATACTGGAAGCCGAGGGCTTCCACATATGGCCTAGTAGAAAATGCTCCGGGAAGACCTCCAGGGATCGCTGTAGCTGAATAAAATGCAGAAAATAAATTTTAACTGAGGAAACCTGAAGACAATAAACATGGATTGCACAAAATATATGGTATCTGTGTTCTTCAAGCAATCTTGGGTATTTTTTATAAGGATAGAGTATATTTATAATGCAATGCTAATCGACATAGCCTTTATCATTGTATTAAATACTATAAAATAGTATAATTTCTGCCTCATTCTGTGATAAGAATCCACATCAGATCACAAAAGGAAGTTATTTCAAACACTCAACTGATGTTATGAAGTTAATATGGAGAAAAAGCATGTCAATAAATTAAAATATCTTTGTTGGACAACAGGTTTGTAAACGACTCATACACATGTAAAACTGTGTCGCACACGTGCTACTGTAGTACATTTACTCAAGGCACAGACCGATTTTTGTTGCACTGTACAGCCCTATCCATACCTGTTCCAGATTGTAGAAGGAGCTGCTCAAGTTCACGTCCGTCGTCCTTCACGCCACTCCACACAGTCGCACACAGAAATGTCAACAACTAGACTTTATCGTTATTATCGCGGGAAGAAGAATTCTTATCGTGTGGAGATTTTTTACCGGAATATCGCAAACGATAAGATATCGCCCATCCCTATCATTGACTACCATTTTGGGCAGGAATTATGTAAACCGATATCGGATACCAGTCGTGTCTAAAGTGACTGTAAACAGACGGGCCAAAAAAATCGGATATGGACAAAAGATCGGATCTTGCAGTGTAAATGCGGCCTTAGTTTTCATAAAATTCAACCCTTGAGACACAAAGGGCCCAAAATGAAGAAACACCCAATTACAGCGACGTGTTTAAAGTGCGTATAGACAGAAATGTACTCTCACGCACTGGCTTTAGACGATTGTCTCTTCACACTAAAAAAGCATTTGCATGCAGCGGATCAACCCTCCTCACTGGTATTAGATTGAAATGCTCTCCAGGCCCTCCAAAGCTTTTGTGGTATTTTGTCTCTAATTACTGCTGTAATTTGTGTGTACAAAGCAGATTCTCTTAGGTGCTAATGATTTTTCTCCACCCTTTGTTTTCCTTACACCTTTGCACCATGGCAGCTGATAGCTCTGAACACTTGCTCGCAAGTTGTTAGCGTCGGCAGCGTCATGCTCTCTGCGTGTGCGTGTCGGTGTTTTTGAGTGGTTGTTAACTCGGAGTGTAGTTTTAGCGGGATTTTATAGTCTCAGCCGTGCATAATTGTGTTCGGGTCTCAGGAGAGCGCTTGCGTTTAGAAGCGTAGGGTAGAAAAAGTTGTTAATTACAAGTATTGTATTTCCCTGCTGTGTTTGACAATAGAGAGTGATATCGTTGCTATTGTAATGTATAATTATTTTTCAGATGGCACTTTATGATGTATATTAAGGAATAGGTTTCTGTTTATACGTTTCTGTGGCATATTGATGATAACCACAGATAATAGTTTCTCAGTTTGTAAAAAACACAGATTGCATTTACTGTAATGCATTTCCAAATGTGGCTAGTTAGGTGTTCTTATATGCGCAAGTACTCGAGCTGTGAAGTTGTACGATTAGGAGTTTTAGTGGTTTAGGGATTATTGTTCTATTCAGATACAGTTTTGGTTTTGCAGTTATTCCTGTTATAGTGGTCCTTGTGATTTTAGTGCACTAGTAACATGTTAACAATGTTTTATTGATTTTAGTATTGTGGCTGTACTTTCAAAATGTATGTAACCTTTTTTTCATGCGTAACATCCCATATTTACGGTGCCTGTGAAGGTGACATGTTCGGTTTTCATATAGTTTTGTCGTGGCCACGACATAACAACTTGTGGGAACGTGATAATATGTGGTGGCCACGAGATGTTAATTTGAGGGAACGTCATATTAACTCGTGGGAACGTGATATTATGTCATGGCCATGAGATCATTTTGTTGAGGAAACGACATCCTTATGTCATGGCCTCAAGATGTTATGTTGAGGGAACGACATCCATTTCTCGAGTTTAATGCGTAAACAAACCTGCTTGACCATAGCAACCCAGGGTTATCAAAAATAGATAAAACATTGTTATTAACATTAAACATTTAATTAATATTTGTATATTATTATTACTACATTAACTTATTATTATTACTTCACTTAATTAGGGCTATTTTATATTATATTGTTATATATCTTATTTCCCCCCGTTTTTCAATTTGTGTATCGCTGTTACCTGTTACGTTTGTATATTATGCTTGTATTATCTAGCCTACCATATATTTTGTAATAAACTCCTGACAATTATGCCAATAAAGTTTTGACTTTATGACTGTATTTATGCCCATGTGTGATAATGAGCGTGTTGTGTTTTCATTTACAAATTAAACTACGTGAATGATTCATTCCTCAACAGGGGTGGAGCGAAACAGCTATAGTGTTTATAATTATGGTCGATTAATTGCCAATCAAATGAAATTTATTAAATTTAGCAAAAATTCCAGTCACATGATCAAGTGTTATTGGCATGTCGAGTGCATTTCAGTAGGCTACTCAGTTACAAATATTATAGAACTTTAGTAAAGACATTGGAATAAGGAAAAAATGAAAATAAACCAATAAATATAACCAATAATAATAGGCTAATAATAATAATAATCATATACAAATATTACGGGGAAAAGACGACTGTAGGATGGATAAAAATGTTTTATTGTAGGCCTATTTTATATTATGCACTTTATGTAAAATTTATTCATGATAAACTTCATTTGAATGCTGACAATCGCACGTAATACAGCCAAGGCCAAGGCCTATATGGTTAATATAATAATATAATAAGGAATAAGTTCTATAATAAATTATATAATATTCTTAATTCCAAATAAAATATTAATGAATCCATCCTCAAATACCGGTATGCGAGGTCCGCAGGGTTTACGCATTAGAAAACCCGTGGCCGCGAGCAAAATATGTTGTTCCCTCAACATAAGAAGTCGTGGCCATGAGAAATGGATGTCGTTCCCTCAACATAGCATCGACTTAAGGATGTCATTACCTCGACAAAATAATCTTGTGGCCACGACATATCACATCCCCACGTGTTAATATCACGTTTCCTCAAATTAATATCTCGTAGCCACCACATATTATCACGTTCCCACGAGTTATGTCGTGGCCACGACAAAACTAAGTGAACCAACCATGTCACCCTCGACTCGCGCCAAACGGACTTTAAGCCTGCATCACCTCCAGACCCAGCTGAGGCCGGAGAAAAAGGTTCAAAGGGCGGCAGGGCAGCTTTGGTTTTGGAACCCTCCACCTCAGCATCCCTACCCTGCTCCTCCTCACCCAACAACGGCGTGCTCACACTCTCGGTTACTGCAGGCAGCACGAGTACACCTAATTCCCCCAACCTTTGTAAGACAGCACTCCTTATCTATCTTTTAAGCTGTTGCTTCGTAACTGCAATCCGATAATGGGTTTGATAATACACATTAAATCGTCTTTTCGACATTTATTAAGCTGTTCAACAGATGGTGCTTTAACAAACGTTCCTAAATCAAAGTCGGCCATACTAACTACGATAGTTATAAAAACTAACAGCCTAACCACAGAAACACGAATAACCAGCCATGACCTAAAATCAATGCCAATGAATTACTAGATCCAAAGTCATTCTACCAACCACCCAGCAATAATCAACATACCTGGATATAATAAGAAAAATAGATCCCGGACGAGCCCCCATTAAATGTTACGACCCTTAAAAGGATCTAGGGAATAGAGCGCAACACTTAAATTAGTTTACTACTTCTGGGTAAAAAGGAGAAGCAGAATGAACCAAGGAAACCTTTAAAATGGCGTTAATTCATTTATTAACCAGAAACCAGAGCCACAAAGCAGCATGTGTGGGCTATTTACAATGCACAAGGAATAATAAAGAAAAACTAATAAAGAAAAATAAATACGATTTGAATTAGGGGAAAAGGAACTAGAGCGGTGCCAAAACAAAGAAATAAACAAAACCAAACTCCCCAACCTAGCTAAAGAAGAAAAAGAGGACCCCATTAATCTAACTAACAATAAAGGAAAATGTAGAAAAGAAACCGAAATCTTCAGCGTATTCGACGCCCTAATTAAGCTACACTGAGTAAGAAAACCAAAGAAATACAAAGGCTGGCACACACTCGTTACCTAGTGTATTTAACACTGACACACTACGGGCAGAATGTATGTCGCGACATTCTTACCTGTCCCTTTTCCCCATAAGGAACCATAAACTCATTTAAACAGTGGCATAGTAGTAGCAGTGTTAGTTTACACAAACAGAGAGAAAACAATCACCAAGAGCACATAGATCGAAAAACACAACTCTAACCAAAAACAACCAACCCAAAACCCACAATGATGCCAGAGCACTTTGATTTGGATTTTAAAACCAGCAGGGAGGCACCGGATTGGTCCACGCCCTAATGATGGTTGACAAGTATATCGTCCAATCAGCAAGGACATGTGAGTGAAAGACAGGGAGCCATAGACAGCAGGGCTGCAAAGAGAGAATGAAAACAGAAAAAAAAACATGCAGCACTCACAGAACGTAACAGGGTCATGATGTTTTTTTTCGTTGTTTTTTTTTTGTTATTTTATTATGTTCCCTGAGGTGTAATTATAAGATTACTAAGTTTTTTTGATTAAAACCCATTAAAGTTGAGTGATTTCTGACCTTTTCCCACCTGTTTCTCATCCTCTGACTGAAACAGTCGGTTTTGGGGTGCTTTCCCTTTAAGAGGTCAGTGTAACCGCCCACTTTTATGATTGGCTAACATCATCAGGCACGGCCTGATCTTTGAGCAAAAGTAGTTTGGCAAAGCTAGCATCATACTGTCATTTGTTCTCAAAACAGTCAACGGTGAAATGTACTGAACACATGCGTAAATTAGCAGTGACGTGATGTCGTGAAACTGAATCCATTTTTCTCTGACATCGGGATTCTGCGGCAGTGTATACAAACTTGTTGTTTTTCCACAGCCAGGAACGGCAGATCATCTGGCATCGCAATCTTATTTTAAACAACTACTCCTTCAGACCCACTCGCTGCACATCGATTGAACATCTGTGGGCGTGACAACAATGCGATGATGCAAAAATAGGCGTAGTTGTCTTGCTCTGGAGGCGGTCATATGCAAATGACTGGTGCTAGGTGACGTCACCTTGCCCCATAGGATCCACAACGAGCCATATTTGGAGCTTGGTTAAATAAATGCTTTGTTTATTATGTGGAGGATGTTTTAAGCTGTGAAACTTGCAGGATGTATTAAACATATAAAGACCTCTTCTGTGTCAAACGATCAAGGGTAATTTGATTTCTCATGACATGGCCCCTTTAAATTAAATTATTACATTATTACATTTATATCTATAATTATAGAAACAATAATAAGTATGTATTTAAAAAAAGTAGACTTCCATTGTAAGTGCATAAACGTGTTTGAGTTTTTCAAACACATTTAAGCGGGGAATATTTAATTTAATTTAAACTTACATTGAACTCGTATCTTTCTTTAAAAAAATAAAGTGTCATAAACAGGATGTGAAAAACAATGCTCGTTTGTTGAACAGAAAGTACCAGAGATCATATTCAAACGTACATTTAGGCAAGGCAAGGCAAGGCAAGTTCATTTATATAGCACAATTCATACACAATGGTAATTCAAAGTGCATTACATAAAATAAAATAAAAACAATAATCACACAATAAAACAAGGAATTTAAAAACTATGAAGAAAAAAAAAATAAAAAATTGATTTAAGAGGTTTAAAATGAATTTAAGAAAACGCTTATACATATAATATAGTGCAATCAGTTCGCATCGCCCAGTGCTCATCAATCATGCCACAGCTAAACAGAATGAATTTTGAGTCGGCATTAAATTGACTAATGTTTTAGCACATTGATCTCTTCTGGAGCTTATTCCACTCGGTGGCATGATACACTAAAGCACATTCCCCTGTTTTGTGTCCCCTCGTTTTCTAACCTGACTCGATCCGATGAGTGAGTGGTCTGTGAGTATATATTCATTGAGCAATCTTGCTATATAATTTGTCCTAGCCATTGAGTGATTCTAAACGAGTAAGTACTTTAAATCAATCCTAAATATACTGAAGCCAGTGTAAGGACCCCGATAAGAGGACTGGTGTGATATGCTCAATTTCTGGTTCTAGTCAGAATTCTGTCAGCAGCGTTCTGGATGAGCTGCAGCTGTCTATTGGTCTTCTTGGGAAGGCCGGTGAGGGGACCATTACAATAGTCCACCCTGCTGTGATAAAGGCATGAACAAGTTTCTCCAGTTCTTGACTGGAAACAAAACATCTAATTCTTGCAATGCTTTGAGATGATTTTATGCTGATTTAGTTACTGCTTTGACAGGACTACTGAAACTAAGGTCTGTCTCCAGAATCACACCAATATTCCTGACTTGAGTTTTAGTTGTTAGACCCCTAGAGTCAAGGTATGCATTCACCGTGAGAATTTCATCGTTGTTTCCAAATGCAATGACTTCGGTTTTTCTTTGTTTAACTGAAGAAAGTTCTCGCACATCTAACTGTTTATTTCATCAATGCATTGGCAGAGGGATTCAATGGGGCTGTAGTCATTTGGCGATGTTAAGGCTAGGTAAATCTGGGTATCATTTGCATAGCTGTGATAGGCGATTTGGTCTTTCTCATTATTTGACTTAGTGGGAGCATATACAGGCTAAACAAGAGCGGTGCAAGAATTGAGCCTTGTGGGACTCCGCATGTCATGGACGTCCATTTAGACGTGTGCTCTCCTATACTCATATAATAACCTCTCCCTTCTAAGTATGCCCTGAACCATTTAATTACCATGCCAGAAAGCCCGACCAAGTTTTCCAGTCTCTCTTGTAGTATGTTATGATCGACAGTGTCAAACGTAGCACTGAGATCTAGTAGTACCAGAACTGATATTTTGCCAGAATCAGTATTTAAGTGAATATAATTTATTATCTTAATGAGTGTTGTCTCTGTGCTGTGATGCGGTCGGTAACCAGATTGAAAATTGTCCAGGTATTTATTTGAGTTTAAGTATTTGTTCAGCTTATTAAAGACTACCTTTTCAATAATCTTTTCTAAAAGGAAGATTTGATATTGGTCTATAGTTGCTCAATATGGTGTTATCAAGATTGCTCTTTTTCAGAAGGGGTTTAACAACTGCAGTTTTCAGGGAGTTTGGAAAAGTCCCAGAAAGAAGTGAGGCGTTCACCACTTCTAAGAGATCTGCTTCCAAACAGTTAAGCACCCTTTTGAAAAAATATGTGGGAAGTGTGTCAAGATATCATGTTGACGATTTAAGGTGCTGTACTATTTTTTCCAAAATTTTGCTATCAATTTCTTAAAAAGTAGACATAGTATCTTCTTTTTGATATTTTGGTCGAATATGTCTAACCTCTGCATATCTTGGGGATGTGCTAATCGCCTTCCTTATATTATTGATCTTCTCAGAAATGAAGGAAGCAAACTCATTGCATTTGCGGTCGGAGAGCATTTCACTGGCAATCTAACTTGGGGGGTTTGTCAGTCTCTCAACAGTAGCAAAAAGAGTGCGAGTGTTGTTTAAGTTACTGTTTATAAGGTTTAAGAACAATGACTGTCTAGCTTTGCCTAGTTCCACATTTAAATACGAAGGCTGTACTTTTATATGCTATAGTGGAATTTTCAAGTTTCGTCTCCCGCCACATCCGCTCAGCTTTTCTGCATTGTCTTTTCATACTCTGAACTGCTGTTGATTTTTCTCCAAGCTGATTTCTGTCTGCCAGTCGTCCTGCTGACTTTCAAAGGAGCAATGTCATTAATAACATTCTTAACTTTTGAGTTAAAAAAATCAAGAAGATCAACAGAGTCTGCAGAAATACTTGGTGTTAAAGATATAGCCTACATAAATAGCACACTAGTGTTTTCGTAAATGCATCTCTTTCTGACTGAGACCGAACTAGATTCAGTGGTAACAGAGATCAATATATCAAAGAAAATACAGAAGGATCCGATCGTGCTAACATCCTTAATAACAATGTATGAAATTTTTAGACCGCTACTGAGGAGTAAATCTAGAGTATGTCCCCGATAGTGTGTGGGTTCATGCACATGCTAAATCAGGTCAAAAGTATTTAGAACAGTTATAATTTCTTTTGTAGTTTTTTTTTCTCCGGCTTATCTATGTGAATTTTAAAATCCCCTGCAATAGCAAAACATTCAAACTCTGAGGAAATCATTGATAAAATTTCTGTGAATTCTTCAACAAAGGCTGGAGAGTATTTTTGAGGCCTGTAAATAATGATAAACATAATGCGTGGAGCACCTTTCAACACAATACCTAGATATTCAAAAGACAAGTACTGACCAAATGACACTTGGTTGCATTGATAGACATCTTTAAATAGAGCAGCTAAACCTCCACCTCTCCTAACAGTCCTGCAAACACTCATGAAAGTGCAGTTAGGAGGGGCTGTTTCATTGAGGACTGTTGCACTGCAGCTGTCTTCTAACTATGTTTCATTTAGAAACATAAAATCCAGTTTGTTTGTGGTTATTAAGTCATTGATTAGAAATGATTTATTTTTTAGTGAGCGAGTGTTTAAAAATGCTTACTTGATGGCATTGCATTTTGTCTCATCAGCAATATTAGTTTGATGCATAACATACCGCAGATTGGATAAGTCAGCCGTACGTCTTAAGAAGGCCTTAGACTTTCTATCAAATGATAAAACAGAAATAGAGAAAACTACAAGCACACTGGGTTCCCGCTTGTTCTGTAAACAATTGTGAATGTTCCTGCTATTATAGCGGGGACCTGACACGTCAAAAAGAGTATATGTGCATATTTGGAGCAGTGTTGGGGTTAACGCATTACAAGTAACGCAAGTTAATCAGATTACTTTTTTCAAGTAACTATAATAACGCTTTACTTTTTTTTAAGTTACAAGAAGTTATTTTTTTTTCAAAAAAGTCATGCCGTTTACTTTTTTTCCAGTTTATTGACTGACGGCTCTCCTGTCCCCATGTTGGGAGAAATCGTTAGTGCAGAGGAGTTGTGTGCGCTGTGTGAACATGATGTTACTGTAGTTCTAGACTGAATGTGAATGTGCATGAATTCATCCCACTCACAAAAAACAGATTTAGTATTCATCAAAACGAATTAAAACAGTGAAATGCAAACTCAGAATATGATGCAAACCTGCAATAATTAAATATGTTAAATAACACAAATGTATCTAATCCCATTTTTTTAACCAATGGCTTTGCTGCTGACCTTTGATGATCCAATTCAACCATACTAATAAGGAAAAATTACTTTAGATAAACTAACAATTTTGCTTCATTGTTTTTTTATTGCTGAAGTGTTTTTCTTCTCCTGCGTTCTACTGTACAGACGTGAATTTACTTTTCCTTCAGCTTGAGGTTTATTCATTACACTTTTTGGTGTGAAAGGGCTTTTACATTTGCTATAAATAGAACTTCTTATATTAAAAAGTAACTTTATGCAATATTGTAATGCATTACTTTTAAAAATAACTTTCCCCAACGTGTTTGGGGAGTGATTTTTGTGCTCTGCAGCTATGAGCCACGGTTTCCTCCGGCAGTCTGTCACTTTAAAGTCCAACAAATGCTTGCTTTGAAGGGTTATGACTTATTAATAGGAAGACCTTAAGCCCCTGGAAAAATGGCTGCGTTGTTTGTGCCTTGCTAGCTCAGCTGGTTGCTGTGTGTACACGTGTGGATCCATTAGGAGCAAATCCATCTGTATTCTCAGCCCTGAAGAGGGGAAATGAGAAATGGGTGTTAAAGCAGGCAGCTCACTGCAGAAGCCATTATCTGTGATGTCCAACCCTCAGGCCAGAACACCACAAAGCAGCTTCTGCCTCAGGAATGTGGGAGTTTGTCTCTATTCGTCTCGTATTGCAAATCAACACGGTCATCCTGAAGGACCACTGCAGCCTGCATTTCTTCTCAAAACGATTCTCTCATCCAAAGCACACCACAGCATTTATTGGCCTAGCTGTATTAGCTTAAATTTGCAACCGTAATTTTAAAAAATGAGGTTGCCAGGAAAATGCTATATATCATCAAAAAGATTAGTTTCACAAACTTAGGGATTTGAATCAGACTTGCTCAGTCGGTGAATTGTTGTTACTGAGTTTTCAAGCCTCACTAAATCACAAAACGTTTTTGATTTGAAGCAGGAACCATTACTCCTTTATTATTGGTCAAAATATTATTGATATATTATTTAGTGCAATCAGGTTTTGTTGTAGGTGTAATTGTTTTGAATGAGAGTGTAATTGTGTAGTGATTTCAAAGGAATGCTAGAATCTGACTGAATATGATGTATTCTAATCCAAACTATTAGTTGGAGGTGAGAATTACCAGTATTTCATTTTATTTTTTTATTGATTATTAATTTATTTACTCATTTATTTTCATTAAACGTCTGTAAAATGGTTGGTTATGATAGTTATGTACTAAAAATAATTGTTTTAGGCTTATTATTTGGGTTGATTCGCCCCTAGAAAACCTACGTCGTTTCTTTTCTGGGTGGAATTCACTGTTCTGACATAAAAGTAGGCCATTCACGTGATTTGTTTGTTTATTATGGTTAACTACCAATATATTATATAGTATATATAATAATTCAGCTTTTGTTTTTATACAGTATTTTTATATGAATGTATGTCTGAAGAGAACGAACGAACTGTCTTCAGAAAAGTTTGGTAACACTTTATATATACCGTATTGGCCCGAATATAAGACGACCCTGATTATAAGACGACCCCCCCTTTTTCCAGATGTACCTTTTGGAAAAAGGCTTTTAAAAAGCCAAATCTTGTTTTTTTTTCTCAGTAAAACACATTTTGTCTTCAATTATTTTCATATTGCATATTTTTTTCCTATTTTAATTTTTGTTTTGAATGTATGGTAAAAACTGTTAAAATGTACCAACTATCACATTTAAAAAATATACACTTTTAGATATACCATAAATTAAAAAAAAAACAAAACAGGTAGCCCATCTGAATTAGGACATTTATGCTATCCATCTAATAGTAGCCTACCAAAAGCTTATTAACGTTAGAAGTTAAATCTTACTGTAGTCTTTAAATTTGGGTACTGTCTTACGTTTTAAAATCATAAAGGGAGTTTGGTCCCATCAGGCTAACGTTGACAGTCACGACTCATGCAGCTGTATGGTTTTCTTTCTCTTTTGTTTTTACTCGCGTTCTTTACAACACGCATTACATTACGTAGTTCATGGCACACTCGTTTTATGCCTAGTTGGCACACGTATTGTTGTGGGTGGTATTATTGACAGGCAAATCCTAACCCCGAATATAAACTACCCGCTGTTTTTTTCAGATGTTGTCCAAGAAAAAAACGTTCTGAATTCGGGACCAATACAGTCTATTTTTTAATGCTTGATTTTTGTCATTGAAAATGGCACCTTAGAGTGCTTTTGTATGATCTTATGAATAATTGTAACCACAGTTATAATAAACTATTCATTCTTTCACCTTTAGAAGGTATAATGCATTAAAACCTTCAAATATTATAATGCATTTAACTTTGATTACAGATACAGTTTATGAAAAGATATAATGCATTACAACATAGTACATTGTAAATGCATTATACATAAAGACGTTTAGTAAAGTGTTACCAAAAGCTTCAGTGGCAGCTTCTCTCAACTCTGCATCTCTCACAAAACCCCAGACCGTAATACTCTCCATCTCCAAGTGTAGGAAATTAACGAGGACAGCTGATGTGTAAACACACACACTGAGCAGCAGCTGAAGGAGGAGACCTTTGGTCTCCAGTCAGTCACGGTGTAGGGAAGGAGTAGAAGCCTGTCGGAGATGAAGTAGATCTGAGACTTCCTGTCAGCAAGAACCTAATTTACTCGCTTCTCACAGTGTTTAGTGTGTTGTGTAGAGGTTAATAGTCGACACATGACCTTCTGACTGTGGAGCCTTGGGCGCAGTGATGTTTTGGAAACCATTTCGCCAATGAAATTTGAAAGATAAACCCACTTCTGGGAAACTTTTGGAACGAGAAGTTGTTACTTTTGAACTGTATTTATTTATTTGCTTGTCTGTTGGTTGTTGTTGTTTTTTCATTTGTTTATCCATTTGTCCATTCCCAATAGTAAAATATTACTGAAATACTATAAAAACACTGCTGCTTTTTAAAGTATTATGATTATGAATTTATGATGCCTTTTTTAGGGCTTTTGCAAATGTCCCGGTTCGCTTAAGCTAGTTGAAGCGCACGGCGAAGAAGAGTAGTTCAATCCACAGTCTTTAATAAATCCACAGGAAAACAAACAGAGCAAGCAAAAGCGAATCCACAGACCCTAATAACCTGGCCGAGGACTGATACGAACAGGGAGAACTTGAACAGAACTTAAACTAGGGAAAATAAGGAGAAATTACGGACACTGTGAACTGAATGAACTAACTCAAAAGTAGAGACATAAACTATGTCAAACTCAAAATAGTCATGAAACAAAAACTACATAAATCCACAAATGAATTCTCATACTGTGACCGCAAGTACAGTCCCCCTTCATTTTGAATGAAAAAAAAGATGGACGGACACACCCTATAAATGCATTTTTCAAATATTTTGTCTTCCATGTAAGGAAGAAAATCCTTCATTTTTGACACTGAACCAATGGTGAGTCTGCGCTTGCCTAACCACTGGCCAATGATGATGTTCCAGAAACCTGGTTTTGAAAGCATATCATATTTTGTAGTTCTGTTGGTGATGCGGTGGTGGCAGAAAATGACCACTCATTCAGCTTTAAAAGGCAGTGGATGACAGATGACAGCAGAGCTCAAGGGAAAACCTGGCAGAAAGGCAGCTGTTGTAAGACGCAGTGACCGCTCACTCATACACCCCTCATATACAGAAACTCAAATCTAAGATCAGCTTACTGTTACCAGATGCTCACTTGAACATAGTGTATCTTCGCGTGCAGGTTGGCTGTGTTGCTGTGCTGAACACAGCTGGCACAGCAGGCCGTGCTGTTGAACTGGAGGCCATATGACAGAAAACTCACTTTTTTGTTGTTGGACAGATGTCTTGGTCTGGGTCCATGGGTGGTTGTGATTAAGGCCTAAGTTATATACCATTTATACACTCTAAAAAAAAAAAAAAAAAAGGTCCAAAGCTGTTACTAGGGTGGTACCTTTGGAAAAAGGCATACCATTATTTACCCCTTAAGAGTGCGTATTAGTCTGAATATTAGTGTGTATTAGTACATAAATGGTACATTTTAGTACTTTTTGAAAATATATCTTCCCAGTGAGTGTATGTGACACAAAACTACCATTCCACATTTCAATATTTTTATTTGTGGATGCTAAACTGGTATTTATAAAGCAAGTGTATATTTCACTTTTAGCAGTACAGTATCATAATTTTACAACATAATCTTTGGTCTTGTTTCTATGGCCAAATCACAGCCATGCTGATATTCAGAAAACAGCAAAATAGCGAGTGTGATACATTTTCAACATTAACTGCCATTGAAAGCTTTGGGGTCAGAAAGTTTTCTATTTGAATATGATTTGAAATATAATTAATTTTTGTGATGGCAAAGCTGAATCTTCAGCAACATTACCCCCGTTTTCAGTGTCACATGATCCTTTCAGAAATAGCTATATCTTATATATAAATATATTTATAATAGATTTTTTGTTTTTTCTGTAGACTGATTTGGTCTCAAGAAACCTTACTTATTGTTATTAAAAGTGGATTGTGTCGCTTATTCATTTTTTTGGAAACCATTTTTTTTCTTGACTCCCTCAACCTGAAAAAAAACCTTCATTCTGTAAGCATTGTCAGAAATTATTAACTTTTTATATTTAGAGGCAATATACACCCTTGAGTCGATGTTCTCCCTTTCTGTTTAATGAGCATAAAATAAAAAATGAGGTTTAAGCTGTTAATTGCTAAAATTATCAATGAGAATGTCAATGTTACCTGGTAAACATCAAATTTAAAATTTGCTGTAGCCGAGCTATATGTATGTCCAAGATATCACAACACAAACACCATGCTACAGAATACTGAAATATAAAATGTTAAATATGAGGAATAGGTACATTTTCTGTTGACACATTTTAAATATCTTAGCAATTTATTTGCGTTTTTGCCCTGATTAAATTCTGGCTCTGCCAGTCAGCTGTTTTTGCTAATTTTGCTATTGTCTCAAGCTAAGCATTGTATTTAGGACATAAAACATTCATACGCAAATGTAATACAAAAGAATCAACGTACGAAGGTGTTTGGTAAAATAAAATAGACCGCACCTCTCTCTGAACACGTGTGGGCAGCGCAAACAACGTACAAATAAATCCTTCCTCCCTGTTTTTTCCCCTCTCCTCTCGGCCTCTCGCCGCAGGTTTCAACTCTCTTAGGAAGGAGAAACCGAAAAGGGCCGAAGAAAGAAAGAAGGAGAAGAGCCATCACAGAAAAATACTCTGCTGGGCGCTGTCCACCACTGAAACCGCCTGAAATCTTCCGATGCACTATTTCAAAATATATGCGTGCTAATTACATTTTTTTTTGTTTTTTTTTTCCATTATAATGGCTTAGGATCGCAATATAATAACATAGCCAGACCAGATAAAATGACATTTTCTGAGGGCTACAGATTTCGATTCGACAAAGGCAGCTTGTGCACACACTTGAGAATGGAGGCGTTTCTCTTCATCGAATGATTTGCATTGAGCAATAACCTGCGCTTGGTACAGCTCGACAAATAAATATCATATAGCCTACATAATTAGCCCATACGTATTGTATAACACACACCATGTCCAGAGATGGTGACCGTATAAAATCAAGTCAAAGCGAGTCAAAGGAGGAAATAACCGGAGGAGCTGCATTTATAAGTCAATCAACTAAGAATATGACATCCAAACCGCAAGGTAGATGAACAGATCGTTTTCAGTGAGGCGTAAAGAGAACGTCAGTGCATAAAAATGGCCATGAGAAAGTGGAGCTGGTTGGGTGTCAAACCTTCTTCCTTCACCATGAGCATCAACCCAACAAACGCATGAAGGCCTGTTCATGTTGCACCAACGCCATGCACACAGCCGACAGCAGCATTATCTCCAGGCACCATTTAAGATCTGCCTTCACCATTCTCAGTCAACAGAAGGCTCTTAAAACAGTATTAACTGCATATAGTAGAGAGCGAGTGATAGGGTTTTTATCATTTTTGTATAAAAAAAATTAATAAAATT
>JADLZN010011494.1:0-28038 GCA_018155175.1 Sinocyclocheilus anophthalmus
GTACCTAAAAGGTACAAAAGTGTACTTTTTGAAAAGGTACCGCCCCAGTGACTTTTGTACCTTTTTTTCTGAGAGTTAGAGCTACATTGAGCATCAGTTCCATTTCTGTACATCAGTGGCTGTTTTTGGTGACTGTCAACAATTATTTCCATCAGCTTTTAGAGCTAATTTTAGGATTTATTTTAGCAATGTCCTTATTTTTTTTAGTATCTTTATCATTCTTTTAGAATAAAGATGGGTTGGGCTAGCAAATAAACTGTCAAAATTCAGAGCACTCAATACAGCTTCTCTGTTCAAGACTGCAGAAGTGTCGTGCGTAGCCAGACCTTCAAACTGAAGGCAGAGGGTCTGGACTCCATAGAAGCTTTTATTGGCCAAGGACTGCCCAAGGGGCCGTCTGATCGACATGTAAAGCAACCAAGTTTGTTTTGTTCGGCGTCATGTTTAGGGGTGTAAAAAATATAATGAGAACAGTGTTTATTTAAAATGCTGTTGCAGAAATAACACTTTGCATGGTAATACATATTTATTTATTTATTTGAGGAAAACTATTTTTTTCCCCTCAAACATATAAAATAAAGACAAAATAATAAAAAAGGTGCAAATATACAGCCTTATCTTTTTCGATTGCATTGCCAAAAACAAATCTATAGTTGTCTGAGTGTGTGAGAGTCTCTGAACATGTTTCTGGTCAAAGCATGCTGAGAAACCCAAGCTTAAATAAGTGACGGAACCGAGCTTATGCTGTGTTGCTCTTGTTTTCTACTGTGGTTGCATTCTGCACTGTTGACATGGCAAATTGAATTAAATTAAACAACAAACCATTATGACACGCGGATGCTCCGTTGTCCTAAAAGTTCTACCCAGCAACTTGTACGCAGAATTTTTTCACTTTTATTCTCCTTTAATGTAATAAAGGGCCTGTTTTCATAACAGTGTAGGCTTAGTTAAATGGTAACAAAGTTGAGACCAAAAGCTTATTTTCATTTTTTTTCCCCCTCTCAATTTTCTTGCTTGAAACGTTTCTTCCAATCACTTTTTTGTCAAATGTATCATATTCTTGTTTAAGAAATCATGTCCAAATGTATACTCTGCCAGAGCGGGAAAAACGCGGATCATGTGAATAATGAGATAACAGTTGATTTATGAATGGGGAGGAGGAATATACAAAAACCCCCGAGCAACGACGACATCTAATTGGTCAAAGCACCATTTGGGGTGTGTTAAACAGCCCGGTTTAAATACTAGAAACACCATCAAACTTTGATTTTTGTCTCTCTCTCGCGCTCTTCCTTCTTGCCTTTTCGAGCCTTGTTGTTTTTTTTTTTAAATCATGCTTCTTTAGTTTTGAGCGTTCTCTGGCTTACACGCCAACTCCTCCAAAACCATGAGGAGAAACGCCACCTGGTCTCGTCAAACTTTACTTCTATTTCTATTTCTTTAGTTTGTTTTATTTTCCGTTGAGAGTTTCGTGTTTTGAGTTAAGTTTGCCTAACGCCGCATCTCCGAAAGAGTGCTGTCTAAAACTTCAACTGCAGACCACAGCTCCGCGTCGCCAGCCAACGCCCAATCACTGGCTTCCCAAGACTGAACCTCCAGCCAATCAGCAACCTCGGGAAACCCCTTTCAGCAACCAGACAAGAAAGGGAACCCGGCATCACAGAAACGCAAGTACTCCAGATTCTACTGAACTGGTGCATTTAATATAAATTTGAACCTCATTGAGCAACCTCAATGCAAGGGTTATTCGTGATTGATGTTTGTTCAGATCTATGCAATTGCACATATTGCTGTAAACTTGGGATTTCACATTTTCATTCTCTTAAACTAATTATTTCCTCACTTTCTCTCTTTCTGCAACTTGTGTGTGAATGCGTGTGTTAGATTAGTTTATATGTCTTAGATTTATCCAATAAAGCCTTATTTATATTGAAAAGAGAAGTATCTTGTGTTTTGTGCTCACAAGTTAATGTCTTAATCTGCCGATCTTGTTACTGTTCTAATTAATAGTGTTTTCACTATATTTTGGATATAGATATCCATTGCAGAATTGATGTCATATGGCTCGTTCACTGAATCGCTGGCCGTCTCAGTGATCAGCTGTAAAACAGTGATTCTGTCCTAATTCCCTTACATATTATTGGTGGAGTTCCCTTTAAAATCTTAAATGATTCCCTTTGAGCTAAATTGACCTGTTTCCCTTACAGTGATATAGACGGTCCTTGGGCACTGCTGAGATGGTTCATAATAAATTAGTTGACAGCTGAAGGAAAATGCTAACTAGCAATTGTACAGTGGAAGTGAGAGGTACACTGTGACAAAACTGTCAGTCCAACTTTAATCAATGAACTGAAGAAAACTAGTTTTGTTTTTTCACGCTGCTCTGCTCGTTGAATTTAAAATTGCATTGAATCTGTTGAACAACATTTATGCATGTTGTGTAGAGGGTGATTATTTTTAGCACTTTCTCTGGATACCAAAGAAACCACTAGTCACGTTGCAGTGGTTCTAGGGATGTTTTATTTTAAGACTATTTTGCACGGGCCCCACTAGCCTTGATCTGTCATTTGTGAGAGAGGATTTGAATATGGGAGATTATTATCATTAACTCAACCTTCTGTGTCCTCACTAAAATGTTTAAATCATGTAATGAAGGGTAGAAAGGGAAAAATGAAATGGTTGTGTTGTTAATTTTAATATTGTTATTTCCATCCCTCAGGGATACAGCTGACGTTGTGTGAGAAGTAAAATTGCTGTCTCTATAATTCTCTCTCTCACTCACTTACTATTTATCTCCCTATTGCTTGCTCTCTCTTTCTCTTTCTTTGTCTCACTCTACCTTTCTCTCTTTCTTTTAAAAACTCCTGAATATTTATAAGAGGATGTCAAAAATAGAGCTAACCTTGATTTTACTTTCACAACTTCAACCCTGCATTGAACCTCTCAGGCTGCAGTTTCCAATACTGTTGCATATAAATTGGATTTGTTAGTAGGAGGTTGCCAGTGTGACATCTGGGTGGGGTGGAAAGTATTCCCCCCCTACAGCAAGGTTTTTGATTCTCACCTTTGCTGCAGGAAAATAGACAGACATTTCAGAAAACTGGTGATTAAACATCACTACAAATGTTTTAGAGTTTAGTCTGAAAGACGGGAAGATATGTCAGTAGAGCCAACTGTTGCCCTACAGAAAGGTTATATGTTGTTCACCTCAAACAGAAGTTTTGCCCGTCATTCACAAAATTTCCCAGCCCTTTCTGTACTAATGCATTTAGTTTGGTTAATTTGATTTTGCTTTAAGCCAGTGGTTCTCGTTTGGTTGGTTCACTGGTCTGTTCAATGAAAAACAATGCTAAATGCTAATAATACATTCTAATCATTTAGCAAAATAAATATGCTTATTAGTTTAAAACAGCAGTCCCATATCAGTTTTGACAACATCATATTCAACTCTCCATGCTAACTTGATTAATGCTAAGACAATATTTAAACTAGAGTTTATTCCATTTGTTTGTTCTATGCTGGTAAATCACACTGCTTTACATGCTTTTGTTTATGCATGCACAACATTTTCAGTTTGCATAGTTTTACATATTGTTAAGCCCATTCAATTAATGGGTATTTTAATAAATGTGAGTGTTTGATTAATTGACATTATCTGCTTTAAAAGCAGAATCAGTTCCTGAATGTAAAATCTGGTTCCAGTAAGCTGATTTAAAGGAATGCTGTAGTTCACCCAAATCTTTAAATGTGAAGTCGTAAAGGTTTTGTTGTTCAGAACACAGAACAATATTTGAACAATGATAGTGATCATTGACTTCCATTGTATGGACAAAAAAATTAAATTATCTCTAAGTACCAAAGAATTTTGAAGCCTCTCTCAAGGTTACTGTTTTAATTTTTTTTTCCACCTCCTTCCAAAGAATAATTCCACACATAAAAGTCAGCAGATTCCATTTTGGCCTGATGCTAGTGTGAACTCAATCAGGAAAACTGTGTGGGTTTCTCGTTCCTCCTGGATGGCATTAATGTGACATACATTCATTTGATGTCTGAAACCAGTCATTAAGCCCAGCAGCTGTCCACACATTCTTCACCCTTATGCGTGGCAGACAACAAAAGTACTCACTCATTTAAATAAACCTGTTAATGCGCCCATCACCACATATTTCACTTGACCAGACCCTAACCTGTGCTGTGGAAATCTATCCCTGTGACCAGGGCACATGAATTTAAACCACATTCGTCTGCAGTTCTTACAGAAAAATGCTGATCCCAAGCAGCCTGCACCACAGTTCTTGCCCTCTCCCGTGTTTGTATAACCAGATGCTTATTTAGTCTATTTTTAAAGGTGTGGTCAGTCTTACTCAAACTCCAGAATTCCAGGAAGTTTATCTATATGGGTGCCATGTTAACCACAAGCACGGAGCAGATTCCACACGCTGGTGCTTTGTGCTGACTACAGAGGTTAATTGCACCCACCCTCACATGCAAGACCATCGCCGGCCACTATTATGTCCCGGCAAACACAATAATTAGTGAACAATTTGAAAATAACTCCTCTCTCCTTTTGTTTCGGCGCAGTGCCTCTCAGCTACTGATGCACAATATCTGGGTAATTGAGAAGCGAGATGAGATTCAGCGAGGAGACATGTAAGATGTGTGAGAACAATGTAATTAGCATAATGTCTGAGTGTTCGGATCCGTATCTGCGCTCTGCTCTGCCATCCAGCATGATCGGCGCGTACATCTGTGCCCAAATGCCCACCGCTTCTAGACGGAGCTGGCTGTGGTAGTCTAAACACAGCTACAGGGTTTCGGCTGGAATAGAACTCTCGGAATGACGGAGGTCAGGGGTCAGCGATGAGGTGTTTAGGGATGTAGAGTGCTTACTCTCAGTGAATGGGGACTGCAGCTGGAAGTGGGGTCATTGAGTGTCACAGGGGAGGTATAATTACACCATCTCTGAGAACACCAACAGCCCTATTAAGAAGAATGATGGGGGAAAATGGTGGACAAAAAGGTCTGTAGGAAGTGTGTGCATGTGTGTAATGGAGTGCCATTACACACCGTAGACTCAGTAGACTCATCTGCAGGCTGAGATGAGAAACTGCTGTTTGTCTGCTCAAATTGTCGTATATGTTCTCAAACATAAAAGTTCTTGTTTGGTCGCCTCATTTCAACTCACCATGTGTCTTGCTTGTTCCAGCCACAAGGTAGTTTATTTTTCTACTTTTGTTACCAGCTTGTGCTCCCAGATGTACGGCCATTGTGCAGTTTTTAGCCTCGATATTGTTTTGTCCTCTGTGAGAACACATTCTATCTCTCTTTTCTGAAAACCCAGAGTGTTGATGCTTCTCTTTTTCAAGTCACACTGATGTAAAATATGGCTGGCGTATCCTTGATGGTGCAGAGCTGCATCGCTGTCCCTCCCATACGAAATGCATGTGACTGATGTTCCTAATGCGAACCGTGTTGTGCACCCTCATAACAAATAAATAAACCAGTGTCCAAGCCGAGCCCTGTCTGCTTTGGCACACGGACCGTTGTAAATGTAATGAAGGCGGATGGTAATTCTTCTCTCTGTCAAAGTCATGCAGCCATTAGCATTTACATCCAGCCCTGCCATTCACACAGTCACCTCCCGGCGCTCTAGCCAGCACATGCGCAACGATAAGAATCACAATCAGCAGCCTTTCCGCACACATATATTACAGTGCCAGCCTCCAGATACAATGCAGAGCTCCTGACTATTAACAAGTGTGCTATCTCTCCAACACAGGGGTTTCAGGTGTAGGGGAGGGGTTGGAAGAATGTGGGAGGAATCCGACAGCTTGTTTGTGCTGTTGGAGTGTCAGTATCTCTAAGGCCCAGTGAAATGACTGCTCAAACAGATGGGGCCTAGGCCGTCCTTTCCATTTGAAATGATTGCCTTGGATGCCATTTAGTCGCGAATAATGCAATGTGTGATTTCCTGTAGGGGAGCCTAAAAGTGCGCATCAGCCTGTAATTAAACTGCATGTTTGTCATTTTTTTGTTTGTTTGTTTTTTGACTCGTTCTTTTGTGAACCCGGCATTAAGTGAGCAAGGTTTTGGACAGTGCCATGTCATATGTCCAGGTGCTCTACCATAATGGAGCCAGTGAAATAATAATGTGTGGATGGAATGCTTTCCCACCACCCCATCAACTAATTAGGATCTAATTATCCAGGCAAGTGTAAACAATCGCAGCAGATGGCAGAATGCGCAGAATTAACTCTAATGACCCGGGGCTCAGTGGAATTCTCATTTCGATGCCTTTGTTTGTTATTTTCCTCCATTATTCTTTGCCCTACTTTCTAAATACAGTTCGTAGCTGCCTCTTCGTGCCATGCCAGAGTGCTTTCCTGCCTCCTATCTTTCTTCTTTACACTTCGATGAGGTGTCTGCATGCCTTCAGCTTACATGGTCATTTATCTTCGCAGTAAGATCAAGTGAATTTGTAGCTTGCGCTCTCATTTACCGGTTTTGTTTGCCACCTACCTACTTGCATTAAATTAGACTTGAAGACAAGCCCTAAGATGTAGTTCTCTATAAGTAGGCACATAATTACAGCGCACACGCCATTAAAACTTCAGTGCTCCCTCTGCTTCGCTCTAAAACTCACTACTCAAGTCCATCAAAACAGTATCTGACTTCACAGAGTCCACTGGATGAAGAGAGAAACATGCAGTCGGGGCAACTGATTGGGATTCTCAGGGGCATTGACAGAGGGGTGAAAAATAGATGTGGATGAAGTATAAGGGTGCACTGCATCTCATTAATTGATGGTTGGCGTGCACAGTTGCTTCTCCGTGTTGTGTCAAGCGCTCTGGTGCCTAATTAATCTCATGGATATCAGAGACACGTCCCAGGGTGCATGCATCCCCTGGTGTTGAGTCAGTGTGAGATTGAGAACCAGAGAAGGAGAAAGGCAGATGAAACAGGAGGGAGGGAGAGTACAGAGAGGTGGGGAAAGATGCAAACAGAAGTGAGTAGAAAGAGTAGTTATAGAGGGAAATGCAAGGAGACAGCATATGCACAGCACCAGAGACTGTGACGAAGTGGCAGAGAAAGAAGAAGTGACAAAAGGTAAGAAAATAGATAGGTGTTGAAAGAAAGAGAGGATGGGGGAAGAATGTGCACTGGCATTGTGTCGATGCCGCCTTCAGGAGGCTGTGCTCGGATAATTCAATCTGCCGACCATTGACTGCCCCCCATTCTGTCTTCACTCCTAATTAAATCTCTATTTGATAGCTCAATGCTGCCTCTAATTGTGTTTGAGTTACGTCACTGGCTGCCCACAGCCCCCTGGATCAAAATCGCAATGCCGTGCTACATTACACCTCAATTAATCGCATCAATTACACGTCCATTAACCCACGGCAACCTACTCATACTGCAGCCATAGACAGATGTGCTGAGAAAACCTGAGGAGCTAATGAAATTCAGAGCTATGAGAGACTGCAAATTACCCCACCGATTGAATTGCAACAGAAGTCAAACAAAGTAATTCCAGGTTCCTTTATTATTCTACGCCTCATTCAACAGACCTGTGGTGCTTTTCAAAGAAAGACAACAACAGTAAAATAAAAGATTTTTGTCTCTTTCTTGGTGCTATCACAATCTGCCTAAACAAAAGAACTCTTGGCAGTGCTGAAGCGCCCACCCTTGTTTCTCACAAATGTATGAAGTAACGCGGATCGAAACGCCGAATGTGACAGTGACGATAGTGCCGCGGTCACGCTGCTGTTGCATCTGTGTTTGTCTTAATGCGGCAACATGCTTGTTTGGCCTGAAGGGTAATGGGGTTCTTCACCTTGCTGCCAGGGTGGAGGGCACTTTGCACGCTTGGAGAGTTGATTAAGTGTAAATCGGCAGGGTGCCGGTTGTCACCGTGACAACCACCGCTGAAAGAGAGTGACAGATCAGGCTGACCTTTAGCAGGGACCAGGAGCGCAGAGCAGGATTGTTCCTGTGCCAGTCTCGTACACTCACCTGGTCCAGCAGACAGACAAACATATACACTGACTTCTCCAGTATTGCACCTGATGGTTAGGGGCACGGCCACTACAGGCACTACAAGAAGTGCTGTGCTCTTTTTGGCAAGACAAATCAGAGGTGACCATTACCCCAAGGTTCTACAATGATTCAGGAAAGGACACCGCTTAAAAAAACACCTTTAAGTCAGAGGTTGCCTAGAACTTGTGTCCACTTATTCTAAGCCTTTGTGATGAGAAAAGCAGGATTGGCTAACGTGCTTATGTACAGGTGCCAGAGGATTACGCAGAAGGGGACATGGCCCCTATCGTGTTGGAATAAGGGAGGGAATGGAAGAACAAGTGTTCAGTCCAAGCCCCAAGAGTATGATCGCGTGCCAGCATGGTGCAGTGAAAGCTCTGAGGGAAATGCTTTATGGATCCTGGCTGGTGCCTGTGGCCTTTGTCTCAGAGCTATTAAAATTCTGTGTGTGCAGCCTGAGTGGAGCATTGCCATTCGAGTTTGGCTGTCAGGTTAGTGGAAGTGCTTCTTTGTCGTTTCTAAGGTGGCCAGTGGTGGCAAGGTAGATAAGGGCACAGCAGAATGGTGGTCTCGGCCCGACCAAGCATGAAGAGCACATTAACTGCCCCCTGACTCCGGCCAGCTCAGCTTGCAGAGCTCCTCCACCGCAGAGGAACCTCCCCTAGGTTCTCCATCTGGACCAACAATCCACGCCACCCAACACCCCCACACAAAAACATACAGTGTGTGGAAGGAACCTCAATATAGCACACTTCATTCACCTAGTGCGCATTTACATGCTTCTTATCTCCTGCCCGCCCCCCCCCCCCACCCCCCCCCCATGAATATCAACACAAAAGGCACCTTCCTTATTTGATATTTTTCTTCCACTTCCGAACCACAGGGATTCTGATGAGAAATGGCACCTGCGTTATGGCTCATTAAGGCTGAGTTTAGCATCATCCTGAACAGGGGATTCTTTCTCTCTGTGGGCACGCTCTCCTGCGGACCTAGCCCGCCCACTCAGAGCAGGATTTTAGAGAGTGAGAAACAGAGCTGCTTAACCCTGCCTGAGCCCCAGCAGATCAAAGCCTGGTGCTCAAACAGTGAAGAGGCCACAGGCACTGACTGACATTCTCATTACAATATGGAGATCGCTCTGAGCACCAAGAAGCTTCCTGTGTGAGGACAATGTCAGACCTCTGCAAACTAGTCTGTGCTCTGCCTCCATTTCATGCTAACATAACCTTTCGTCTGACATAATAGGAACCCATGGGAGTGAAATTTTCACCGCATTGTGTACTCGGCCACAAAGACCCTGTTCTTTTTTTTAGCCTAAATCAACACAGCTGCTCCAACCCTTGAGAACTCTCGACCACAAACATTAACGGTTTAGACAAACAGCATAACTTTCTTCAGAAACTGTTTAAAATCTAAGGTATTGGTTCTGCCTCACTCAGAGGAAAATTGTGGAGAGGTTTGTCTTTCATAGGGGACATTATGGAGTTCTCAATTTTGTTTAAAATACTTTTCAGTGTTTCTCCTAAAATTCCTTAGGGGGAAAAACACACTTACACACATGGGGCAATTGGTAACCTACAGAAAGACTTTAGAGCAGGGTTATTAGCCACTATTAGCCACCAATAATGTAGTCCTTACCCCAGGCTGTTTAGGAAATAATCATTTAAAGTTTCAGCCACCTAAGAAAACAAAATGGCAGCCGAATGCTTTGACAGAGGACTAAACAAGCTAAATGAGTTGTAATCCAGTATTGTTAGTGTCCATGTACCTGCTTTTCAGCAAGGACTATTTATGTATATAAGTATATGCACCCACTCCACCTGTGGTATAGAGTACAGTATACAGTATCTATAAAGACAGTATGGTATAGATTTATACAATTAATGCACATATTATAGATGATTGCGATAATTTAGTAGATTAAATGAAGAGTTTGTTGAGAAATATTTAAATTGTCTATATTATATTGAGTTTATATTGAAATCTTTAAAATTTAATTGCAGATTTTGGTACCTTGACAACTATGGGCACACTGTAAGACATTCTTGAGTGGTATTTTTTTTCTCAGGAATACATCTTAAATAAAACTCTCAATTTTCTCTTCATTTAATTAGATTTTTGTCTAGGAGAAACGATTGAGATATCAAGGAAAGTCTCACTCATGATTTTTCTTTCCTGCGGGCAGTCTAGATGAGACTTCACAAGATGGCACAAACAATCTAACAGCCAAATCACGCACACACATTTGCACACATATGCGCAACCGTCCATCATATCGTCGTAGGGGGGATGCTGCTTTCAGCCAATCGATGTGGAGCCTAATTTTGCACCTGAGGTCTCTAATGGTGATATGTTTATAGTGTGGCATTGCTAAGTGGATCTGCCTCTCCACTGGCTGTGCTGAATGGCAGTGCATTTACTGGAGGATAAAATGACTGTGGTGGTATGGTTGGCGAGCGCTGTGCACTCAGGGTGGGGGGATAGTGAGACTGGGGGGGGGATTTGAAATGCCTGGCAGTCTATGTCTGCTCACAGAGGAATTGTTTTTAAGAGCCTGTTACCCAATGGCAATGATCTGGAGGGTTGTACCAGGCTTGATTAAGCCGATAACAGTTTCAGTCCTTTAGACAAAAATAATTACCCATTCTTTATGCAAGGGAGCATGTGGATGAATGATTGTTTTTAAAGGTACTTATACATATGTGCATGACCATAGCGAAAATAAAAAAAATGGGAATATGAGAATGAATATGTTTTGGCTGTCCTTGTCTACAGGCCCCAGACAGCATTTTAAGTTGCCACACCCTGAAAGTTGTTAATATGTATTATATACTTGTGTATATTTTTTTTGTTTGTGTGAGACCTCAGTCCAAACTGAGATCTGTTTGTAACATGCCTCTCGGTGCACTTCACAGCACAGAGAAATTAGCACAATGTTTAACAAACCTGCAACAGAGCTCCAGGGCTTGCTATCTTATTGCCTCAATTAATACCAGATTTAATTGGCTTTCCACAAACACAATGACAATCAGGTCCATGTCACCTACAGAGAATGACTCGGTTGCGATCGATAGGTCCCGTCATCTGCTCCTCGTGAGGGAAATGAAAACACTTTGTCTCCTGGCTGAAGGCACCCGCATGCAGAGCTTTGTGTTTGTCTGTGAGTCTGTGTAATCCGGCTGTTTTAGAAAGACTGAAGATGAATGGATTCCCTGGCACACTATAGCTCATTCTGTCAGGCTTGCAGGCTGAGCGACTGCATCTTAAAGTTATCTTCAAAACCTTCCCTCACTTAGCCCGTCAGGCCCCTGAAATTCTCACCTCACCTCACCGTCCCTTTATCAAGACTTCAGACGTCTCCAGAGCGTCTCAGCATCACAACAGATAAATTGTTTCTTAAATTGTCTTTTATATTTTAAAAGGCCAAATTCAGTTTGTCAAATCATGTTTAGCTTTTCGTTCTTAATGGCTTCTTTTACCTCTGTTTCTGTCTCTCTCACTCTCAGCATGACGTGATTCAGCCGTGAGACATATTTCATCTTTCTTTGTTGGTAGTAAACAACAACTCTTTCAAACAATCAGCCTGTTGAACATGGGGCCAGACGGGTAGTGAACAAGCTCCGACGTGTTGCCACTATATATATATCAAAATGCCAAAAATAAAACTTTAAAGAAGGAAACAGTCACAGCTCCAACAGTAACTGTAACCTTCCTTAGATCTATTTCCTCTCATCCCCTGCGGTCATCGGCCGAGTGATGCCCGGGGTTCCGTCACCTTGAGTCACTGTCCTAAAACCTTCACACGCTGTGTGTGAAATGTTTTCCAACCGTCACTCCAAACAACAGACAGCCTTGGATTCCTTCATGAATGGGTGTTCACGGTTCGTGATGTGATGTGTGGCCAAGTATGGTGACCTATACTCTGAATTTGTGCTCTGCATTTAGTCCATCCAAGTGCACACACACACACACTGCATGTGAACACACACACGGAGCAGTTGGCAGCCATTTATGCTGCAGCGCCCGAGGAGCAGTTAGGGGTTTCGGTGCCTTGATCAAGGGCACCTCAGTCGTGGTGTTGAAGGTGGGAGAGAGTGCTGTACATTAACTCCCCCCACCTACAATCACTGCCGGTACGAGACTCAAACCCACAACCTTTGGGTTAACGATTCCCCCCCTACATGTTTCGAGTTCGATATCTCAGGTCACGGCAGGGATTGTAGGTGGGGGTGTGAATGTACAGCGCTCTCTTCCACCACCAGTGCTCTCTTCCATAAAATAATAAATGTGGTTGAAGACACACCTTTAATGGACTAACTATAGCAACTTTAATCGTAGAAACCAAGTCAGATACAGAAAGTTTCAAAAATCAAACAAAGCAAATATAAGTCAAACTTAGTAATGGTGAGATGTAGACGAAAAGACTTATGAGAGAAGAGGTGGCATTATGATTGACTGTTTACTCTGCCAATGTGATAATGCCCACCTGTCTTTTTCACAACCGGTCTGTAAATAAGCCTGAATGGGTCTAACATGTGGGAATGGATGGACTAATTACAAAGTAAACAAGTCACTCATTTGGACGTCACCACATGAATTGAAATGAACTTGAAATGTCTTTACCCAAGATCTGTTGATTACTGGTTCAAAAAGAATTTAAAAAAAATTATAAACTGTGAATAATATTAGATAAACAACATTTAGTACTAACAAATAATTTATGTACACATTTTGCTGGTTACTATATTAGTGTATTTTTCAAGCAATATTAAAATGTGACTTTTGTACTTTAATATACTATAAACACACAAACGTTTTATACTATTTGTTTGCTTGTTGGTAGTCCTAAATGTAAATCATTGGTTCTCAATCTTTTTGACTCTAAGGCCCCCATTCAAGACAATATTTGAATGCCGTCCTATTGAAGAGGTATCAGTGGGACTTTAATAAAAATTAATAAATAAATATGTTGTTTGTATGGCAAATGTCAGTTTAATGTATTTATTGATTTGCATGTTTTTAAGCATTTTAATTAAGATTATGTTAATGTAACTAAATTTATTTTAAGACTTATTTCTGGCCCACCTGGAAGTTGGCTTAGGCCCTCAAGTGGGCCCCGGACCTCTGGTAGAGAACCAATAGTGTAAAATAAATAGACTTTTATTATACTTTTCTCCCTTGGAGGGAATATCTGCTCATTTTCATGTACAGAAGACATTTACAGAAGACCATCAAATGCCAGCTCTACAGTAACTAGCATTGTTCTCCACTATTTTTTTACTTCCACTTCTGCTCAAGTGCTACACTATTGCAGTGGAGCTGACTGCTGACTGCTGACTACATGTATTGTTTTCTTCCTTGGATTAATCTGCTTGTATTATTCTGGTTTGTAAGTTGCTTTGGATAAAAGCGTCTGCTAAAATGAATACATGTAAATGTAACCTCAGCCCTAAGCTTGACTCTAAATCTCACACTCATATCGGATTGGTTGACAGAAATGTTGTCTCTGGACTAACAAGTATGTTGATTCATGAACATGTCCTACTTGAGTGAAACATGCTAAGCCTCTTTCTTTCTCTCTCGCTCTCTCTCCCTCCAGATGATGTCCCACCCTACTTCAAGATGGAGCCGGTGGCAACCCAAATCCACCTGGAAGGAAACCGTTTGGTTCTCACCTGCATGGCTGAGGGGAGCTGGCCTCTGGAGTTTAAATGGCTTTACAATGGTACAGAGTTGACACGTTTCTCCCTGGAGTACAGGTAACACTTCCAATCTTCCCACTGCTGTATGAGTGTTTCTGCAACTAAGAGCACTTTTGGCCCTGTAGACATACAGTCGTGGTCAGAATTATTGGCACCCTTGGTAAATATGATCAAAGAAGGCTGTGAAAATAAAACTGCATTGTTAATCATTTTGATCTTTTATTTAAAAATCACCTAAATCTAACCTTTCATTGGAGACTAGATTTAAAAAAAATTATTTTCTTGATTTTTTTTTTCTTGAAACCCTCCCAAACAGCATTTGGTGTAGGTGCTGTTTGATTTTTTTAAAAGGTTTTCTGACCCCGAGACTCAACTATTTTCTGCAGTTCTCCAGCTGTGGTGCTTGGAGAGTCTTTGGCCACTCAAACTCCTCAACCCCATTACCATGCCTTATTACGATATAGACACACGTCCTCTTCCATGCAGATTTGTAACATTTTCTGTTGATTTGGAAATTCTTAATTATTGCCCTGATGTTGGAAATGGGAATTTTCACTGCTCTAGTTCTTTTCTTAAAGTCACTTTCTAATTTGTAAAGCTCAATTATCTTTTGCTGCACATAAGAAATATATTATTTGTTTTTTCTCATTGTGATGGATGATAAAATTAATTTGGCCCTTGTGTTCCCTCATATTTATATTCCTGTGAAACAAGAAGCAATGGCTGGATAATTTCATGTTCATAATCACCCTGGTATGCTCAAAATTGTAAATATGAATTGGAATATACTTCACAGATATTTTACTCTTAAGAATTTCTAGGGGTGCCAATAATTTTGTCCAACGTGTATTTGAGAAAAACATTTTTCATAATGATATTTCCCCCCATTTTTAATTCTTATTTTCCAATGAAAGGTTAGATTTATGTGACTTTTTAAAATAAAAGATCAAAATGATTAACAATGCAGATTTATTTTCACAGACTTCTTTGATCATATTTACCAAGGGTGCCAATAGTTCTGACCACGACTGTATTGAACATGCACTTTCGCACAGGTAATTTCCTTTGTGCACAAGTTTTTTTTTTCTTTGAAAGTCATGAACATTCAAAGCACAATGTCACATCTCAAATTATGTATTGCATTTAATAACATTTTGCATTTTGTGGTGGAAATAGTGATGGTGATGGAAATGACATTTTAATTTTGACATTTACACAAAAGAGTATTTTTCCATTTTATTTAAAAAAATGACATTTTAAGGATAAATCTGAGAACTCTTTTTTGTGGCTTATGTTCTCTAAAATACACAATATAACAATATAAAAAAAAATCATAATTTGAAAAAAATTACAGCTTTTCTGCAAAATTACAGCTATGATGAACAATAAAAATACTCTGTTTATAGTGAATTTTCATATTTGAAGATCGAATGGTCTGGGAGAAGAATAAAATAATTAAAATGTAATCATTTAATCTATTCATAAAAGGCATTTCAAAAGTAGAAAATAAAATAATAAAGGCCTGGTAAAAAGTTTCCAAAACCATTTTAATATGACGGATATTTAATTTGAATAAAAATCAACCCCTGGGTCACAAAGATGCCTGTAGTTGAAGAAACACGCATTTATCACTCAGACAGCTTAATTATTATCACAAATAGAACATTAACCACAGTTTCAATTGCAACCAATTTCATTCAGTTTTTCTGGTATTTATTTAAATTATGTCTTCTTTCTTTTTAGTGAGTCAGGAGCGTTTGTGGATTATAATCCTCTTGAGTTGTAGCGCCTCATTCCCTCCGCAGCCATGAAATCACACTCATATTGCCTCTCAGCTCACATTAAATGAGAATGAGATGTATTTCCTGAGCGATCCCTGTCGTCAATGTTTTGTTTTATGTATTCTGCATGAATGTTGTATCCCTGGTGAAGGCAGGGCAGAATTATCCATCAAGAAAGAGCAGGTAGCTGAGTACCTTGTGAATTATTTTCAATAGCTTCAAGAGCTATGTAATATTTATATTTGAAAAGGCAAAGTGTTTTCCCCCCTCTCTCTTGCAGTGAGGTGGCTTGGCTGTATTATTTTCCTGCACTCTTTGTACCTGCTGACCACAGGACTCCAGATGGACTCTTTCATATTTGCCTTTGCATTTTAAAACGTCCTAATAGCTAAAAGTCCAAGCTACCCGCAGTGCTTACTCTAAGTAGGGGTAGAGTCAGATGTTTTCTGGCCTCTTTCAGAGGTTCCTCTGCTCCTAACTGCTTTTCTGCCTTGTCCGTCAAGAACAATACACGCTACTACGCTGTCCCACAGAGGCAAAAATCCTCCAAAAGATCCCTGGTGACTGAAACTTCCCTGCATTCTCCTACGTCTCAGACACTGAAGGTGTGTGTGTGTGTGTGTTGTGTGTGTTGTGTGTGTTGTGTGTTGTGTGTGTGTTTTCATAGTTTTTTTCCTTTTGAGCAAGTGGAGACTTGCTCTCTTCTTTGTATTCCTTACGTCCACCGATCAAAGAAAAAGCTTGAATCCTCTTCAGCAGGTCGTACTAAACCTGTGACTGGTAATGCAGGAAAACTAAAGTATCGGAAAAAGAGCTGGTGGTGTAAAAATGAGGCAGAATTGACTGGTTGAGTAAAAGCGCCACTGCCCATATGCTCAGCTCTCTCTTTATCATTCCATTTAACTAATATGTCTTGCCACAGGCTCGTGACTGAAGCAGTGCGCGTAGGTGTAAAAACACACTTGTGTACTTCATGTTGTCAATCTAGTTTTAGTTTTTATTTCAATAGCATACATGACTACAATCACAGACGTTCAAAGCACATGAATAACCCACATCCAAGACCCCTCATTTTGCATTGATGACTGTGCAGTCGCAGTCATCTTAATGGGAAATTTCTGTCATCATTTACTCACCCTCGTGTCATTCCAAACCTGTGTGACTTTTGTTCAAAATATCTTCTTTTGTATTTCAAAGGAGAAATAACATATCATACAGGTTTGGACTGGTATGATGTGGAGCAAAAGATAACAGGAATTTCAGTTTCGGTTGAATTATCCTATATATTATATACAGTGGAGATCAGAATTAACAATTTATATTGTGACTATAACATGCTAATAGAACAGTGTTTCACAAAATAACCAAGGCACTTCAACAACAAAAAAAAAATATATTTTGTGGAAAACACAGTGATGAAAATGAAAGGACAGCAAGGATTGCAGCACGAAGAAAGATTAAAACTAAAATTTCTGAAGGTTACAGCAGTCAAAAAGTAGTAGGAAGTACAGAGGCCCTTGAATTGAATGACTTTCAGCACATCTCCAGCCGCAGGACATCACTAGTCTCTCACACTGCTCCGGGTGTAATCTTGATCCACTCTTCTTCCAGTCTCTTCAAACAGTTTCTTTGACTGTAGAGACCTTATGCAGAGACAGATCCGTACCCCTGACTGCAATTCCAGCTGCAGTGTTGAACCGATTCCCCATTGAGATTCTCCACATTATCCTGTCCTCTCATACATTTGTCTTTCATGGACGGCCAACCTTTTTTGTGGGGGACTTGAATGAGTTAGTGACAATGTAAAGATGCAATATTCTCGAAGTCACAGATCTGGAACTACGCACTGTTCTCGTGCGATGGCTGCTATTATTAGTCCCTTCAGCTGGACAACCTGCTATCGGAGGGTTTAGAACAGCTCACCATCTTGCAAGTCAGTGAAGACTTGAAAGTTAGGCTGCTAGTTAAATCGGTTTTGTCAAATAATTAGGAAGTAGATGAGTTGCAAGATTAAGGCCATAACTGGTATCTGTAAGTGTTTCTCTAATTTTGATCAGTGTTCTTTTTTTTCAAATATGTGATTTAAGGTTTTTATAATGTGCTTCAGAATATATTTAACTCATGAAATATTCTTAAAACTGTGCTTTTACTCCTGTTAGGATAACTAAGCAGACAAATAGGACTAAGCAGTGAACTTGAAATTTAGGAAATTTAGTAGGTTGTTCTCTAATTTTGATCTCCACTATATATATATATATATATACAAACCAAAATTTTACAAAAATCTCCAAGCCCTATTTGGGAACTTGGAATTTTGAAAGGTTTTGAAAGGTTATTAAATGTGCCCCTAGTGGTTATTTTGTGTTGAATATGCAGCGTAATTAAAAGCAGGATGGAGACTTGGTTATGTCCATTGTTAGAAAGAGGGCGGAGATCAATAACATGCATTTTAATGCAACATGCAAAACTAGATCAGGTTAATTTTCATTTAATTTCAAGGGGTTAGTTCACACTTGATATGAGGGGCCCCCAGAAGTTAATTCATACTATACAAGAGGGCCGGGTCTCCCAGTGGTCAGCAAGCGGCCAGCTTGCATTGTATGCAGCTCTAGTGTTCAGTTTCCTTTGATGGTCTCAGGTCATCCAACCTGATGTTTTGTAGGGCCCTGTTAGCTAGAGGCCCAAGGGCACTGGCCCTATCCATAATCCAAGCCTGCCCACATCCACATAAATATTTCTCTCCTTTGTTCTATCTGAAGTGTTAATGGCCACTCCTGTGTTTTGTTGTGATCGCAGCACCAGGGCTGCCTGAGGACTCCTATCTATTGTTGATACGGGTTCTTTCTTCAGCAGGTTACCCATGAACACCCTGAGCTGGCTGAGTGTTGCGACCTGATCTGCACTCGAGTAGAAGCTAGGACTGTTTGATTAATTATGGACCAATAAATAGTTTTTTTTTTTAATCAAAGGCCATTTGTTATAGCCAGTGCTTTGGGCTTGCTGCAAGCTTCCATGCTGTGAGTATGAAAAGTAGCAAACAATGGTTGATGGGATTCCGATTTTCTTTCACCAGGTATGCAATTTCGTCACTGGATCGCTCCCATGCAGGCTTCTACAGATGTATCGTCAGGAACAGGGTGGGAGCTCTGATGCAGAGGAGTTCACAAGTCCAGGTCGCCTGTAAGTGTCACATCATATCCTGACACAATACAAACAGAACAGCCTAAAACTTAAGTGCTTAAGTTAAAAACTTAAATTAACACATTAGCAAAATTTTGCTAACAGAGCAAATTAATTGTCTGTTGTCGATAGTGTAACAATACTTGAAGTACCGTGCACAGAAGTCACTTTTGAATCAAGCAGCTTTCTGTTGGTCAACGCAGTGAATCCATGTGACCAAATTGAACTAGTTGCGAAATCTGCATCAGGAAATACTTCCTTCATGTGAAATTCCCTATCATTCCTATTTTAATTATTGGATTTAGTCCAATAACGGTAAATGTGATCACACCTTCAGATAAGTGATAATGATTTGAGGAAGCTTTAGTGCAAACAGTGTGAGATGATTAATGTACCAAAATTTAATACCTAGGTTTATGGATTCTGAAACATTTTGATTGGCAGTTTTGTTGCTTTGTTAATTTAGCACAGACAATTTAGCATATAGAAAAGCTGATGCTAGAAACTTGACTCATGCCAAACCAAGTTCCCAGCTAACAGAACAAACATTATTTGGCTAACTTTCTGGCAAGGCTCTCTAAAAGTTAGGAACAAAAGTTATTCCTGTAACGTTAATAGTAATGTAGTCTTTAATAATGTTCTAAAACCATTAGCACAAAAATGTAGTTCATCAATTTATGGAATGTTTTTAAAAACAATTTAGCTGATGTCGTAAAACGTTTTTTAAAATTTTACACTTTTAGACTTCAGAGAACATTCAATAGTACCATCCTAATGTTAGCAAACTAATAAAATGGAGGCTCCCTTAGCGTTCTTATTCTTTAGCTACGCCAGAAAAAATCTGTACTCTTGAAAGTTACGAGAACATTCATAATTCTGACTCATTTGACTTGAGCAAATGTTCTTTAGAACATAAAGCCATGTACAGTATAGTGCTATAGTCCCGCGTCTATATCCGTAACACTATTTCAGAATTGTCAATTGGATTGCATGACAACAGTACATATTCGAGGGAATCTAACCAGTTGAAGAAGAAGTGGCATGTACGTGTCTAATCTACACGCACCGGTCCAAAGGATTAGGCGATTGGGGTAAGATTAGCCACTTTTTATTTATGTGGTCCTCAAGGTAAGGGAAAATGATACAGAAGTACAATCAAAGTATCTAAAGTAAATTCAGGATGTTTCCTATCATTAATTATTAAATTAACTGTAGTCGAAAAATATGCTTCTTATAAAAAAGTGTTTCCTGTTCTCAGTTTGCCCCAGGGTGGGGGTAGTTGACCCGGTCAATGAGTAAGATGAAACCATCTGGGTTGTAAACTGACCATCTACTGAACTGGTGTCAAACCCCTGTTAAATTTGAAAGATATTTTACCTATTTAAAAAAACCTAAATTAATAATCAATTTCCTTTTTCAACAGTGCCTTGTTTCTTTTTCTTAAGCATAATGTAACACCATAAACCAACCAAATAAATTGCAATTTGTTTGCATTTCTGAAACAATATGTTTAACACCAAAGTTGTAATCTTTCCAAAAGCAGACTAAACGGAGAGTTTGTTGAGTAAAATAAAAATAATAAACTGAATTAGAATGAAGGAATAAATGTAACAGAAACTAATTAACATTTTAGTCAAAAGATTCTTGGCATGGTAGCTTTTCTGCAATGTCGAACAGGCCATTAGGGACTACAGGTGGAAGATATATCTAATTATAATGTGATGAAAAGCATCTTCTGGTTCTTATCAGATATGGATTTGGTGCACTTGTACACTGTCCCTATCAAATAAACTACAAATAATAATATGTATATATGACAAACTAAATCAGCTGTGTACTATCACATTAAACTACCAGTTTATACTTCAGAGATTTAACTTAACTTCAGCGCCTTATGGTAGGGTAAAATAAAATGCTGGCTCAATTTACCCCACAGCATTTGGCTCACTTTGCCCCATAACTGCCATTTTGAGAAAAAAAACTAGCTTGCTTACTAATTCAGGCTAATATTTAGCTAAATGATTTACATGGTTTTATACATTGCTAAATCACTTATATGCATCATAAATATTTTTAGACCTGGATAAATTTACTTTGATGTAACAGCCATTACATATGTTATGCTAAAATTTTACTTTGACAAGCCAAAAAAAGTTTTTAAAGTTATCGGGTGCCTTCCACTCCTCCCGTGTGTATCTTCTTTTCACAGTCTAGCAGAAATTATGGGTGATTTCAAAATATATGGTCACATGACAATAAAAGTGTACAGTTGGCAAGATACAGGGGGTGGGTCAACTTACCCACTGGCTCATCTTACCCCACTCTCCCCTATACTTTGAAAGACTTAAGCACACTCAACTTTGTGCAAGACACAGAAGAAAATAACACAGAATGAAGCCTTAAGTGTTAGTTGCCAAAAGAGTCATATCACAAGATTGGAACCTTGTGTTTTCTTTCACAATGAGTCACAATGTCCCTGTTCTTGTTTTGTCCTCTCACATTCCCTGTTCTTCCTGATTTGTGCTCTCTGTTTCTCAGACATGGAAGGCTTTGTGGAGGGAGAACGGTCTCAGGTGGTGTCCCAGGGGGAGGCGGCGTTGATCTCCCCCCCACAAATCCACAGCTTTCCGCGGCCCGGGATCACATGGTTCAGAGACGGGCGCAAGATCCCCCCCAGCAGCCGCATGTAATCTTCTCTTCATTTGTGGATTAGAGTCATCTTAATGGCCCCCGTTCTCACAGATAAGCTATTATACCTTACAGAAATAGAGTACAATGCTGTTGTATAATTACTCTGGAACTTCCAGAAACACGACAGAGGTATTTACTGCAGAATCTCTCATTGATAAAGTCTGTTATAATAAAACCCCTGTTGACTTTAGACGAAATGTGATTGAAGGCTAGAGAGGAAGCCGGCAACACGGGAGCCAATTAGACAAAGTGGACAAAAGACCTTTATTGATGACCTTGGATGATTGACAGAGTTTGCGCCTGAGTGCGCGCCGCCCCATGTGTGTGTGTATGTGTGCGCAGTCCATGTTAGAAAGGTCTTAGTAATCACCTGAGATCGATTTACCTCATCCGCCAGCAGGTGGCTCGACAAAAACAGCTGGCATGTTTGATGATCTATAATTCATGCTGATCGTCCAGCATGTCACATCTGATGTGAGGGCTTTAGACACTTAGGATTGTGTTCCCCCTCCACAGCGCACTGACTTTTTCAGCTGGAGTATGTGAGGAATCCCCAATGAGACGCTGAGCATTGAGGCAGGGGTTATATAAACATCTGAGGTTCCAGCGGCGCTGCTTCGAGCTTCATTCTGTCTCACTTTCTGTGTCTGTTGAGCAGCAGTAATGGTCCTATATGATTGTGAGAGGGCCTGACAGCATACGATTTGTTTGCTGCTTGTTTGTTGCATTGATATTCCACGGCGCGTTTGGTTTGGACTCTGTGAGAGCCCTCGCTCTAATTATGCTGGAGTCAGTTTAATCTGGGCTGATCAGGCCTGTGCTGACAGATACACAGGCTCTAATCTCGCTGCACTCCAAGTGTCGACTCTCATTTAACCACACGCACTCATGCATGACCTGCATTTTAGCTCCAGCAATCCTAAAACACTTATCTACTTGAGTCTTCAATGCAAATAACATTACCATCCCAGCCTATTGGACGTAAACAGTTTTCCTCAGCGCTACTGTGTGTTTGAGTTGTTTACTGACGTGTTTGCCGCTTGCAAGTTGTGTTTTCTAGTTCTGTGACTACTGTTCTCTTTCCAACGTCGTAGAGCCCTCACTTTGGACAACACCCTTGTCATCCTGTCCGCCGTGGCCCCTGACGCGGGCCGGTACTACGCCCAGGCCGTCAACGACAAGAACGGAGAGAACAAGACCAGTCAGCCCATCATCCTGAATGTAGAAAGTGAGTTCTGAATAAAGAATCAACACACGTTTTGTGATGTCCAGTCTTCAAAAGACTGTCTGCAACCTCCTATGGCAAAGATTCCCAAACGTATTTGTGAGCCGAACCCCTTACCTAAAATATTTACTTGTACCCCCTTAAATTTTAAATTGAAGTCAACAATTTAACAACATCTTGGCATGTTCACAGTTCGATGATGTCAGATATGGTCCCATGACTTGTACGGTAAACAAATACATATTTACTACTTTTACTTGTTTTTTTTTTATTTAAAATCATCCATTTTTAATTGCTTATTAGCTTTCATTTAGCTTTTCCCCTCACCCTAGTTTGTCGTCCCTGCCCGCGGTGTCTAGTGCAGCACTGCAGGTGGTCCATAATTGTGGGGTTGATCTCAACAAATATTTAAATATAAAATATATATTAGACAGACTTCTACAATATTCAAGTTCAGCTAATGATTCATCTCCCTCTCACATCATGCATTAAGTAAAATGAAATGATTTCAACACACATATATATATCCCGTATGTATTAGATATATATATATATATAGAAATACGTATTTATAAAATATATAATATATTATATATATATATATATATATTGTAATATTATATATATATATATAGATATTCGGGGCCTGATGCATGAATCGATTGGCTGTCGAACGTTCTAAGGTGTGCAATTATTTTCATGGAAATGCACGGCGAACGTAGTTCCAGGCAGCTCTTTTGACCGCATTACAGTTCCATATCACTTCACATAGTTAACTGTAATACCTCGCTTCGCTCGTGGCCGCACACCACTCGGTGTCATTATTTTTCTAATAATTCACATCCCTTGTAAATTCGCCTTACATATATAATATATATATAATATATAATACACAGTGGCTATTACTTTCATTTGTAGTGCATTACGGAGTCCAATTCCATGACAAAAATTGTAGCTATAATGTAATAGTCAGATTACTTTTTGATTACTTTTAGATTACTGTTGACTTAACTCGTTAATCACATTGAATTTAATAAGCTAATCTTGTACCATAATGATATAAAAATACAAAGATTGGGAAAATATATTCAATTCGTTGTTATTAACAACATGAAGTGCATTAAACATTACATTACATTAAGGTTTCCCAAGCTGGGATTTGTGAAGGAACTGCAAGGGGTTTGTGAATTTAATGAAAAGCTAATAATTATTAAATCATAGACAGAAAATGATTCAATTGTTGAAATCTGCAACCTTGATACTTCGTAAAATGTATTTATTTCTTTATTTATTTTGTAAATCAGTTTCAAATGCGCATTTTCTGTGCCACTTAATCCATATGGTCTTTGTGTGAATGTCTACAAAACTAGAAGACTTTCTGAATGTATGTAAGTGTTAGGCTATTTTCCGAGTATTTAAAAATGTAATATAATCTAGTTACTTAATTTGTTATCTGATTACGTAATTCAGATTACATGTAATTACATGATTATATGTAAAAAGTATTATTGTGAAATATTATTAAAATAACTGTTGCTAGTGTTTTTTCCTCTTTTATTGATACGAATAGTGGAGAGTAAACCTGAAATGATAAAGAATAGGGTTGAACTGATGCAAGCTGGACTCGAACACACATTTGCTATATAAGCACCACTTCTCAATGTTCTGAAGCATTTACACAAACTGCCAGGCAATCTTATTTATTTGCAAATTGATTTTTCACACTATCCAACAGGTGAATTTGCTTTCAAAAGTAAACAACTCCATCGCCCCCTAGTGGCTGTGCATGACACCTAATGTAGTGCACACACTGGGTCAGACTTCAGTTTTTCAAGAATAAATATTCCCCAACTCAATGCGAAGTAGATTGCGAGTATGTGGCGTGTGGTGAAGCTTCATGGAGCTTTGTATGATAGCTGTGGTCCTGCGGTGCCACAATGACAGGGTGATTAATCACCCTCATAAAAACAGCTCCTCTCTTTAATAGACCCCACAAAAACAGATTTATGAAAAAGAGAGACAGACCATAAAGTCCCTCTGTGAGACCATGGCCTATACTGTAACTCTTATCCAGGGGTCCAAGTATGCAAAAGGAGGCAAATAAAGGGGAATAAGACCAAGACGGAAGAAAAGAGAGATCACTGATTGAGGGCAGAGAATCAATGGACAGCTAAAGGTTTCCAGAAGCCGGCAAATGATTGCATGGCATTTAATCATGTCGACTGCGTCTCTCGATCAGGCCCCGTTCTGCAGTGCGGCACATTAGTGAAGGTATTACAGTGCACTTACAGGAGGAGAGGGTGCAGACAATTACATATACTAAGCACATAATAGAGAGGGCTGTGAGAAAGAGACGAACAAGTGCTCTGGGCTTTAAGATTATCTTTATGTCTGCCTTCTTTCACTACCTCCACCTTTACTCTGGCTTTCTATCTATCTTTCTCTCTTTTATTGCTCAGAGATTGCTCGTTCAAATAGTTTCTCTTGTTCTAGGTTTCACAGGCTCCCAAATGGCTCCAGTGGGGTCATGGAGCGGGCATTCGCTGGATAACCACTGAGAAGAACGCAAAATGTATACATACTGTAAAAGTGTGGAGCTGTAAAGTTCATGTTAGAAGTAAAGCTCACATGATTTGGGCTTGGAAAAATCTGGATGTGAAATGTTCATGGGATCATATACTGAAATCTCTTGCTTTGCAAAATTTTTTGTGATACTGTTTTAAAAGACACATGGGAGATTATTAAGGTGTTTTTCCTCAGAAGTAAAATCTGATAAGCAAGAGAATACAGAAAGTTTCCCTTTGCTCTTCATTTAAATTCACTGTGAAACGCTTTTGGTAATCCATTTACTTCAATATTTTCACATGTTTCAAAGCAAAAACAGGATTTAGACAGAAAGAAACGCAGGTTGGGGCTTAATTTTATTTATTGAATGTTGATTAGGAAAAGACTTTCTTTGGAATAACACACTAATAATCATGATAAAGATAGTAAACAAGCTCATTTGCAGCTGTAAACAAATTCTGATGCTGTCAATCACAAATGTCTCCAGGTTACGCATGTAACCATGGTTTCCCGAAGGGAACGAGACGCTGTGTCGAAACGCTACGGGAACGCCTCCAGCGTGACCATGCTCTGAATCACATTTGAAATCAGTCCAATAGATTGGCGAGACGTCATGGGCGGGTGACGTAGCGACCAGGAAGAATAAAAGCATGTGCGGTGAAACCGGCATCAGATTCTAGGAGTGAAGCAAGCGCTGGCAAGGATGCCAGAAGTATGGCCCTGAGACACAGCATCTCGTTCCCTTCAGGGAACCATGGTTACATACGTAACCTGGAGGCGTTCCCCTTCAGGAACTCGAGCTGCATCAAAACGCTACGGGAACGAGAATGCCCACGCTGCCAGACTTGCAAATCCCTGCCTAGTGTGAAGAGCACAACTAAGGGGGCACACCCTCCGCCTGTGAAAGGAGATCTCTCCTGACGGGAATCTCCCATGGAGCGCCGTCGAGGAGAGAAATCAGGTCCGAGAACCATACTCGGCCTGGCCAGAACGGGGCCACTGTCTTGCAGTCGACTGACATCGTCCAGTGCACTCTCTCCAGAACTCCCGGGAGCAGACCAATCGGGGGAAAGGTGTACAGACGAAGCCTCGGCCACATCTGTACCATGGCATCCAGCCCCAGTGGAGCTGGATGAGTCCGAGAGAGAACCAGAGGGGACATTGCTATGTCGCAAACAAGTCCACCTGAGCCTGACCAAAGACTCTCCAAGTCTGCTTCACCCCACGGGGTGAGGCATCTATTCCCCAGCGCCTCGGCCCCTGCCTCGACAGGATGTCTGCCCCACATATATAACAGACCACTGCTGTGTTGTCGGTGCGCACCAACACATAGCGCCAATACAACAAATGCCAGAAGGACACAAGTGAATTCGTAATCAATTTGGGGTTATTCATTAGAAACCAAAAGACTTAAAACTGAACATACTAAACCAGTTGGTGCCAAAAGGGCGTAACTGCACTTACGCCCCTTTGGCACTGAGAAATGTACTGTGGGTAAAACTTGTGGATAGCACTTTAGTCAAAATGGCTGACACCACATGTAAGCCAGGTAGGTCAACCATGAGAAGAAACCAGCTTTTTACTGCTAAAGATGTATTATTTATCTTATTTTGTGACAAAGAGCTGGATGATGAAGGAGAAAATGAAATATCCAGAATTCATTGTCACTGAGGTGTAGCTAGCTTAAATGGTACAGTGGTGTATAAAGTACCTGAAAGCCATACTCAAGTAAAAGTACAGCTATCTTACCAGAAAATGACTTTGGTAGAAGTTGAAGTAACCGTTTAGAATATTACTTAAGTAAGAGTCTTAAAGTATGTGATATTTATTGTACTTAAGTATGAAAAGTATTTTTTAAATCTTAAACATACTTAAGTATTGAAAGTAAAAGTACAAGTAAATGCAAAATGGAAAAGAAGCAAATCAATATATATTAAAAATATTCATGCACGGCGTGAGTAGCAAGATTGTGTTCAGTTTTAACTCTTTCTTCCATTTTGAATTTTTGGGTAAGAATAAGAAGCACTTCATCGAGTACTTAGTGTCTTTCATTCCAACGTAAGAAAACATTTCTGGAATCTGCATCTGAAATAGCATTTAGATGTATTTACACAGTTTATGTATCGCAAGGGACATGGATCCATTTAACCTGCAGTTACAGATGGATAAATAATGTTTTGTTTTTAACATAAAACGTTGAATACTGATATTTGAAATCATTTAAAACATGAACAAAATAGTCGAAATGTGAAATTAAAACCGCCAGTAGGTGACAGCAAGTGACTGTTAATGAGTGAGTCATTGAGATTCAACCGATTCCTTCAAATGATTGATTCATTCAGAAACAAAGCATTTGACTGTGTTAATTAGTGAATCACTGAATCATATTAAACCGATTCGTTCAAAAAGCTGATTCATTCAATAAGTAAACCACGTCCAACACAAAACAGTGCTGTGATCTTTGGATCTATTTTCGTTGGCAAAATTGAACAAAAACAAGCAATATTATGTCTAAAATGTAAGTCCCTTATTGTGTTACTGAACTTGTATAAAATGATTATTAAATGTGTTCATGCTGATATTTGCAGAAAAACGGTAGGCTTTGTGTGATATAGATTAAGTTAACTATATTAAATTATATAAACATAAAAAAGCATACAGAAGCATTAGAATGCCTTAATTTTGAATTTTAAGACTAATAAATTACGTGCGTGCACTCTCTGTGATATACTTGATAATGTCAGATCACACATTATTACAACAACATTTACCATATTATCACAGACGATGCTGTATCGCACGCCCCAGACTCGACTTGAGTGGAAAATTAATCATCTGCGGTTGTGCGCACATCCGC
>JADLZN010011495.1:0-256019 GCA_018155175.1 Sinocyclocheilus anophthalmus
TCACGCACGCACTCCACCCACTAGGTTTGCATTTGTGAAAGTCTGGTACATCCCATTAGGCGTAATTGTGTTTTTGTATAACGTACACCGTTATTCTATGTTCCCCCCACTAAAAAAAAACTAAATAAACACCCCCTACCCCTAAAACCGAAACACCTCACAGGAACTATTTCGATTTTCAATGCACTCCATTCTGTGGGTTATTTAGAAGTCGTTTTGAAAAGTTCAGTCAGGGTAAGTTCCTGAAATTCACCTGCTCCGTTGTAATAACCTATTCTCCCCTTGTCATTCTAACGTGACTTTATGTCTCGTTTTTCACCAAAAATGCGTACCCATGCACACACCACACACACAAACAAACACACACACACACACACACCACCACACACACACACACCCACACACAAACAAACACACACACACACAGGTTTGTTTTTATGGTTTATGGGGACGCTCCATAGGCGTAATTGTTTTTATAATGTACAAACCGTATTTTCTATTGCCCTACACCAACCTACCCCTAAACCTACCCCTCCCATGATCTTCGCACTTTCAGATTTTTCAAAAAACAATTCTGAATTCTTTATAAGGGCCTTTTGAACTACGGGTACACTGAAAATGGTTCATACATCACCTTCTCGTTGTATACCCATGGTCCTACCCATGGTTATATACAATTTGGTCCTCCGAGCCACATAACAGCACACACACCACACAGTCACAGAATAGTCCGCCTCATGTTAGAAGGCCTATCAATTAACAGTTTGTGGAGTATAGTGGAGAATTGCCCGCTCTATTCCATTGTTTGATGCGTAAAAAGCTGCCACCACAAGATAAACAGTACAACTGATAAAGACTGATAAATCTGACATGGTTGGTATTGTCTAAATGATGCCCAGTTTGGTTAAAAGGCTGAATACACCTATACTGATTTTTTTTTATTTTTTAATTGGACTTTTTAAAAACTAAGTTTTCTAACTTGCCAACTTTTAAATGGTCTGAAGACAACCATTGTTTTCAAACATCTTAAAATTGAATCTTGCCAATTTCTATGACAATCGTGCAATTCCAACTGGCTAAAAAACGAGCAGGTTCTTTTCAGTGAATCACAAACATTGCACTTTCACCTAATGGAATTCAGTATAGTTACTAGACTGCTAACTCTAAATCTAGATATGTAGTTTTATCATTATTTCTATCAGACAACTCTCTAGATTTTAGCATGGTAATGATGGATGTGACAATATTAATGAATTTGGCCTTGGCGGAATAGATTAATTGCTTCTGCTGTTGGTTATTGCTGTTGTTGTAGATTATTGCTGCTGCAAAGCAAGTACAGGAAATTGCTACTGCCAGTGCATATGGCGATACGGTGCCGTGAGTGTTTAAGACATGCTGCTGCTGCACAAATAGAATATAAATAATGAAGCATTTTACCCCATTTTAATATGTTTAGTAGACCTATCTGGTGTTTAATATATAGGAACGGCCAAGTATTAGCTGCTGACACTAAAAAGAATTTGAAAAGACTTTACAAGTCTGTGTATTATGCAGTGTATAATTATTTTCAATTTATCCATCCATCTATTCATTCTCCAAACCACTTATCCTTTGTAGGGATGCAGGGAATTATTGTTTTCAGTTGAATTATTATTGAAATTATCTAATCATTTGGCAATGGAATTGCATTTATTTCTTACCACCAAATATTTATTCCTTAAAACTACTAAAACCAGAACCGGAATCATTAAATTCTTCACGATTCCCATCCCTATTTAGGAGTCAACCCCATTCTGTCTGCATGTCATCATAGTTACAGCAGTCATTATAATACACTCAAACATTTATTCAGCCCTGCTCCAATTGACCAAAGGATGTCCCTAAACTGAATATGGAGCATGTTAATAATCTCATCTTGTTACCGATTGGCTGCTATAGGAGGAAAAAGTCAGCCTCCTCTGACCCTCCCAGAAATATCCACAGCTGTCCTGTTCACTCCCATTGGATGTCTCTCTCCTCATGATTAAAAGAAAATAGCGGTTCAGTTCTCATTAATATGTAAACGGACAGAGCAATGCCCAAGAGTGAAATGGTAAGAGCGAGAAAGAGAAGGCGATGCCAGAGTGAAGCAAGACTGTGTGTTCATAGTGCTGAAAAGGGCAGTCCCCAAAATGCCTGCATATGAGATGCAGCACAGAGCTTCACTTTGTATGACACATCGCTGAAACTTCATGGCAGGGGAGCTGCTTCTTAGAAGATTTCAAGATGATGTATACATGTGCAGAGGAGAGAATGCTCTCAGGCAAATTCAGACTCGCGGCGCTTGCTGCCTTATTAAGCTGTGATTTCATCTCATACCTTCAATGGTTCTCATGACTTGTTTGTTTTCTTTCTTTCTTTCTTTCGTCTTCTTCATAAGCATTATTAATCTGTCTTGTGTGTTCGTGTGTATGCTTTTGGATAAAAGCGTATTTTAGCTTGCTCTGGGTTTCTGCACATCTCTGCTGTCGAGAGGTCTTCCCTTGTCTCTATCCTGAGGGCCAGAACAAATACACAACTAATATTGCAGCATAATACATGTAGCAATGCCTGTTTTCTCCTGTGTGTGGTCGTTTGTGAAACAGTCTTGGAAATGCTATTATACAACTCCGCAAACATTTCACTACTGACATTACCACAAGGCATTGTAGCTATCATTTGAATAAATACATATTCAATGCATGCACGGCTATCAGAGGCCATAGTAGTGCAGAAATACCTGTTTCAAAAGATCTGGGCATGCTGAGCAGCACATTAAATATGTCTGCAAGACTGTTTGTAGATGGTTTGTTAGAAAATACCCAGATGCCCATCTCCTAAAGCTCCAATATAGACCTTACTGATATAAAAAGCTGCCATTTATGTATGGCTTAATAGTGTTGTTACAGTAGTGTCCGGGTTGTGCTGTATCCATTATATAACTTAAATGAAAACCATTGTATGCTAATGTGTTTTCTCCCTGGCATATGGAAAACACTCTCTGTTATTACTAATGATGTCAGTCTTGTTTTATATTTGTTTGGGCCATTTTCAGTTATTTGGGTAAGTGTTTTTGCTAAGAACAGGGGAATATGTTTTTTTAAAACAGTGCTTAAAATATTGAATTCCTCTAGGAATAATTATGCTAAATAAAGTTAGCTCTACATCCATCACTGTTTCTGGGAAGTTACTTTAGGGTCTATTATATTTTCCTCATTTTCTTTGTATGTATTATATATATATATATATATATATTATATATCCGTTGGTACGTAAAGTAGTCAACCCCCTTAAATTTTTTCCTCTTTGTTATATTGCAGCCATTTGCTAAAATCCTTTAGTTAATTTTGTTTCCTCATTAATGTACACACAGCACCCATATTGACAGAAAAACGCAGAATTGTTGACATTTTTGCAGATTTATTAAAAAGAAAAACTGAAATATCACATGGTCCTAATATCATCAGACCCTTGGCTGTGACACTCATATATTTAACTCAGGGACAGTCCATTTCTTCTGATCATCCTTGAGATGGTTCAACACCTTCATTTGAGTCCAGGTGTGTTTGATTATACTGATTGGACTTTTTTAGGAAAGCCACACACCTGTCTATAATAAGACCTTACAGCTCACAGTGCAAGTGTCAGAGCAATTGAGAATCATGAGGTCAAAGGAACTGCTGAAGAGCTCAGAGACAGAATTGTGGCAATGCACAGATCTGGCCATGTTACCAAAAAATTTCTGCTGCACTTACGGTTCCTAAGAGCACAGTGGCCTCCATAAACCTTAAATGGAAGACGTTTGGGACGACCAGACCCTTCCTAGAGCTGGCCGTCCGGCCAATTTGAGCTATCGGGGGAGAAGAGCCTTGTTGAGAGAGGTAAAGAAGAACCCAAAGCTCACTGTGGCTGAGCTCCAGAGATGCAGTCTTGAGATGGGAGAAAGTTGTAGAAAGTCAAAAATCACTGCAGCCCTCCACCAGTCGGGACTTTATAGCAGAGTGGCCCGACGGAAGCCTCTCCTCAGTACAAGACACCTGAAAAAAACACCTGAAGGACTCCTAGATGGTGAGAAATAAGATTATCTGGTTTGATGAGACCAAGATAGAACTTTTTTTTTAATTCTAAGCGGTATGTGTGGAGAAACCAGGCACTGCTCATCACCTGTCCACTACAGTCACAAAAGTGAAGCATGGTGGTGGCAGCAACATGCTGTGGGGGTGTTTTTCAGCTGCAGGAACAGGACGACTGGTTGCAATCGAGGGAAGATGAATGCGGTCAAGTACAGGGATATCCTGGACGGAAACCTTCTCCAGATTGCTCAGGACCTCAGACTGGGCCGAAGGTTTACCTTCCAACAAGACAATGACACCTAAGCACACAGCTAAAATAACGAAGGAGTGTTTTCACAACAACTCTGTGACTGTTCTTGATGGCCCAGCCAGAGCCCTGACTTAAACCCAGTTGAGCGTCTCTGGAGAGACCTAAAAATGGCTGTCTACCAATGTTTACCATCCAACCTGACATAACTGGAGAGGATCTGCAAGAAGGAATGGTAGAGGATCCCCAAATCCAGGTGTGAATAACTTGTTGCATTTTTCCCAAAAAGACTCATGGCTGTATTATATCAAAAGGGTTCTCTCTACGAAATACTGAGCAAAGGGTCTGAATACTTAGTACCATGTGATATTTCATTTTTTTCTTTTTTAATGAATCTGCAAAAAATGTCAACAATTCTGTGTTTTTCTGTTAATATGGGGTGCTGTGTGTACATTAATGGGAAAAAAAAGTGAACTTAAATTATTTTATCAAATGGCTGCAATATAACAAAGAGTGAAAAATTTAAGGGGTTCTGAATACTTTCCATACCCACTGTACATATATAATATCTCTAATATCTATACAGAAATCACAGGAAACAGTGTACCACACATCAGATTGCTACTACCTATCTAGGTATAGAGACATGTTTTTCCAAAGTTAAATTTTTTTTTTTAACTCGAGTGCTGTGTTTTTAGGTGCCATGTCATGCACAAGACAATACAAAAGGCACAAACACAATGGTCAAACAAATCTGTTTACATAGAAAACCATGGCAAGCAGTGTAGTGGAATACAAACATGCGTTATGTGTGAACGACCTCTAAGAATGCTGTTTCATGCGTGAGACAATGCAAAAAATGTGAGCGGTCCAACATATGTCTAGCACGTTTACACAGTGGAAAATTTGAACTGAATTGAACATTAAAAAAAGTCCAAGTGCTGACTGTAGATCAGAGTTCTTGGACTGGAACTAACTGTAGTGTAAATAAAAACAATTTAACAAGCCAGGTTTTTACCTTAAAAAAATTACATGCATTACTTGCTGTAAATGAATAAAATGTATGTAGAAAGCATGTTGAAAACATACTTCTTTTTCATTTACGACCATTACTACAATAAAACTCATTGCAGTAACCTAGAAACGACTTTATATTATGTCTAGAGCTGAAGTGTGAAAACAGAAATACAGGCAGTGTGAAAGCACAAGGCAAGCTTGCTCACGCGCCACATACACTGTATGTGTGAAACAGACCTTAGGCTTAATTTTATTTCACATCTGAAGGAATGATGGAGCGTGTGGCAAGACAGAGGGGAGTTTAGGTCAATCGGATAGTGTCTGAATGTGTGGCTGATTTCACTTTAAGAACGCCTATCCATCTCTCCCTATTCTCCCTCTGGGTCCGTGTGCCTCACCCCCCCTCCCCGGAGAGATGGGATTCTTCCAGAGTATCCCCTCTGTGGGGGCCAGGCCAAGCATAGTGCACCCCAGCTGGGATCCTGCCTGAAGTCTGACAGCCTCTGTTTCCCCACGCCTGGATGACAGGAATCGTCCTGCAATTCCTCCCCAGGGTCAGATAAAAGGAGGGAGGAATAGAAAAACATACTCAGGAAAGTTTTCATTTATTAATTTATTTCTTTAAGGATATATTTTGACAGCTGTCTCCACATTGCAGAGGGGCGGAGTGTCTGACATGAAAAGAAGTGGGCAATAGAGAAAACTGTTCTCATATCTCTGAACTTTAGAGACTGACTATTCAAAGAGGGTATATTCAATTGTGTCCCTTTCAGTGAATAAAGACCCTCAATGGCTTTTTTCTCTCACTCCGTGAATCGGTTGACATTGACTATAATAAGTAACGGAGGAATTTCGAGTCTTTAACTTCCATGTCCTCCTCCAGGTCTGTTCAACAAGAGACCTGTCAAATATGTTATTTCATAAAGTGCTTTAGTCTAATATTTGCCATTTTGGGCACGTTGCAATATTACATTTGCTCTATATGACATAAATGTAATATTGCAAATCACACTGGCACATACAGTGAAGAGGGAAAAAAATGGTTGAAAAACGGATAATGTCTTGCCAGAATATTAACAGTACATTATTTGTTAGATTATGGACTTTTCCTCCTTCAACCTCTACCAACCCCCCAAAATGTAATGCACATTCAAAATATGCAGCTGAACCACCTGTTAAAAGCCATATGGAAATTCCTTAGTATTTCTTTACATATATTAACATTGGGCCTACTTTTTTGTTGTGTGTGTGTGTGTGTCTTTAGAGTACGTAAGTGATGCATTTAAACAAAAAAAAAGTGTGTGTGTGTATATCCTATATATAGAACACATACAGGTGCATCTCACTACTTAAGATGTGTGGTGGAAAATTGTTCATTTTATTTCGTAATTCAAACTTAAATTTGTGAACATCGAGTATTAAAATTGTCACAGACGAAGTAGTTTAAAGGGCTTTGTTTCTTTTAATTGTGAGGATTTTGGCTCACATTTAACCAAAACCCACCAATTCACAATCTCAACAAATTAGAATAATTCATAAGACCAATAAAAAAAAACATTTACCCTACTCTAACCTAGCCTTCTGAAAAGTATGTTAATTTACTGTACATGTACTCAGTACTTGGTTGGGCCTCCTTTTGCTTTAATTACTGCCTCAGATTCAATGTGGCATGGAGTGATCCTTTTTATGGCAACTGCTGAGTGGTATGGAAGCCAGGGTTCTTTCTTTGCACAGGGCCCTTCATCTCATCTGCATTTTTGTTTTGGTCTCTTGTTTCGCATTTTCCTCTTGACAATACCCCATAGAATCTATGGGGTTCAGGTCTGGTGATTTTGCTGGCCAGTCAAGCACACCAACACCATGGTCATTTTAACCAACTTTTGGTGCTTTTGGCAGTTTGGGCAGGTGCCAAATCCTTCTGGAAAATTAAATCAGCATCTTCAAAAAACTGGTCAACAGAAGGAAGCATGAAGTGCTCCAAAACACAATGGACCAACACCAGCAGATGACATTTGCACCCCAAATCATCACAGACTGTGGGAAACTTAACACTGGACTTCAAGCAACTTGGGCTATGAGCTTCTCCACCCTTCCTGCAGACTCTAGGACCTTGGTTTCCAAAATACAATGAAATACAAAACTTGCTCTCATCAAAGAGGACTTTGGACCACTGGGCAACAAACAGTCCAGTTCTTCTTCTCCTTAGCCCAGGTAGACGCCTCTGACGTTGTCTGTGGTTCATGAGTGGCTTAACAAGAGGAATATGACAATTGTAGCCAAATTCCTTGACATGTCTGTTTGTGGTGGCTCTTGATGCCTTGACCCAGCCTCTGTCCATTCCTTGTGAAGTGCACTCAAATTCTTGAATCGATTTTGCTTGACAATCCTCATAAGACTGCAGTTATCTCGGTTGGTTGTGCATCTTTATCTTCCACACTTTTTCCTTCCACTCACTTTCTTTTAACATGCTTGGATACAGCACTCTGTGAATAGCCAGCTTTTTTGGCAATTAATGTTTGTGGTTTACCCTCCTTGTGAAGGGTGTCAATGAATTTTCCTCTGGCCACCTTCAGATCATCAGTCTTCAGTAAGATCATTTTTGTGAACCGACTCTAACTGATTTAATGAAAAATGTAACCCACAATAATTAAATGAACATAATTGACAGCACTCCTTTAAACTACTCAAGGCCATCGATGGCTTTTTCTAGGGCTGTTCTTTGAATATACCAAGTACGTCTCTTCTGCGATGCATATGAGCCCGTGATATCTCGAAATCATGAAATATCGAGTCATCCTGTGTGTTAATTTTAGGGTGTTTAATGGACACGAATCATAACCAGCCGCTATTATCGTAGGCCAGAGATCTCACATACACGCTCGCTCGATAGCTTCCCAGCGCCACCGCCGTACCTGTGTTTTTTCTCGTATGTGGGGACGCTGGTTTCCCAAGGTGTGGTTCGAGTCGTGTGAGGTCTAAAACAAAGGCACAAGGGGTGAGATATAGTAAAGGCAGTGAAAGCTCGTGACGGGGGACTAGGCAGTTGAGAAAAGAGAGAAAGCTCGCATAACAGTAGGTTGCCATTATTCAGTTTATCTATGATTATTATCGATATGTGGGGTATGGGGCAAATTATAACATAACCTGTCAACAGTGGTTTCCGGGTGGCTTTTCATTTTGCTATGTAATTTAAATACAGGGGTGATTTTTTATAAGTTACCGCACTTTTTTTCTTTAACACCTCGTCTAAATGTTTGGTGTGGATTTGTATTTGCGATCGCCAACGTCATGGCCAATACATGTGCGTGGAGCTCAACTTGATTTGGTTCAAATCTATTACTGATTAAAACTATTAGAAAACTGAGCGACCACATTGCTACCATTAACGCTGTAAAAAGTTAAGTTGGGTCACATCTATACGCACTTAAAGTCCCCATGAATCAAAATTAAAAGTTTTTTGGTGTTAGTATCAATTAGACTGTAGTCAGTCCCGCGTTTGGGCGAGTCCAGTAGAAGTCCAAGACAACTAGTCAAGACCGAGTCCAGACCGAGTCCAAAGAGGTTCGAGTCCAAGTCAAGTCCAAGTCCAAACGTTTCTGCGTGGAATCCAATTCCCAGAACCGGGAGTCCAAATGAGAGAAAAATATATCCTCTTCAAGACCACATACTTAACTATTAATAATGTATGTGATGCGAGAGACAGCATATCTCCTATTCTAAGAAAATCATTTTACATTATTATTTGTAATGATCAAAAAGCATGTGCAAAGTAACAACTCTGTAGGACTGGGGTCTCCTAACTAGATCCTGGAGGGCCAATGCCCTGCAGAGTTTAGCTCCAACTGGCCTTAACGCACCTATCCTATTATAGCAGACATATGCACTGATTTGCATTGATTTTGCCTTTCTAATAGTCCTGCACGATATGAGGAAATTCTGCTAAGTGTGATAACAGTGGAGTTTTTTTATTTACTTTTTTTTTTTGCAATGATGATTACTTATGATAAAGAAATGAATAATTAACTCTGCATATTAGGGCCAACAAATAAAACGAAATATTTTTTTGTTTGTTTTTACAGCGGTGAGCATTACAACCAATAACATATGGTTCCATTGATTTATTAATGCAATGGCCAATCAAAGGCATTCAGATGAGTCATAGCTGAAACGCCTAAATCCACCAACTCTGCTATTTCATAGCACGTTTCGGTGCCCATTGCTAAATAACATGTTCATACTGCAATGACAATGAAAATACGATTAATCTTTCAGCCCTATTTCTAACCTCATAAAAGCATTTGGTACCACTTTCAATAGGTGGTCTTTGTTAACATTAAGTTTAATGATTAACGAACATGAACAAACATTAACAATAATTTTTACACATTTAGTTTTTGTCCTTTGTTAACATCTTTAATAATACGTTGTTCATTCATTGTTTGTTTCACATTGCCATTAATGTTACAACCACAAACTTGGTTATTTTAATAATGCATTAGTGAAATGCTTAACATTAAAGTTACTATATTATAAATTCTTATAACGGATACTCCATTTTTTGTGTTAACTAATGTAGTTAACTAATTAACCTTTTTGTAAAGTGTTACCAAAGAGTCAAATATAAAGGCTAATTCTTATGTTCAGGATGCCTTCCGGCTCAACTTACTTCTCTTTGTGGTGTCTTTGCAGGTGCCTTACGAAATTAGATGTTGTCCCACAGGTTTCTGCAATAGTTTTGTTGCAAAATTTGCAGTTGGCCTTGTGTTTCTTCTTCTTCCGTGCCCCGTCGAATAATTCTCTGTGGTTTGTAAAACCATACTGTATAATGCTGCTGTTTGCTGACCTCTTGTCTGTGGTCAAAAATTTAAATGATCGATGCCTTCGCATGCACACGCAAAGCTCGGGATATGACACACGCGCGCGGTTAAGGCTAGAAGGGATACGTTTGGCGCTACTGGGCATGCACACATAAATACAGCGTAATTATTGTCACACTGTACAACAATAATTAGTATTTCATTACTGTAAAGGGTACGTTTAAGGCTGGGGTAGGTGTAGACGTTAATAAAACACAATCTAACAGGTAGAAAATTAAATTAGAAACATCTAAACTTTTCAAAACACAGCAAGCGCACCGCGGGTCATGTGACAAGAATCAACCAATCAGATTCATCCTTTCAGTAACAAAATTGAAAGCTAAGCCAATACGGAGAAACATCTGATCATAGCTGTACAAGGATAGCCATTTTTAAATAAATTTAGTAACAGAGCTACTGCAAGCGATTTTTAGTGCTGGAAATCCGTTTATCCTTTGCTGAAACTTCCGCGTGTTCATGGAGAGCGCAGGTCATAGTTGCTCAGCAACGGCAGACGCCACGGGAGCGCCAGCACAGAGCGCAGGCTACAGAGTGCTTTGGAAAGAAGGAGAAAGCGGCGCGCCTAGAGTTTTCCACGCGTTTTCAGGCGCGACATGCAAATGTGGTTTTGTTTTGAGGGAGAAAAAAAAGCATATTGCTGGACTCGGTCGAGACCAACAAGAACATTTGGCGAGTCCAATGACCAAGTCCGAGACCATATAAACCGACTCGAGTACTCAGCCCAGTTACATGTTAATCTTAAGGTGATCTATAAGGCAGTGTGCTCCAAAACAAAATTCGCATTTAGAAGATATAAACATTCAAAGCTTGCAGTTCGTCACTTACGCCAAAACGGCTCAACGATTTTTTTTTGACGTCACAACGTACTTCAGCTTCTCATCAAACTTTCTGTCCAATCAAATGCTCTCTAGAATCCAAAGCCCCGCCCCCTACCTAAAATAGACCGCTGATCCGCTGCTGACATCGGTCACTTGTCCACAGAATTAGTAATTTATGTACAGTGAATGGCACGTAGTGCACAAAATAGGGGACAGGGAACGATTCAAACAATATAAATATGCTTTCCATTGAGGAAAAAAAAAGTCTGGTTTCGCCCTGTGTCACGCTGACCACTGCACCGCACACACTCTGATCCGGTCCAGATCACCATAGCACGGAGCGGATCACATGCGCGAGTCGGCGCAGACCACAGAATGTATTGGAGCTATTTGAATTCTACACAGAATGCTATATTTTACAGCAATATGGATGAGATTGTGGCTGGCATACCCTTTCAAATGCGGCTTTACAGAGCACAACGGCTCTGAACGGCTCTAGCCCAAGCTGTGATATAAACGAACGCTATTGGCTATTTTAAAAAGGGGCGGGGCTGCTTGATATGTGGGTAAAGTGGTAAAAAGAAAAACTACATAAACAAAGTAAAAATTAATTTAGCCGGTTCCTCCAGGTTTCTATAGATATCGCGATATATCAATATTGTGAATTATTTTGGCCACAATAACCGTGGTGTGAAATATCAAATATTGTGACAGCCCTAATGGCTTCATATTATTTAGAATATAGTGCACAAGTCATACGGATCATCTTACAATATGGTCCCTTTTTTCATTTTGGTGCATGACAGCCTCATTCGCTTTCATTAAAAGGAATTTAAAGTGCCCAGAATATTCTATTCAATGACATTGACCCCACAAATATGCAAATAAGATTGTAACCCAGTGTTTAGCAATGTACAGTGTAAAACAGCAGTTTATGAATAACCAGGATTAATTGTTAACCCTTGGTAAAGTATGAGCAGTGTGAAATATGAAGCAAATATATAAAATGCATGCTGTTCTTTTGATGTTTCAACATAGATAATAATAAGAAATGTTCATTGAGCAGCAAATCATCATCCTAGAATGATTTCTAACGGATTCATGTGACATTGAAGACTTGAGTAATGATGCTGAAATTCAGCTTTGCATCACAGAAATTAATTAAATTTTACAATAAATTCAAATAGAAAGCAGTTTGTTTTCAATTAGATCATATTTTTACTATATTTTATTTTATATACTGTATGATATACTGTAATATATATATACTAAAATTTTTTTATATAATATATATATCATATATATTATCCAATCACAAATTTTGAAAGGGTATATGCTCACTGTAGGGACTTCAAGACAGTATTGTTCTCTCATAACCACACTGTGTTTTGCTCTGTGCGAGTGTCTGTGGACTGAGCAGAGGAGAATGAATAGTTAGAGTGGATGCATTACCCACACTGGGCCTTCCTAGAGTGCAGGAGGTGAGGCCAGCCTGTCTTCCCCCATCCTTTCATCTATCTGTCGATTCCTTTTAAGCGCGAGGGCACGGAGGCAGTGCGTGCTATGTCTTACTCAGCTTTCCTAATTTTACAAAGTGTGCGCTCCAAATAAAGTGTCTTTCAATCTGTAAAAATCTTTCAGCTCGGGCAAAATTGTCTCGCTTTGACAGGCTAAAAAGTGTTTGTGCTTATTGGCGGCTGCCATATATTCTGCCTGGGTCAAGGAAGTCGTTCTTGTTCAGTCTTGCTTTCATTTAGAGTTGCCTTTACACAAACATTCAATTATGTGCATATACTGTACACAAATGCTCAAACTGTCTCAGATATAGACACCCCCTCAATGACCACATCCCTCTTGATGCTTGCATTTCTCTGTGGAAAATAACCCTATCAACATCAAGGTATTATTGTAAAATCCCTACCAATTTCAAGTGTATTTGTGACTAAATTTAATTTGCATTCATTCATAAAAGGAAAGCATTTTATTTCCCTTTAGAAATGAAATCAATAGGATTTAATTTGCATTCTCCATTGCACTATTCAGAGACCCTGTTTGTATCTTACTGACCTTAACTGATATGTTTAATTTGTGCTCTTTCCTTTGCATTTTAACTTCTGTTGTGTTTATTTTATTATGTAAATGCTTGTCTAATAAGCACAACATTTAGCACAAGCAGTCAATGTGAGTTGTGACTTCAAATCAACTCTGACAAAAGCCAAACTGTGCCTGAGTCTCTCTCTCTGGCTATTCTCTGTACCTCAGCACTGCTCTGCTCTGAAAGGAGCTCTTTGATAAGGCAGCAGTCAGGAAGGATGCAGGGAAGCAGTCAGAGACATTAGGACTGTGTGTATATCATGTTAATTCTGCTTTCTTGTCATAGACATTTTGTTTTTATTATTTTTTAAGAGACTTAAAAGTTCCATGAGCACTAAAAGTGAGCACATTTGTTCTTCTTGAGCTCTGTATTTTTTCTCATTTATTTATTTATTTGTTAGTTTTTCAACCATTAGCGCTTAAGAGTCTCCAAACTTTTTTGTCTTGTGCACTTTATTTGGTTGCCATGACAAACATGAATGCAAGAAAATCCATTTGAGACCCTTTCTAGTGCGGATGGTTAGTGTGTAATCTTCAGTAGGTGGGGATATGAGTCCTCTTGCTCTCTCTCTCTCGCAGCACTGGGCTCCCAATGGCACATACTGTATATCACTTGTGTCCTATGCATCACTCCATTACTTCTTTACTTTACTTTCGCACTCATCACAAGTGTCTTGCTCTAAAAGTCTTGGTCAAAGCAATCAAATTATTAGGAGCAGTTCACTTAGGATTTAGCATCACTTGGTATATTTGCTTATTTATATATAAATATTACATACACTACCTTTCAAAAGTTTGCTTTTTCAAAATATTAAGCAGCACAACTGTTTACAACATCGATAATAATAAAAAATGTTTAAGCGGCAAATCATCAGAATGATTTCTGAAGGATCATGAAACACTGAAGACTGGAGTAATGACTGCTGAAAATTCCGCTAATTACATTTTAAAGTGCCCTTATTATGGGTTATGAAAGGTTCATATTTTGGTTTTAGGAGTCCTCAAAAACAGGTTGACATGCATGCAATGTCAAAAAACTCTTTCATTGTCTTATATTATGCATTTATTTTTAGCTTATTTGCTCAACGGCTCCCAAACGATTCGCTCAACGATTCTTTTTTCCAAACCCCTCCTTTGTGTGACGCTAATCTGCGGTGATTGGTCGATTGGTCTAATTTTCATTTCATCATGAGCCTGTAATGCCTGATAAAGCAGCGTTTGTGAGCTGTGCTGCTTTGTGTACAGCGTTACCCGGGGAACATCTTTTTACCTGCGCCAAAATCGCAACTCGCGACAAGATTGAATTTGCATTTTCCATTAATCATTTTGAAAAGACCACAAGTGGGCGGACAATATGCTAAGGTTTCATTTTGACTCAAAACGTAACGGCTGGTTCGTTTTTAAAAAGACTCCGTTTCAATGATTCATAGTCAACTCTTTCTTTTGATAGATAACATTACTTTAATTGACCTTCACTTTTCCGATTTTAAAGGGGTCATATGAGACCTTTTTCTATTTTTCCTTTTCCTTATGTGTTTATGTAGCATTTGTGCATGTATAAGATCTGCATAGTTACACAGCTCAAGTCTCCCACAAAAGGATTTAACAGATAACTAAAATCTAAAAGAGGATCTAAAGAGGAAGTCTGATCCAGACCGCCCTTTGACCAAAAGTAGTATACTGTTTGTATTATAGTTGATTTTTTATTAAGGTATCTTCGAAAGTTCGAGTATATATTTACGTATACTTGTATGTGTGTATAACAATCTCAGTGGATCTAATTTTTACTTGTCGTGTACTATTCAATACTCTTTGGGACTAATTGCCCACGTTCTAGTAATATAAAATTAACTTTTTAAATATACTTTAGTATACGATAGATATACACTTTGGAGTACACAACCGTTTACATCATGTTTTTAGCTTGTAATAGCAACTATAATACAAGTAATTATAGGTATACTGTAGGTTTACTAATTAAATTATCTTGAGTACCTTTGAAGTATGTCCCCTCCGAAACTACTAGTTTAAGTAGTTTTTGGCTGACGGCAAGTATACTCTTAAGTTTTCTTTAAGTGAACTTTACATTATACTTTAAGTATACTATTATGTCCCTATTTAGGTATTATTTTGTTAGATGAATATCTGAACATACAAAACATCAAAAGAAAGAACAGGGCATCTGCTTGTAAACAAAAACATTTTATTCTAGCTTCATGCATTCTTTTTTTTAAACACTTGAATGTGGGTAAGTTTCAAAAATAATAATAAAAAAAGAAATAAACAACATTTTGAACAAAAAAATGAAAAAAGACTATTAATTGGATTCAGAACGATAATCAAAACGTAGATGGAGTCAATCAACACCCCAAAAGCTTTACAGTCATTATTTCCTCTTCATTGGTCGACATTTTATTCCATAATGTTTCACAGTTTTGATACTGTTTTATGTCTTATGATCAGGATAGATTACGTGTTAGCATCTGTTGTTTTTCGGTTTCTTCTTCACTTGTGTTTGGAAATTTTGTACATAGAAGATGTGTACTAGCGCCCCCTACAGTATAACAATGAAAACACGGATTCTAGGAACACAATTATAGCTCAAATATATTTAGACTTTCTAAGTATAAGTCAAATAGATTCAATGTCATTTTAGTATGTCTGATAAGTACATAAAATTAGGCTGAACGTAAACTTTCCTATTTTTAGTTTAAAAGAAGTGTACTAATAGCACACTTGAATAAACTTCTTTTTCGTACGTGCGGGCTAAAACACCTCATTCAAACACGCCCCCACATTTCTACGTCACGATGTGGGAAGATTTGCATAATGTCGGCCAAATGTTCACGCAAAGAAAGATGGTGTGGTTTCAGGAACCGCAGTAGTGTTGTGGCAGCCATGTCAGGGAGACGGTGTGTGTTTCTGTGGGAAAGCAAAAGCACTTTATTTGGCCTTCCGGAATTAGATGCAATTAGGAATCATTGGTTATGATTTATTTACAACAGAACAGCACAAAGTAGATGTTTGAATTTGTGCAATGCATTTTATGGATGAGTTTTGTGAACCTAAGAGAGTAGCCTACAAGGCTGGCTGTGGAAAGGCTATTTCTAAAAAATGCTTGAGCTCTTCAAAGCATGAATGGATTCTGATTGGCTGTCAAATATTTTTATTGTTTATATCAACTGGAACAAATCGTTCAGAACGTGATTCCAATGATATAGTTCCTCTGTGCCGTTATTGTTAGTGTTGTGGTGTGGACTCTGCTATTCTTTTAAATTCAGAATGATTTTTAAAACCATATCTCTATCGTTATGGTTATCCTCCTTGGAGTGAACGGGCCTTTTCTGCTGCCTCAAAAGCCTGTCCGAAATCAGTTGAGGTACCTTTGCCTGCAAAGTCATTGCATTGCTAGTCAGCTTTTGCCACAGCCAGAGTCTCAAGTATGGTAAAAATATAACCCTATGGAGAACCATATGGTGTTAAATAAATACAATGCCCCTGTGTCCATTAACAAAAACTACTTGTACAGTATGTAAAGTATCTTCTCTAAAGGGCTTGCACGACTTATCATTTTCACTAGTTGACTAGCCGTCAAAAAAAGTAGCCGACTAGTCAAAGGGTCAATGATGTAACTGCCTTTAGTAAAAGCAAAACACTCTGGGTTCACTTGACTATTTTTACATAATTCCAAATATATTTGACCTTTATAGGTTACTAAAAGTGTGTTCAAGTCATGTTGGAAAGATTGTATTTATGAACTGAATGCATATCAATACTTGAACTAACTTCTGAAAAAGTTTGGTTCTTGGAAAAAAAACTTGGAAAAAGTTCAGTTCAAACTCATATCATCTGCATTGATGGTACATTTTTTTAAATGAATGAAATTACCTTTTTTTAAATGTATAATAAAAATAGCTACGTCACATATACAAAATACACTAGTATTGTGCAATTACGATAGTTCTGTCATGACAACTCAGAGAGATTAGCATGGTATGACAATGTTAAATTGTTTGGTCTTGGCGGAGTAGATCTGCTACGCTGCTGCAGAGCAAGTACTGAGACTTGCTGCTGTCAATATATCCACAGATATACTGCTGTGAGCATGTAAGAAATACTGCTGCACATATAACATATATGAAATAACCCCCATATATAGCATGCATGAAGCACCCCGTAGCAGATCTATACAGGTGGAGCTGGGGAAGGTGGAGGGTTTCTGAAGTGCACTGCAACTGCTACAGTAAGCACTAGCCAAGTATTTGTATGTTGAGCAGCAAGCTTATTGGCTGCTGATGCGAAAAGAAACCAATCAGGCTGAGTTAGAACCTATCGGCATGCGCCATCTATAGTTTCATGACACAACTTTGTCTAATATATGATTAAGTTTACAGCACCTTCACAAATTGAAGAAAAACATAAAAAAAACAAAAAAACAGAAGCACATTCTTTATTCATCATTTTGTTGAAGTAGAGGTTAAAAATCTTGCTGAATTTTTTTGCAAAAAAGGTACATTAGCATCTAATTACTTTATCTAATTACCTAATTAAGTTCTAATTACGACTTCCCCATTCATAAATATGAACTTCCCAGGAGGACTTGAATGCAACATATTCTAAAGTAATGTTACTCAGCTACACCGAGACTTTGTATTTAAATTTTTCTCCTACTGTCAACATGTATAGAAGTACAACTAAAGTCACATGATCCACGTCTAGTTGAAATACCTGACATACCTGTGCGAGTGGTTTGTTCTCATACTGTTTTTCATGCTCAAAGAATGTGTCCAGGCCATGCTGTTTCACTATGATCTCAGACTCATCAGAAAAGAGCACAGCGTCCCCGTCGAAGGCCACACGCAGCTGAGTGTCAGACAGCTGGGTCTCCACATCAGGCTTAAACATGATGGCTGCTGCTATACCTATCATGATAAACGAAATTTTAGAATATCAGAAATATCAGAATATTACTGCAAAGCAAAAAACACTGGCTACTAAAGTATGAGGTGTATTCGGGTACAATTTACCCTCCTCAATGGCCTCCTGGACTTTCTTGGAGTCTTTGGAGAGATACAGGTTAGTCATGTAGGCCTTGAGGTATTCAATTGGGCTCTGACCTCCAGTCATGCAAAATCGCTCTATTGTCAGATCTGTAAAGAAACATTTTAATTTTACCACTCTACTGTATCTTCTAGTAGAACTGCATTGCATTCTGTGCATTGACTGTATAGAATTCCTTGTTGTACATTGTACTGTGTTTAATGTTGGGTGGATGTCACAAAAGACAAGATCCTGCTAACTTTCAGTTCAACTTCAGTTGTAAACTTTTAGGGATTGCTCAGAATTATGACAGTTTGTCTAGGCTTATGTAACATCCAGATCAGAATGCAATGAAATGACACACCTACCATAGTGATTAATGCTGTTCATGAGTCGCACCCCAACTTGGGCATGATTATTGGTCATGAGAACAATGTCAAACAGTTCTTCACTGTCTGGATAGAGATTCCTCAGCCGTTCATTTACAGTAATCAGTGCCTGTGTGCATATTACAAGGAAGAAACTCTTGTTTTCATAAGCAAGCAAGCAAACAGCCTCTAACAAGAGGCTTGCAAATAGCAAGCCTTTATATTGTCATTTTAAATTCAGTTTTATTGAAAAGAAACACCTTATTTTTCAATGCAGATGTAAGCTATTTTCTGGGCCTTTCCCAATATCAAGTTTAAAATTACCATTTTCGCTCTTTTACATTAAAAAAAACATTTCAATTTAGACTATTTAATCATCTAGGACCAGTGTTAGGATTAACATGAAATTACAAGTAATTACGAAATCAGATTACTTTTTTCAAGTAACTAAAGTAAAGTAACGCATTACTTTACATTACAATGGACAGCTTATTGTTATAGTTAAAGTGTGCTAGTGATGGGATTTCTGGATCATTTCTTTGAATCAGTTCTTTCGAACAGTTGGTTTCAAACAACCAGTGATTCAGCAATTCTTTTATTTCATGGCGTTTACATCATCACGACTTCCCAGCATGGCATATTACATGCTCTATACAGGTGCATCTCAATAAATTAGAATGTTGTGGAAAAGTTCATTTATTTCAGTTACTCAACTCAAATTGTGGAAACTCGTGTATTAAATTAATTCAAGGCACACAGACTGAAGTAGTTAGTCTTTGGTTATTTTAATTGTGATGACTTTGGCTCACATTTAACAAAAAACCACCAATTCACTATCTCAACAAATTAGAAGATGGTGACATGCCAATCAGCTAATCAACTCAAAACACCTGCAAAGGTTCCTGAGCCTTCAAAATGGTCTCTCAGTTTGGTTCACTAGGCTACACAATCATGGGGAAGACTGCTGATCTGACAGTTGTCCAGAAGACAATCATTGACACCCTTCACAAGGAAGGTAAGCCACAAACATCCATTGCCAAAAAAGCTGGCTGTTCACAGATTGCTGTATCCAAGAATGTTAACAGATAGTTGAGTGGAAGGAAAAAGTGCACACCCAACCAAGAGAACTGGCTTTATGAGGATTTTCAAGGAAAATCGATTCAAGAATTTGAGTGAACTTTATAAGGAATGGACTGAGGCTGGGGTCAACGCATCAAGAGTTACCACACACAGACGTGTCAAGGAATTGGCTACAGTTGTCGTATTCCTCTTGTTAAGCCACTCCTGAACCACAGACAGCGTCAGAGGCGTCTTACCAGTGGTCCAAAATCCTCTTTTCAGATGAGAGCAAGTTTTGCATTTCATTTGGAAACCAAGGTCCTAGAGTCTGGAGGAAGGGTGGAGAAGTTGCTTGAAGTCCAGTGTTAAGTTTCACAGTCTGTGATGATTTGGGGTGCAATGGCATCTGCTGGTGTTTGTCCATTGTGTTTTATCAAGTCCAAAATCAATGCAGCCGTCTACCAGGAAATTTTGGAGCACTTTATGCTTCCTTCTGCTGACCAGCTTTTTGAAGATGCTGATTTCATTTTTCAGCAGGATTTGGCACCTGCCCACACTGCCAAAAGCACCAAAAGTTGGTTAAATGACCATGGTGTTGGTGTGCTTGACTGCCAGCAAACTCACCAGACCTGAACCACCCCATAGAGAATCTATGGGGTATTGTCAAGAGAAAGATGAGACACCAGAGACCAAGAAATGCAGATGAGCTGAGGCCACTGTCAAAGAAACCTGGGCTAACACATACCACCTCAGCAGTGCCACAAACAGATCACCTCCATGCCACGCCGAATTGAAACAGTAATTAAAGCAAAAGGAGCCCCAACCAAGCATTGAGTACATGTACAGTAAACTAACATACTTTCCAAAATGCCAACAATTCACTAAAAATGTTTTTTTATTGGCCTTATGAAGTATTCTAATTTGTTGAAACAGTGAATTGGTGGGTTTTTGTTAAATGTGGGCCAAAATCATCACAATATCACAAAGAACCAAAGACTTCAACTACTTCAGTCCGTGTGCATTGAATTTAATACACGAGTTTCACAATTTGAGTTGAATACTGAAATAAATGAACTTTTCCACGAAATCTAATTTATTGAGATGCACGTATGTTCATCCGAAAATGAAAACATCATCAGTTTCCGATCATTACAAATGGACAGTCTGAAAGACACTCTTCTCTATACATAAGTCAATGAGTTGTTGAGCTGAAACTGGCAGACTGGGTCCACAGTAAGAATCAATCGTTCAGACCGATTAGTGAACAGGACATTCGAGCATTGAAAGATAGATGCAAGAAGAACAGATTCTCGAACAGACACTTAGATGGTCGCATTGTGTAGACGGGGTGACAGAGGGAAAGAACCCTTTAGTAAAAAAAAATACTGTTTTTACCAAAAAACCAATAGATAAAAATGGCATTTTTTTGTAAACTTGAGGACTACGGGGACAGAGTGAGTAGAAGTAGTCACATGAAGCTGTCATGTGAGTACCTGAGAGAAAACGGATTCACAGGAAAGTGATCTCATTTCGCAGCAAGTAAAAAGTGTTTTAAAGCTTGTTGTTTGGTAGAACATCACAGTTATATATGATCTGGCTGCAGGTAAATTATATTTTTCGAATAATTATTTGTATATATGGGAGTTTGCAGCAGTGACAACAGCATTCTGTAAACAAACTCACACACTCATTTTTAGCGACGTCCTGTTTGTAGTATATGTAGTGAATGGTTCAGTTTAGGTTTCCCCCACATAGTTGTATAGTTAGTATGTTCCACTGATATACTGTGAGCGAAATGCACAATGCGCTAGTAAAGAAACCTAGCACGAGACCTATTCTGTGTACATGTCTTTTATGTGTACAGTTAGTAATCATCAAATGGCCCACATTCAAGTGATAGTTTCTACTGATGGTGAATGAATATTTTGTGTAATTTATGGAGTTTAAACCATACCTGTAAACTCACATTTCGGCCAGGAAAGATTTGATGGCATTTCCTCCATATAATGCCTGTAATAACATATTGTTTACTTTATGCAAAGGCTATAATTCTGCTGCTCTACAAACGCCAACTTCTGACAAAGAGTGAATTTGCATATTCTCTTACATTCATATTTAAAGGGGTCATATGATGCTTTTTTAAAGATCATTATTGTGTATTTGGTGTAACAGAATATGACATGCTTTAATGTTCAAAAAACAAATTATTTTCAAATACTGTACATTATTGTAGGTACTCTATGCCTCGCCTCTCTCAAACACGTTGTTTTCAACAAAGCCCTCTCCTTTGACAAGCGCAGTCTGCTCTTGATTGGCCAGTTGACCCAGTGCATTGTGATTGGGCGAACACCGCAAGCACTCGTCGGAAATGTAACGCCCCTTACCATAATCGCGAGCTTCATCTTTCAAAATAAATGTAAAGACAGAGCCCGAAAGGGGAACAGAGTCACGTGACAGACACAGTAATGAAGCTGGTATGTGTTTGACAGTACACAAGCCACGGTTAAGACAGCTGACTCACTGTGAGGGGGGGGTGACACTCTTCCGCTATCACACACACGTGCGCCCACACACATACACAATGCGGAAAACTCAATAGCAAATATTTAACTAATAACAAAACAGTAGCTGATTCAGAAGTGCCAGATTGTCATAGCAAAGTCAGAATTACCAGAATTATCGGTTCACGAAACGGTCGTCCATAAAATGCATTGCTTTTAAGTGATCTGTTGTAAGTAATCTTAAAGATTCATAAATGCATCTACTTTCAGAAGGCCAAATAAAGTGCTTTTTGCTTTCGCCTAGAAACACACAGCGTCTCCCTGACATGCTGCTTCAACAATAACTGCGGATACTGAAACCACGCCTTCTTTCTTTGCGGGCACATTTGGGCGCATTATGCAAATAATCCCACATAGTGAGGTAGATATGTGGGGGCGTGTAGAACGAGCCGTTTTAGGTAGGCGTATTTGACTCTTAACTTTTATAAAGAATATCTCTTTGGTTTTGAGACTTAGTCTTTGCAACTTCAGGGACTTATCTATGCACAATCAGCTTGGAACACTCCAAAGAGAAAGGAAAAAATAAAATCGCATCATATGACCATTAAGCAGAACGTGTTGTAAAATGTTAACTGGCATGTCAAACAAGAACATTCGAAATGTGACAAAATAATTATAGAAGCTATATATATAATATATTATTATATATTATAGATAATATATATATATACAGTAGGTGGTGCATATATCTATATTATAATAGGGTAGGGGGGCCTACCGTAATGCTGTAGTTCAGGGGCCTCTGGTTATCTTAAGGTGCCCCTGCCTGGGGGTCGAAACGCCCCCTTGGTACAAACTTATTTTTTGTTAAAAATCTAATAACATGAAAACTCTGGACATTTTTCATACTTTTTATTTATAGGTTTATATTTTATGCCATTGTCACTAAAATTGATAACTATTCTGGACACATTTAACTTTTGTTTCACACACAAAAAAATAAATAATAATAAATGACACAGTCTATAAAGGGGGGGCGTTTCCCCCAACTCTACCTTATATTTAAAAAAAAATACAAATATATATAGCCTATAAATAAAGTCCAACTTAGCCTACATAATGTATTTTAATTTGTGGACGATGTGATGAGGATAAACGATATTCTCACTTTAACGAAAGGAAAAGCAGGTCCTGGTTTCAGCGGCTCATTCTCGTGCTCCTGCTGATGTTGAACATACTTCTCCAGTCCTTCTTCCTCAAATATCTTCCTTTCCGCCACCATATCAAACAAGGACCGGGAAGAAACTGCGATAGTAACTGCATATTTTGGCTTGGGCTGTTAAAAGACACGTCCAAAAACAATGACAGTCAAACTGGCTGCAGCTAATCGTATAGCCTACAGTATGAGCATAACACCTTATTGAACTTCACTGAACACTTACGGGTCTCGGTTTTGTTGATTTTAGGTTTTCAAAGTGCGCTTTAGCAGCTGCCCAGTCCTTTTCCTCTGTTGTAGCTTCCTTTTTGTCAGCTGCAGGCGCTTCTTTTGGTTTTATTTCGCTCATTGTCTCTTATTAGCTGTAAATCGTCTGTTACTGTTAGTGTGCGTGCTTAACTTCCTATGTTGAGGCAGGGCTGGATGTCAGACATCGCGGAAATGTGAAGGGGTTGGATGCTGAGAAGGAGGCGTTCCGTTCCGACGCAGGACGTTTGTGCTTTCACCAGGGTTCCCACTCTTTCATGAACACCAGATTCAAGGACTTTCAAGAACTTTTTAAAGCACCATTTATTTTATATCAAACACCTATCAAATTCACACCCCAGCATATGTAGTGTCATGAAAGACCTTACATTACTTAACAGTTCACTTACACTTAACATTTACATTAAAAATGTCAGAGTAATAATGTTTTGAATGTGTAGGTTTCAGAAATTTAGACCATTTTGAGCAGTCCTGTTCAAAGGAATTTAATGAAATCCATTGAAGTCAGTACTGGTAATATTCAAATACAATTTCTAAAATATTGATAAAATATGCATCAAACTGGTTTTTGCTGTAGTTCTTGTACAAGATTTAAATTTGAAATAATTTCTCAATTTTTAAATTAATAAAAAGTGGTTAAATGTTGTAATAACATGGTAAAACCCTGTTAACATAAAAAATGTGCACATTCACTCAAAAGAGACATTACTCATTAATAAATAAACAAGTCAAAATAATTCTGTAAATTACTTTTTATTGTAAATCCCATTTTTTCATCTTTGACCTAGAGGAATGCAGCTGCTCAAAACGTCAATATTTTTTTTAACTATTTCATGAACATTTTAAACCTTGTACATGTGCAAATCTGCAAAAAAAATATATTAAAAAAAAAAATAGGACTTTCTATTTGCTTTTAAACTGTAAACGCTTTTCACTAAGCTGTTTTTCCAATTTTTCAAGTTCTACATTTTCTCCTTAGCTCCATGTTGCAGTAAGTTTTGGGAGATAATTTTTAGTCCATCTCCTACCCTGAAAAGTGTGTCTTACAGAGACTGACAAAAATGAGCTCCTAAAACTCACTGTCAGATTCTGGAAGATCAATTCTTCAAATAGTGGTACAAGAGGATGTGGTGCTGGTCCTTCAAGAGTCACTCTCAACTTATCTGTCCATAAAGCCTATAAAAACAGTCTTCATGTATTTCACAACACTTCAGAATGTTATTCTTATTAAGTAGGGGTCATTTTTTAGGATTTTTTTACCCAAGCAAGGTCTCTGAGAACCTGTCACCTTGTAATTCTGGAGACTCAAGGTTGCAGTTCTGGAAAATGGTTTGTCACTGGAGACATAAAGGTTCCTGATGGTTTCACACTAATTCTTAATTCTTTTGCAGTTAACATGAGTTTGTTCTTCTCCACCTGTTTTTCTCTGACCCCGCTGACCCAATGAGCATTTTACTGACCAATGGTCGTGCCTTAACTTTGAAATTTCTGTATTGAATTAGTTTATATTTCTCAAGGGGATTTAATCATTTTTGACTTCTCAGTCTGAGTTAAATCTCTTTTTTGGCTCATTCTATCCGTAGAAAACCTGCCTAATAATTCTGCACACCTTAATAAGGAGTTTTTCATTTCCAGCCTTCATGAACAATTATATATCACTTCTAAATGATTAAATACAAAAATAATAGTAGTTATTAAGATTGATGTCGTTTGGAATTGGTCAAATGTGCTTGGAAAAAAATATGATCAGAATATCAATGTGCCTAATAATTATGCACGTGGTGTAAGATGTGATCCCTTTACACAGTGCGTGTGATCGCGAAATCGAAAGAAAGTGAACAGCGAGCGCTCATTCAAAAGCGATTTCATAGCCCGCATATTGATGGCGGCTCCCTGATGTGAGAAAATTATGGGGTTAAAGCAAAAAAAAAATCTTTTGACTGAAATGTTTTCCTCGGCCAAACCCCGTTCCACAGCCATACCTGTCACACACCCAGTTTAAGAGCAGTTTTTTCTTCTTGTAATTAGGAGCGCTTGTCCTCCTAATTTAAAATAATTAGGAGCGCCTTCTAATCAATAATAAAAAATTCTGACTCAAATGAACTGAGTCAATGAAACATTTGACTCAAAGTGATTTCAGGGTCATTTTCTTTTTAGCTTTGTAATGGCATTTTTAAAATTTTATTAAATGTATGCAGTGTTTCCAAGGATTTTTTCCAGCTGTGGTGGCAGGACTATTTCTCATGGACCACGCCCCCTCCCCACCCAAGAATCACATGCACTCAGAATTGAATTTATTTTAACTAAAAAAGACAAGTAAATAGTAAATAATAAAATAAGAACAAATAAATTAATGACAATCAGTAGCACAAACAATAACAATAAATGTTTTCAGTTAGGTCTAACTATAATCTATTTCACTGTATAATGAAAGACAGCAGCAGGTTTATTAGGCTGCTGTCTCTTTAAGACCAAATGCATGGATCTAATATACTGTTACACATGGCTCTATGCTTACTTTTCTTTTTAGGAGCGCTTGTCCTCCTAATAAAATAAATAAATAGGAGCACCTTCTGATCAATAATCAAAAATTAGCCTTCCTAATATGAGGTGATATTTGACTCCTTAAAGTGATTTACTAGGTTTTTTTTTTTTTTTTTTACCTTTGCAACAGTATAATTTTCATCTGTCAAAATTCCACAATTATGGTTTAACAGCTTTTTAAAAAAAAAATTTTTTTTTTAATATAATAAGTAGTAGAATAAGACAAATAAGTTACCAATCATATGAAATTTGTATTAATAAAAAAAATATTTGTACTACAGAGGTGGCACAGAAAAACACAAAAGTTGCTTGTCGGTACATTTTCAGATGTTTAATGAGGCTCAGAGGTCGCATGAGAGCAATTACATTCATAAATTCATGTTGAGGTTAATATTTTAAATATAAAATTTTGAATACAGAAATATTAAATGATTTAAATAACTGAAATTATAAGCTAAAAATGAAACTAAATCCGCCAGCAGGTGGCGGCAAGTCACTGATTTTATCACTGAATCATTCATTCAATTGATTCGTTCGAATGGTTGAATCATTCAGGAATGAATCAAGTGACCATATTTATTAATGGGTAATCATGAATCCCTGACTCACTAGATTTGTTTAAAAAGCACGGTTCATTCATGAATTAAACAACGCTGTGTTTGCTTTTAGAGATGTGAAGCGGCTGAGCTGTTACTTTATTTGGAACTATTTTCGTTGATGAAATAGAGCAAAATTAGGCAGTACTTGTTTATTGAACTGTTGTATTAAATCAATATCACATTTGCAAACTAATTATTAAAAGCTGTCACTCTCCTTATCGCGATCTGTGGGCACACAGAAAATAAGAGCGCGCGAGTGAGTTCTCAAGACTCAAAAGCACATGCAAATTATACGATCCGTCATCTGTCATCGTGTTATAAGCGTGGAGCCGGCGGGAATGGGTAGAATTATTATTAATAGCCGCAATCCTGCGCCGAAATTCAAGTTCTGCTTTGTGTTCTCTGCTAATAACCTGACTGTGAATGATGCGAGCGGCGTTATGTTGTCACCGAGAAGCTGCAGCCGTAGCGGGGTGATTTTTTGTGTGCCGGCAGAACAAATACCAAATGGGTGTAATAGGCATAATAATATAATATAATATAACATAATATATAATATAATATAATATAATGACTTAAAATTTCTAGTATTTTTTTAAATAATATTACACTATATGATCTAACGATGGTATATTTGTATTAATCTATTGCCGTTCCAGTGTCAGACTCAGGGCATGTCCCAAACTTACAGTCTTTGCACTTGACTTATCTTCTTCCATGATGTATTTCCTGTATTTGGCCCAAGTGTTCAAGTGAGGCTTGACCGGAGTGTTTGTTATAGAGGCAGGGAGTAGGAGCACCAAGTGAGGCGTTTTCAGTTTTTAAAGGTCCCCTGAAGTGCCTTGAAGCATGCAGCATTATTCTATGTGGTGACATAATTTCAACTGAAACATGACGAGAGGGCGGGACATATCGAGCAGCCCCGCCCCCTTTTTAAGATAGCCAATAGTGTTTTGTTTATATCTGCTCGGGCCAGAGTCGTTGAGCTCAGTAAAGCCACAGTATAATAGACTACCCCCTAGATTCAATATGAAACTCTTAGTAAAACAAAATAGTGGTCATAATCATGCTGAGGCTGTGTAGTTGAAAAGTGGTAATAATGCCGACTCGCATTGATACGCTCCGTTTGCGATCGCGATGTGATTGGTCATTACAACCAAATACACAAAATAATGTCTTTTTTGCATACATTTTTACCTATGAAAACCCCCCCCCCCCCCTTTAAACATATACAGAAAACGAGCAACAAACATTCCCCATCACTGAAACGGATGGTTTCGGTCTAGCGCGATCTCACTGAATCTGGCTCTCTAAACTGCAAAATGAATTTATTGTTTACACCGTATCGGCACTGTTGTTTATGATGAGACCATTCGCGAGAGTGCAGAATTCATTCAGTGAGCTCATGAACTGAACACAAGCGTTTTGCGGATTTCTTCATCACTGGTGACTAATCTGAACGCCTCAGACTGGCCATTGAATACAAAGCGCTCAAACGAAAAAGTGTGTGATTGGTTATTGGTTATGCCGCGACAGTTGTGGAGACGCTGTGTGTTTCGGTGTGAAAGTGAAACTACTTTGTTTGGCATTCCAAAAGAGGACGATATCCACTTCATCATGCCTAAAGCTGATCCGTGCTGGTGGCTGAGGAAATACATCAACTTCGCGCTGTGGATCGCCGGATCGGCTTTCACCGTGGACGAAGCGGAGTCCAGCCCGGGCTCGTCACATGTGGGTGCCGCCAAGACCTGCGTCTGCTCTCTCAAGCCGGCCTCCGCTCACTATAGCCCGCCGCCGCTCACTCTAACCCGCCGGCCTCCGCTCACTCTAACCCGCCGGACTCCGCCACTCGTAGCTAAGCCGCCGTGTGTGATGCTGTGTGTTTCGTTGCGAAAGCGAAAATAGTTTGTTTGGCGTTCCAAAAAGAGGACACGACTAGAAATCAGTGGTTAAGTTGTATTTAAAAACCCTGTTCCAGAACACTTCAACCCAAATAAATATTCAGATGTGTGCAGCACATTTTAAGGACTGTTTCCTGGAGCCTGGGAGAGTAGATTACAATGCTGTTCTGACTCACAGACTAAGTACATTTTCATATTTTAAAGGAATTGCCACTGATGATTCAAACGCGAGTTTTGGGCAGTGTAGAGTAGGCTTGTTATTTGTCGTTTCTCCAATCACAAATGCAAACATGGTTTTATGTTAACGCGGCGTGATGCAACGCAACGCGTAAAAAGACAGTATAAGTCAGCGGTGGCGAACTCCGGTCCTGGAGAACCGCAGCCCTGCAGAGTTCAGCTTGAACCCTAATTAAAACTCACCTGCCTGTAGCATCTTAGTAACCGTTCAGACCTTGATTAGCTTGTTCAGGTGTGTTTGATTAGGGTTGAAGCAAAACTCTGCAGGGCTGCGGCTCGCCAGGACCGACGTTCGCCACCCCTGGTATAAGTCATTATAATCCGTAATTATGTCACCACTGGATGCAAATGCCTCGTTTATAAAGGGTTTTATTGGTTTTGTCTCGTCCTGCTGGGACACGGCATCACAATATGGTAGGGGCGTAACATTCCGTCACACGCTTGAGGTATCAGCAATCACAAGGCATGGATTAGCTGGCCAATCACAGCACACCTCGTTTTCAGAACGATGAGCTTTTAAAAATCGACGCGTTTCAGAAAGGCAGGCATAGAGGAGAACCAATAATGTACAGTATGTGGAAAATAATGTGTGTTTTGAACTTAAACCGCATAAACACATTTCATTAAATACACCAAATACACAAAATAATGTTATTTTTAGCAAACATCATATGACCCCTTTAAAATAAAAATGTTAGTATTTTACTGATATTTTTACACAACAGAACCTACAAAGGAGATTTGGCATATGATTGTGTTTTGGTACTGTAGTGACTTTTTTTTTTAAACGTCTTATTCCAACGTGCAGATTAGTTATTTTAACACCTGAATAAACGTCTCCCAAAAGTTGCAGATTGGTCTAGTTTCCTTTTCGTAGCAGACAAAACGGACATTTACGTTTTTTGACTACTTAAAGAAAACATGGGCCTACCAGGTTGGTATTTTCAACAACGTTTGGTTACTTTTTTTTAACGTTGTACAACAACAACAATCCAATTGCAACCAAAATACAAAGTTGTGAAAAGTGTTGTGTTTACTGTATAAGTGATATCATTTGCGCACTATGTGCCAGCATTGGTCATCAAGTGCTTAGCACAGCGGTCAGAATGGCCGAGTGGTCTAAGGCGCCAGACTCAAGGCTTATTAACCTTCTCAGTTGCTAAAGGTTTTTGGTCTCCAAATGGAGGTGTGGGTTCAAATCCCACTTCTGACAAGAGACCTTTACTGTGAATGGTAAAAAAGTAGCTCAAACTAAATTAAAGCCAACATTATCATTTCTATAGGAACTGAACTGAAGCTTCTGCATATGACTGAATCACAGCCGTGCTGATAGCTACTCGGAACCGCAGCTGATATCAACCAGCTTGCCTCATTCACCCCCTAACACGACTCATTTTTAAGCGTTATGATAAGTAGCTTCTTAAGCTTGCAATTGCACGCTGTCACTTTTACAGTGTAGACTATGTTTTTGTCTCGCGCGCTGCAGCATGCATCACTGTCCCAGTGCATTCTCTCAATAACAGCATGGAAACACTTTCTCTCTACACCACCCCTTATCACGTCCCATTCACAGCATCATGGCGTTTGAGGGTGAGTATCATCACTGACCAGCGTGGGTAGGGTACACCGTGATCTTTATAGCTAACAACATATAACTGGGTGGGTCTGAACGTACTTTTGCGCGAGACGATTAGGGGTGTTAAACGTAAGCGGTTTTATTATATTATTAAGTGTAAGTTTTAATGCATTTTGGTCATTAGCTGGTTTGTGCTAATGCGGACACAGCCATATAAAGTAATGCAAGCGTATTGCATGAAATAACAGCCAAGTGCAATACAATAACGCTTTTTTAATTAAGTAAAGTCGTTGAAAAAAAAATGTATGTGCAAAGACAGAAATATCCTGAATTCATAGTCTGCTTTGTTTCTCTGTTGATATGATGTCGTCGCGTTATGAAATGGTCAGTAGCAGCATGTGAGCGCGGTCTCCATCTGTTATCCATGTCTTTGACCCGCCAGGTGGTCCAATGAAGTTGTATTTGTAATTCTACAAGATGGCTTAGCTACTCGCTGATGCATTGTCATCTGGTGTGTTTTGCCATTAGTAAAAAAAATAATAATAATAAAATACCTGAAGGATTTTGACGTTAAATAGGCCACAGCTTTAATAATATTTAGCTGAATGATACTGAATGGTACTGAATGATAACATGATATTGACATGCTGCTATTTCAATTTAAAGATACTCATTCTACCCTGACCAAAACATGGCAATACCATGATAATTTTTTGTATTTAGTGTGTTTATGAAGACCAATAGCTTACATGGTCAGGTAATTATCTGAAAACGCAAAATGTTAAAATCCGAAGACACCTTTAATAACCTAATTAACTCATACTCTTGAAAAATAGAAGTGGAAATGCCTGAGTATCAACTCTAACTAAAGAGACTAGCAATAATATGGTGAAATAGTTTTTAAAGTGATAATTCATGCAAAAAGTAAATGCGGTTACTCCCATTCATGTTGTTCGGACTTTCTTCCGTGAAACAAGAAATGAGAAATTTTGAAGAAAGCCATGGTTGATCTTTTCCATCCAAACAATGACCATGAACTGAAGATGTCAGGACTCAGTAGTTACTGTAAAAGTATCATTAAAAAAATAAATAATTAAAAACATTACAAAATAATTCAGCACAGCAGATGCTGGGATACATAGACCAAATAAGGGGGAATTTTGATATTTCATTTCTACTAGCTACTTTCTATTTTGGTTTTAGTTTTAGTCTTAAATCTTAAACTTGTCCATTACTTATTTTCCCTTAAGATTTTTTTTTAAAATTATTATTATTTTATTTCAGTATATGAAAACTATTTTTATCTTTAGATTTAATAACACTGTAAAAAAAAAAAAAAAACTACTGAAATTTCAGGTTTTGACATCTGTTCTAGCTCTCTTTGGAGTGTTCTTTCATGAATAAACAATCTTGTTATATTTAGGCAGATTTTTTTTTTAATTCACAAAACTGATCTGAATGATTAATTGACAAATCCAGTAGGCCTGAGTGTTCAGGTATTTTCATTGCATAAAAAAAAGACTGAGCAGGACATACAACTTTTTGTGTTCCACAGAAGAATGTAAGTCATATAGGTTTTGAACAACATGAGGATGAAAAGTCCAAAAGCTTGTATCTGGAAAGGTGAGTCAGAATAAAACTCCACAGTCCAGTATGGGTGACCGCCAGCGCATTTGTAAGTCAGAGATGCTGCGTCCTAATGTGCCTACTTATTCTACGCCCTTAAAGTATGTACTTTTTTTGTGAGGAAAAATACACACTTTTGAGTGTGTAGCAGAAGAGTAGGCAAGCTTTGGGACATACTATCATATCATACAATTGCGTCTTTAACGGACCGCTCTGTCGCATAGTTACACGCACCCTGTCACTGTAACCTGGCCTGTCAATCATCTTGTACAGTTAACATCATCCATATTTCATTTAATTTAACTTCCTACCATACTGGAGAGAAAAGAAGTAGCACATTGATCTGCCAGCCGTGGGTCTTTATGTGGAGAACTCTGCTCATATTTTCTGCATAATGATGCATTTAAAAGTTAACGACCAAAATGGATGTTTATAAAAGTTTACATTGCTGTTGCAGATGAAATATAACACAGATAACAATAAATAAATATATTTTTACCAGGTTAAATGTTGATTATCAGTACCTCAAACCCCTTTAGCTAAACTCTCATACTTAAGCCGTAGGTCGCGCACATCCACCATTTGTAGTTTTTTTTATGCCCCCCCTTTTGTTTTTTTTCTTTGTGTTTGTAGTTCTCAACCGAATCCTTCGCAAGTGGCAATGGGATTGTGGGTATTTAGACCATGGAGTTTCACCGATCCCACTCAAAAATCTACCTGAAATAGTAGACCGTCCGGGGCCTTCTGGCATACTCTTTTCAACATACTATGCTTTGGGGCACACTTATTCTAATCTCACTTACTATTTAGGATGGATATTATGAAACATTGGGATGCAGGGAGAGTGGTCGCTTGTCATCCTGCCTCCATTATACTGTCCATTTCCTGTTTCCTGTCATGTGATCAGTCTCATGACAGGCAGACCCAGACTCATTTAAAGACATACACACATTAAAACAGGTAAGAGGAATACAATGGCTAAGATATCATGTAAATCCATAAAACTCAAATATGTATAAAATCATCATAATACATATTGAGTGGATTAAAACGTGTGACAGTGTCACAAGTGCGTGTAAGAGAGATATCATGACTGTCACCGGCAACATTTTAACAGCTAAGTATTTTGAACTTTGTCCTCGTATTGCGCATGTAGAATTGTAGAATTGTCAAGTCGATGACGTCAAAGAGAGTTAGTAGGCACTTTCTTGATTGCAAGTGCTGTTTCCTGTCCTCAGGTGGGGGGCGGAGCTGTGGTGTTCATGAACTCATCTGCGCTAGAAGAGGTGAGAGCATCTTCCTCATCCATGATAACATGCACCAATTGCTCCTGAATATTAATTGTGTTAGTGCTTTATCCTTTTTAATAGATCAAATATTTTTGTACCCCCTCACCTCCCTTGTCCCACACTTCTATCAATTATGAATGACCTATCAAGTTTGGTGAACAAAAACAAGCGTCATTATTAATTCACGACAAAGGATTGCGTTACTATAAGAAGGAAGACCTCTGTGTAAACAACACAATTTCTACTACTTAGTGGCTGATATTTAAATAATCATGTCTTTGTCTCCGTCTGTCACAGCCACAGAGCAAAGCGGAAAATTGAGCATAGTGGCTTTGCCTTATGAGATTTGAGTTCATATGGCTTAGCAAATTTGCATTTGCTTGCATTATCACATTATGGGGTAACTCATAGATCTGAATTGTGTACTGTTGAGTACATGTAGAAAGATATTTTCTGTAGTAAAAAAAAAGAAGATCTTTACATGTACAGTACAAAATGCCATTCAGTGCTTTATAGTCTAAACTTGGTGGTGTTTTAAGTGAGCACTAATTAGTGGTCGTGTATTAGGTACATTTCAGTGTCTCTGAAACATATCTTCCAAATGATTCTGTATTAATAATCTGTCAGCCCCATGATATCCCTATCTATCTATGGTCCAATTAACATGTGGACATGTGTTTGCCACTTATATACAAGTCAATCCAGTTTCAGGTTAATGTAGGGTAGGTTCCAATCGAAGGTCCAGTGGTATTGTGTGCACAAAGTGTGAAGGGGCATCTAGTTACCTTAGACTAGTGAATTATTCAGCACTGGGAGAGATAGATTGAAGACGGGTACTATAGATTCACTCATTGCAAGGCAAACCTTTTAAATATCATGGCCTAACTGATCTACGAGGAATAAAAAAAACATTGGCAGAGGAGAAATAAAGGTATCGTTGTCCACAAACTGACTAAACGAAGAGATTATTGGATTTAAGAGATATTGAAGGACTCCTGTTACCTGCAGATTGTGGTAATATTTGCTGGAGTGTTGAGTGCTTTTAGTTTTTTTTCTGATCGTAATGCAGAGTTTGGTTTAAATAAACTGTGACCAATGTATATTTTATGATCTGTTGAAGAAGCAGAGAAAGTCTGTGCTTTACTCTCACGTTTGTACTATAAGTAGGAGGTTCATTGAAGGTTTATATTCAAATCTGATCTTAGTCTTATTTTAGTATCTAATACCTAGATACAAGAAAGGTCTATATGAACAGCTTATTGATGTGTTAAAGTTAATAGTCTATCATTGATGGGGTCCAAAAGTCTGAGACAACTTTAAAAACAGTATTTTTTGCTGTGACATAAACTGAAGAAGTAATTTAGATACAACATTTTCACTAATAAAATCTGACACTGATCTGGTACAAAAGTTGAGATTGCTTTGTACGTTTTCAATAAAATATTTTGTATATTAAATCATACAATGCAAAATAGAAGCATCTTCAGTAGTGGTCATAACTTTTGGTCCCACATTATTTTGGTCTATACATTTAACTTGTAAGAATGACTAATTTAGGATTTAATTTCTAAGTGAGTAGCAGTTGCTCTCAGTGATCTTATGCAATATATGAAGGGCATCAAACTGTCTGAAAGTTCTCTAAAGCTGTCTAGTCATCCATCCATATTAATAAAACCATGAAGGTAATTGGCAGTGTGATTTGTACTATATTGACACTGAGACTAACTTTTCCTTTAAGGAAATGATACCAAGGTTTGTTGCCCTGTCATTACTGGAGGAACTCATGATAGCATCCATCACCATCTACAGGGCTTTTCTGTTATCTACGTAGATCAAATTCTCAACTCTTGACCTTTACTTTCTCAGCTTTTATCCTCCAACCCTATGCTTTCTCTTTCTCTGTTTCTCTTTTTTCCTTTAGTATCTCCTGAACTGCTAGGTGTCCTGTCCTCCATTGCTATCTTCATGGCCGTGATCGCTCTGTTTTTTCTTTACCTCAGCAGCAAGCTGTCAGTGGAGAGTCCAAGCAGTGATCTGCCACATTTTGAAGGTTTTAACAAAGGTTTGCAAGGTAAATACTTAAAGAGTTTTCAATGAATGCATACACTGTTCACATGTATATGGCAGTTTATCGAATCCTAGTGAGCAGTCTTTGTACAATTTTAAATGGATCTTAGAAATGCTAGTTTTTAAAACACTTGTATGTCATCCTTTTTCCTTAAATATGACATGCTTACAAACAGAATGTTACTGGTGAAAGATCCTAATGATTAATGTGCCAGTTGACTCTTCAACAGAATTTGTGGTCAGTTAGCAGACACACCAAAGGCACAAAGCAATGGCATTTTTCAAGAGCTTCCAACAGAGCCTCCCTTCTGTCAGTTCCCTCTTGGACTCTGTCACAAACACCGTCTCAACTGCCGTGGATGATTTGTCCTCTGCAGTGAGTGATGTCACCTACACTGTCAGTGACCAACTATCGGAGCAGGTCAACACAATCATCAACAAAGTACAGACTGAAGAGGATGACAAATCCGGGAAAGAGGAGGCTGAGGGTTCTTCTGAAGAAGTCCAAAAGGAGAGGAGGAACCGCAAGCTGAAGCGTCAGGAGACAGAAGGTAATGCTGCGGACATTGGAGAAGGAGAAGGTCGGAAGAGCCGAAAATCGAAAAAGAACTCTATGTGGACTATTGAAATAAATGAAGAGGAAAACCAGAGGGAGAAAGAAAGACAAGAGGAAGCAAGAAAAACTGAGGAGGAGGAGTGGGAGTGGTGTTACGCCCCCGCTAAAGGTTGGTATCGTAAAAAGAGGGACCCAAACCAACCACAAAGCTTGTCTCCGACCTCAGAAAACCAGAAAGGGAACAATGACCAAGCATCAAAAGAGGCAGAGTCTGTCGCTCAGGAAGAGAACGCTTCCTCGTCTGGCAAACACAAGGAGGAAGGTGACAACCACAATGAAAATGCTACTGGGATGCACCCAGGTAATAGTCAGAAAAAGCAGGACTCTCAGGAAATGTCTGGTGATACTGATACATCAGCATCAAAGTATGAAAAGAATGGAGAGCACAATAGTGTTGAGGAAGATGATACAGGCAGAAAAAAATACAAAGGAGGTAAAGGTGAGACTGGATGCTGGACTTGCTGTGTTGTGCTTTTCTAACGGGATGGTTCTATATCACCAGTTCTCTCTGATTTTTCATTGTTCCCTTCATTCCACACTAGGTTTCAACCAAGGACACACACCAATGGACCTTTCTCTTTATAATATTTGCTGTCTTACTCCTGACCAGGGCCATCATATTGGGAGAACAACCAGGGACAATTGTCATGTGACCATGGTGGCCAACTAGGGTTCTCTATGGCAGGGGTTTTCAACCTGTGGAGTGTGAGCATCAGTTAATTCAGAGACATTCCCTTGAGGATTTATGAATATGAGTTAGCAAATATTTAGCAATCCACAAGGGGGCAATCTGACTCCCACTGCTAGTCGACAGTTAGAGCAGAGTTGGCTGGAGTATCAGTCACGCTTATTGACAGTGTAAGATGATTTACGGTTAGCCATGTCGGAAATCCAACCACGGATTGGCATGTTGTTATCTCAGAAACCGGCTCAGCCATCACATTAAATCAGGTAAACTGGTTATATATTTATGTTTCAGTATAATTACGCACGCTATACCAGGGGCGGTTCTAAACCCTTTTTAGGTGGGTTTCATCCCCCCTATCTGTCACCTTAGCCCCCCAAAACTATCTTAACGATCAGGCCAGTGCTGCTTCCTCAAGAAAGCTTTTCATTCTCACGCGTTTTAAGTCTTGTCAGTTTAAACATTAAAGTAATTTTGAATTCAAGTGAGATTAGACAAACCTGGGGGGGCGCATGTCCTAAAAGGTTGAAAACCCCTGCTCTATGGCAATGGTTCTCAAACGTGGTCCCAGAGTACCCCAGCCCAAAATCGATCTGAGAATATCAGAATCCATTCACTTTTTTCCTGCTTACATGTTCATGGGTCATATCCGATCTGTGCTGCATGGGAGGAAAAAATTGTTATTAGGTCACTTGAACCATATGATGAATGCGGCCATGATGTGCAGAGTTGGGGGACTAAATTTGGGAACCACTGGTCTATAGCCTATCTTGCTCAGTCTTGTACCTGGAGATCTATCTTCCAGCATAGTTCAACCCTAATTAAAAAAACATCTTAAACAGCTACCAAAGACTTTAAAGAACACTTGATAATTACAAATATTTAAGTTAAAGCAGGCTTGGAACTTAACTCTTTAGAAAATCAGATCTTCAAGATCTTCTTCACTGGCGTACTCATTGGACCCAGGAAAGATGGTGGAGAACTATAAAAACTATGTCCCAGACCTTGTGAATTTTATTGACGGCCCTGCTTTTACTGATGTTTTCCTGTTTATAGGTGAAGTGTGTAATGTTTTCACTGCTGAAATACTTTCATATCCCAATTTGACATGTAGAGATGACTTTAAGCCATTTATTGGCTGACTTCTTGAAGAGTAGAACACTGTAGCCAACTTGTCAACTTCTAATTTAACAAAGGATATCAGTTTTGTGGTGGTGCTACCTGTTTCCTCGAACAGTGGAAGTGGACTTGGGGTGTGTTGAAAGGTTTGGAGTAGGAGAGTGTGGGAAAACTGTTTGAAAACAGTCATTACTTTTGTGTTTGGTGCCAGTAGTTTTGTCTCAGAAATTAAACACTTCACCTTTAAAAATTATGTTACTCTCATGTTGTGCCAAAACTGGCTAAAGCTGTTTCTTTTTTTCATCAAACACAAAAGTAGGAATTTTTTAATACTGGATGCGAATGCAAGCTAGTTGCAAGCATCTGGGGAGAATTCGCTAGATTATCAGTGAAGAATTATTTAAATTTCTGTCCCTTTTTTCTGTCTCGTCTCTGCCTCTTGTACTTCATATGAAACTATCATATCGATCATGAAGATTTAATTTTATGGTGTGTGTGTGTGTGTGTGTGTTTTCTTTTTGAAGCCGGTAGCTATGAAATCTGTAAAGATTCTTAAAATATTTGTTTTAAAATACCAGCGAGTTTGAAATTATAAGGGGGTAGGAAAAATTAATAATCACTCCTTCTCCTTTTTCATATCACGGATCGGCAAAAGGTTTACAGTAGGATATTTTAGGGCATTTTTAGAATCTGAAATTGTAGATCTCCATTCTTTCTTAGACGGGGGTTGTCCAGAGAAAGGATCATCTGAGAGTGAGGACGAAATTCCAAATAGACACAAGGACTCTCATCAGCAGAGAAGTGGGTGGAGAAACAAGGATACTGAGAATGAGGATTGCAGCAGTGAGGCCTCTGCTGAGCAGGGTAAAATATTGTACACCGTCTGATGAAATACTCTTAATTATGTGGTAATCAGGATGTAATCTTTTTGTATTTTTGTCTCACTATCCAGTTAAAAGGAAAAAAGGTTCAAGTTCCCTGAATGAACTTCAGCCTCCACCGTACCGTGACAAAGACGATCTCAAGTGTGGCTCAAGGGGCCGCAGTGACTCAGCAGAGGGCAGTGGAAGTGAGATCAGCGAGGGCAGTGAAGACCCTGAGGACACAGAGAGTTACCTGAATAAGGGCTGTGATGAGGACGCTCCCAGTGACAGCACAGCTGTTTTGGGCCCGGAGGTGAGCGACTCGGCCCGTCGTTTCCGGTGTGTTCTTCTATGAGAATCACGATCCTACCTACAGATGCTCTTATTCACCAATGAAACTGATGAAATCCACACACAGTGTTGTTAATATGTCTCCAAGAGAGCCATTCACTGCAGTTAATGTAGAGACAAATATTTGCAAACATTTTTTTTTTCACAAATCCCATGTTTTTTGACATCAGAGTCAAAGTCAGAGTGTGTTCATCCACAATAATGCTTTTGCAATGCCAAACTGATAAACTAAGACGCCTGTCATCAATTTCTCTTCAATTATTTTTTTTCCCTGTCTGTTTGGATTCCCATTCACTAGTGTCCTCTCTTTTAGACTCTTGTGAAGTAATGTTTTCAGCTGATTATTAAAATTTCATTTCATTGTCACATGAGTCATTTCACTGATGGTTTTAATTATGAGGAGCAAGGAGAACAGTTCAAGGATTCTCAGGCTGGGGTTTGGCTCATTCTGGCCACATCTGGTAAGTTTGCCTTTGAGTTTGCCTGTGATTGGAGACACTAAAAGCCTGAATACTGACATAGACTTCTTGTACTATACATGAAGCCAGGCTACTTCGGTGGGCGTCGTATCATGAGGAATCATATTCCTTGATCTTTGGAGGCAAAATTTCATAGTACTATATACAGTAACTCAGTATTCAAAACTTACTTCCCAGTCCAAAAAGAGCATTTATTGAAACTAAGCTGCAAAAACAGCATTCTAAACTTTAATAACTTTCTGATGTCAAATTAATACATTTCAAAACATGAACATCAACATACCAATGATTTCTATTCAGTGTTTCCAAACTATCCATGTTCATTTTGCTATTGGAAAATTTAAAGTTAGCCAAATGTTTTACTTCTCCTGGATGTGTGTAGCACCTGCCACTCTGCATATCCGTCCGAAGGCTCCTAACAATGGGAAAGACCTGCTAACCTTTATTATTAACAAGGTTCCTGATGATTCATTTCCAATCTTAACCGTTTCAGTGACATTTCGGTGTGGATTATGATGCACAACTAAATGGGCAGATTGGAAAACGTCCATAAAAAGTAAATTATGACATCAAGAAGAATAAGATAACTAAAAAAATCTATGATATGACCTCTTTAATAGTCTTTATAGGACCACCTTGTCACCAACACAGGCACCCTCAAGAACTTTGACCTGTTTATTTTTTTAAATGCAGATCCATAAATTACCATTTCCTCTATCCCATCTGCCCTGTCTTTCCCTTTCTTTGACAGGACAGCTTACTCCCACCCCTTCCAGAAACATATGAACCAGAGGCACTGGGGAAATATGGCACACTGGATGTGGCATTTGAATATGACCCCAGTGAACAACGACTTGCGGTGACAGTGACCGCTGCCACAGATATTCCAACCCTTAGGAGCACAGGGAACATTTCCTGGCAGGTCCACCTGGTTCTACTGCCCACCAAGAAGCAGAGGGCCAAGACAGGAGTCCAGAAGGGACCCTGTCCCGTCTTCACAGAGACATTTCGGTTCTCATGCGTGGAGAAGGAGGCCTTGGGGGACTATGCAGTCCGGTTCCGTCTCTACAGTGTACGGCGCATGAAGAAGGAGAAGGTCCTAGGGGAGAAGGTGTTCTACTTAACCAAACTCAATCTGCAGGGCAAGCTTGCTCTGCCTGTTACACTAGAACCTGGCACATCCGTTCCTGTAAGCAGTGTTTGTGTGCATGCAGTATACTTTTTCCATAGCCAATACGATTTCAGAGTTAGAACTATCCATTTTGTAATAGTAATCCATTAATATTACTATTCGTCAGGTCTGTGGATCAGTGGTGAGTGTCTCTCGTAGTGTGGGAGCTCTGTCATACCACTCCACTGGTGAATCCTCCACTCCAGAGCTTCTGTTGGGTCTCCTCTACAACTCCACCACAGGAAGACTGTCTGCCGAGGTTATTAAAGGCAGCCATTTTAAAAACTCTGCCACCGATAAACTGCCCAGTAAGAAATGCAAGAGTCCACCTGCTTAATCCTCTTAAAAGCAAACTTGTTTCATGCATGTGCATTCTTAATGCTTTTTCTGTGTTCTGCTTGTAACTGAACTGTTCTCCTTTTATCTGTGACTCTATCATATTCCCTTTTTTCTGTGTCCTGTCCTGTAGTTGGCCTGTTTTGTTGTGTAAAACGCTTCATTAGTGGGCAACTATATATCATGAGAGGTAAGTTTACTGCCATGTCGAAAGTTCAAAACCACCCATTTAACACTCTCCTACTTTGTCTGCTTTACTCAACTGCATCTACATTTTGCTGCCATTGTGTGTTCAGTCAAGTCTCTTTGCACTGTATTTGTAGACTCCTTGTCCTTTGTAGATTTGTAGAATCATGTAGAATACATTTAAAATGTTTGGACATAGGTCTACAGTAAATTAACCCCAAATCTCGCTGGGATGGCAATATCAATATTTTTTATGTATAAATCTGCTGTGAATTCATTTTGCCCTCCTGGCATGTCTTTGAAGGGCTACTAACCAGATTTAATAGCCCTTCAAAGACATGTCAAGAAACCCAGCAAACCAAGGAGGTAAGGTTTGGCTAGTTAGTATGGTCCTGTTAGTCACTGCTGGACGTTATTTTCCTGTGGCTCTAGCTCTAGAATAATTTGTCACATGGCATTTATGGCTCAGCACAGTCGCATACTTCTGGGTCCAAAGCAACTGCCATCGAGAATGGGAATGCTAACGGTTAGATTTCTCAGTCATCCGATTAGCCAGAATATGCAGAAAGTGCGATTTCTCAGGACACCTATTTCAGTGGGTTTTAAAGGGTGGTAGAGACATGGGGATATTTATGAGTGGTTAAAAATCACTAACGCGAATCCTAGTTTGCATACTAATGGCAGCCATACACTACACAATTTTTAAAGCTGCTGGATCACTGTTCCTTTCACACCACATCACATGTTTTGGGTATCATGAAGTTTCTGTGGTTTACATATTACACAATATTTCATTAGAAAGAATCCCTGACAACGCAGTCTTGTTTACAAAACCCATGTGCACGAAGTGATACAGGGAATGCCGTAAGACTACAACTCCTCCCCTTGAAATTTCCCTTGCCCAATATCTTGCTCTTTCATTGGCTGTAGGTTGTTGCCGATGTAATTTCCAGTCAAAACACATTTCACACTGCAAGAGACTGGGTTTGGCATTGGCACTTCTCTCAGATTGTGTCTTCAGTATTTCACACTATCCTATCGTCACTCACTTGAATGAGCACTGATTGGCCTGAGATTTGGGGCTTTTGTCTGCGATTACCAGAAAACAGTCAGCGAGTGAAAATGGGGCCTAGAATCATGTATACTCGGTATTACTCCACTTGTACTAACTACAAACTGCAATGGTGGTGTCAAAGTAAGTTTAACTTTAATTCTGGTTGTTAGCATCTTGCTAACCTCATTACCCTAAAAAATCCATAACGATTTAAAGTTCATAGATTGTAACACTGCTAAAGCAGCTTCACCTCACAATCACTGATCAGTTTTTCAACAACACAAATGTTCATGACAAACCTCTGAAAGTACTTTTTGTTGCGCAAGCAGCTGTGCAATGTTAGCTCAAAATGCATTCATGAATGCATACTTGGAAATCCACCAGAAACAGTGTTATAAGGGTACTGATTGCCAATGTGATATAATTTGGCATTTGCTTTAATCTGGCATAATACATAGTATGATTTGTGTGTAAATCATGATTCGCCAAATATCTCCATGGCTTTTAGTAGTGTGCTATCATACAACTTTTTCTATTGCTGCAGTATAGAGTATACTGTGCATAGCATGAAAATGTATGCATGATGAGGTCATGTGATAATGTACTGCAATTATATGCAGGATACAGTATATATTGCACAGTAGTAGTACTCCTATCTGAACATAGCCCGTGTGTTTAACTTGGTGCATGAGCTCAACATCACCAACAGGTGGGGCTCACTCACTTTTTCCCTTCCCTTTCCATCAGACACTTACGTGAAGCTTACAATGCTGGACTCCAAAGGGAAAGAGATGTCCAAATGTAAGACCTCCGTCTGCCATGGCCAGCCCAACCCAACCTACAAAGAGACATTTGTCTTCCAGGTGGCGCTGTTCCAGCTGTCTGAGGTCACCCTGCAGGTGTCGGTGTACAGTCGGCGGAGCAGCATGAAGAGGAGAGAGCGGGTGGGTTGGGTCGCTCTGGGCCTCAACAGCACTACAGAGGAACAAGAGGAGCATTGGACCCAGATGAAGGAGTCAGAGGGACAGCAGGTCTGCCAGTGGCACACACTCCTCAATTCATAGGGGAGCAGGGAAACAATGCAGTGCAGTTTTTGTCCATCTGAAGGACAGAATGAGTACAAATGAAAGGATTTGTTCACCCTAAAGTGAAAGTTCTTTCCTAATTTACTCCATGTTGCTCCGAACCCATATTACTTGCTTTCTTCATGAAACATCATCTATCATATGGCTTCAAAAGATTGGCAACTTGTCATTTTTGAATAGGAGTTTGACAGCCCCTATTTAGTGTCTTTATATTGAAAATAATCTTCAGAATATTCTAGGAAAATCAAGTTTTGTGTTCCATAGAAGAAAGAAAGTCATAGGTGGTTTAGAATGGCATGAGGGTAAGTAAATGTTGACAGAAGAGTGATTTTTGAGTGAACTATTCAAGTTAAGTAAACTTCTGCAAAATTTTGTGGGCAAATGTTCTTTTTCAATAGTATAGCGATGCATGAAGCACCGCTTACTCAGCAGTCACTTCCAAAACAAGCAAATTTGTGTAAAAATTTCAACAAACTTGACTCTGATGTGAAATACGCATGGGGAAATTTTTGTCGTGTTATTCAGCTGAAATTCCCAATTGAATCAATTCCATACTGAGATTTAGACTGCATTTCGCCCACGGAATTCCTCCTTAAAGGTAAAGGTGGCCGCAACTTAATTTGTACAGTAGAGGAATCCTCCATGTTGGAGGTGCTGTTGACTTTCTAGAGAGACTGTGTTCCTCAGGATAGCAGTAATGGACCTGAAGTTTTTTGCAGTGTTTGGATGGAAAGGCTGAAAAAGACGTCTTATGACGACATTAGAACATTGACCTGACCAACTGCCATCTGTACCAATTGTTTATTCCCAACAAAGCATAACTGTAACTCTACTGAATTACTGGCAGTTGCATAAGCATTGAAAGTACTTGAGGTTTAGTCTTTGTACTTGACTTGCAAATATACAAATACAAATATGCACTGCAGGGTAACAGCTAAAGTATCAAGAGAAACATTCAGAATAAATATCGGACCAAAGCGCAAGACCACATACATAATTCTGTGTTATGAAGGGATATAGGGACTATTTCACACCAGCATCATTGAAAAATATTTAACATGAAAATGTACAAAAAGTAGGGCTGCTGAAGACTGTCTAAATGTAACTAATTTTACAAGTAACTCATGTCTAAATGTAACTGATGGAAATTTGAGCAATTTATCTCATGATTTTTGTTTTCATATTTGTGTAAGTAAATGCTGCATTATGCATATGTTAATGCTGATTCAGGTTCATTTTTAATCTTTGAACACTAAACATTTAATAAAATCTAAATTTACAAACACTTAGGCAATCTTTACTAATGTTATGAATGCCACTGTTGTAGCTTGGAAAAACAACTTTACAGTTAACTGATATTATAGAGAATTTATGTGTTTTTTAAAATATCTCAATGCAGTTTGGAAGGACTTAACTAAACTAAGAAGAACTTGGTTGTTCATCATGCTCAGTCATGTTTAATTTCATCACTTCTGCCAACAGACCGGATGTAGTTTGGCAAGAGCAGATAGAGACGTTCTATGAAAAAAATACTTTTTTATTACCAAAAGTGGCATACAAGAAACCTTGTACAAATATATATATATATATACAAATGACAATTAAAGAGTCAAACAAAGGCAAAATTCTCTAGCAAAACCCATATCAATCAGGTGGTAAGATCAAGTTACATCCCATAACACATCTTCCACAAATCTATTTTCTGGAAGCCTGAGTAGGTGCTTCCTCAGCAGGCCGATTCTTAAAACATTTCCCACGAGCAAGTTGAACCTAAGAACAGCCACAGAACCACTACAGCATTCAAGACACAAGATACACTCAGAATTCAATCTACCATTTTACTTCTTGCTCCTTTGGCAACCTACAACATTTGACAAAATGTTCAGTACAACAAAACTCTGTGTGGGATACTGTATGCTACAGTACAGTGCACTCTGCAACACTATCAAAGTTTCAACAACTTTTTCTAAATAGTACAAAAATTTACTAATTTTTACACCAAATTGGATAAAATAACCATTTTTCATCTCATAAATTATAAGTTGATGAAACTCACTGATTTATGGATACAATGAGGTCATGTGACAACAATGCAGTATTATTTTCATACTGTTTCACATTCTCTTTTCAAAGGTGATGTATGTAATCTTTTGTTAAAATACCTCGTATTCCAGCTATATATGGGTATACACAAATATAAACACACAATCTCAGCTTAATATTACATTGATTCCCTCTGACAAAGTGTAAAACACTATGATGATATCAAAACATTGCCCAACCAATAGCGTGAGTTTGGGATGGGACAGTCTGGTTGTCTGACCAATCCAGGGGTAGTGTTTGGGAAACCTGTTTGAAAACTGTCATTATTATCCCAACTCCTTTGCTAGTGGCGTAGCAAAGAGCTTAGGATATATTTAACCAGGAGGACTACTTAAAAAATAGTGCTTTATTCAGTCTGTACTGCACAGTTAGCAATACGCTAGTATTCCATTCCTAACATATCCCAATATTTCTCCTAGCAGTCATTTTGGTAACATAAATCCAGAGAAAGAATGAAAAACCCATGGTTAAAACCACAGTACCACACCCAAACTTTCCAATGTCTGTGAAGGAAATCGGATTCATTTCCTCTGCCAACCCTCACATCCTTATCTTGGTCACAGACTGGCTGCACAAGACCCTGTGTGTTACCTGACTCTTTTTCAATACTGTGGAAACCAACGAACACTTCTGCAGCTTGATTTAGGTAGAGGAAGCACCTGTCTGCGTTTCATAGCAACATTCATTGGTTTTGAAATGTCTTCTTAGTTCCTCACATGCTCCTCACAGTATCAGCTCAGCCAAAGTGACATTCACATCTGAAAATTCATGATTTAAAGCAGAGCAGAGGACATTTTTGGTTTTTGACCATTTAGATCAGACTCTTCATCAACCAATGCTTTTTCTCTTCTCTAATAAATGGTCTTCTGATATTTTAGACACGGAGAATCTTGATCCTCTATTACTGGTGGTAAAAGTAGGGCTTTGAACAGGGCTCTGAAAGATTGAAGGGTCTGATTTCCGGGAGTCCCATTCACAACGTCTAGGCTTCTCTTCGCTCTTCGTTTCCTTTCTAACATTTTTAGTGTCTCTTTGGTGCTCTTTCAGTAGTGTCTGTTCCTCTTGGTTGTTGTTGAGGCCATCCGTTGACTCTCCAGACGTGACCATGCACATGTTTGCGCTGACGCTGAAGCGGCGTTTCAGACGAGGAGAGTGATCGAGTGGGATGACCAGGCCGTGCAGCAGGTCACTACAGCTCTTGGACCGTGCCAGTTCCTCCTCCTGCTTCTTCCTCCTCTCGTCTGCTCCGATGGCTCGGATAACATCGCTGTAGTCCTCGACCTTCTCAGACATGAACTCAAAAATGTCGATGACACCAGAGCGAGGTGACGGCTTAAAGGCTTTTTTGACTTCTTTTTTTTCCGGTACGTCATCGATGGGCAGCCTGTGGCGTCTCAGCCTCCTTTTCTTCAGAACTTTGTGAGCCTCGACCACCATATGCACATTCCAGCTGAAGAACAGTGACAACCAGGCAAGACCCAGGCAGATCCATAACTGCACGAAGAATCTGTAGAGAGTTGGGTAATCTATATCTGGGTTCACACCTAAATGGAGAAACAAAGTGACCTTCCTTTATTCAACGTATCAAGCCAATTGTTTCATTTACCTATCTAGAGTTATTTTTACACCACATAGAAGCTGTTTTTAAGCAGCATGTTTATACAGAATCCCAATCACAGGAAACAATGCATCATGTTGATGCATCATAAGTTGGTTCACGTGTACAGTGGACAGAAAGAAGATACACGCCAAGAGATGAACCCAAGATATTCGCAACATCTCAGATTAACAGTAGAGCACGCAACATTTTGACGCCACTGGGTTTAAAGGGTAGGTTTTTTAACATTGTTTTACCAAAGACCACCAAATTTGATGACTACTCAATGTTTATGGAAAATAGTAAGCAGGGTTATTATAGTTAACTAAGACCATAAAAACTTGTTACTTGAAATGAACTGAATTGTTAATTGAAATAAAATAAGATTCAGATTTCAGCAACATTCTGTCATTTTTTTATTTAGTTTAAATCAATATACCAGAATAACTAAAACTAAATGATTTCATTTTACTGAAATAAAATTAATATAAACTATAGAAACATAATCAAAAACAAATGAAAATGACATAACCACACAACAAAATAACTAAAATTAACATGAAAATAAAATATTATTCAAAATATTACCAAAAACTATAACATTACCTCAATGATACTAAAAATAACACTGATAGTAAGCAACATGTTTGCCCATTAAATTATTAGCTTTTATTTGACATTGTACTGAAAACAAAACAAACAAAAAAACATGTTCAAAATATTATTTGGAAAGTATTTTGAAAAATGTATTTGTTTTAAATGTATATATTTACTTTATTTATTAAGTTAACAGTGTATCTTTTTCAAACCAGTATCAAAATATTAGAGAAGCATTTTCAAAATAATTCAAATGTATTTTCATACCACTTTTAATTAAAAATGTTGTTCCAAAGCAGCTTTATAGAAACTAGTGCCATACTATTAGTGAGGAAGCAAAAGGCAGTGGTGATGAAAACATTGGTTTTCATGCCTTGCTGTTGAATGTATAAAATACATTGTTCTTCTTTTAAAGGTGTCATGAACTGAGAAATCAAAATTGACATATAAGAGGTCATTGTACTATAAAAACATTCTGAACTCAAAACTTTCTAATTCGTCTAAAAACAGCTTATATTGAAGCCAATCTGCCACAATGAAAGGTTGTGCAATGTGTCACTTTATGACGTAATGGTGTGGCTAAACCCCGCCTCCGCAGAAGATGATCAACGCCTGCTTCGACATCACTGCCTGTGTAGCCCCGCCCACCGATTCATGCATGTAGTGTAAACAACGAGAGAGGCAAACGCAGGTCTACGCAAAAAACAAACTATAAAGATGGCTCTGAAGACAACAAGACACTCTGTGGTGTTGCGTCAGTAAGAACGTGGTCCTTTGTTCACTTCATTTTACAGCGGATTAGTTTACAAACAAAGCACAATTCGACGCGGGATTTTTAGAAAGATTGAAAGTAAAAGACAATGCTGTGCTGACTATATTGGATCCAACAGTAATGTCGTAACACACAAGTGTGAGTAACTGTTTTTATTACGTGATCACTATTGCTTTGTCTGTTATTACAGATCGTTTGATACGCACTGGGTATTTAGGCAGTCAAACATATACAACTGTTAGCCAAACATAGCAGTGGGCTTTTACTTCCAAGTCTACAATCCACCAAGCCTATTCAAACAGAGCATTCAGATGAGGGGAGTTAAAAACAGAACAGAAAATAGCCTATTACTTCTAAATAATGATGTTTTTTTATGTAGAAATCTTGATAACATTATAAGTGGACCTCAGAGAACCGACAAATAAAACAAAGGCAGTTCATACCCCTTTTACGGGTTCATATGATGCCATTTCAAATTTTCCTTTCTCTTGGAGTGTTACAGCTCTTTGGTGCATAAAGAAGATCTGTAAATTGCAAAGACTAAAGTCCCAAATCCAAAGAGATATTCTTTATAAAAGTTAAAAGTCAACCACGCCCTCCTAAAACGGCTTGTTCTAACACGCCCCCACATGTCTACATCACTATGGAAATATTAGCATAATGGCTCCTTCGTCGAATCCACCTCAATCCCACCCTCCGCTCACTCTATCTAGCCCCCGCTGTGTGATTCGTTGCGAAGCGAAACTACTTTGTTTGGCCTTCCAAAAGAGGACCCGACTAGAAATCAGTGGTTAAGTTGTATTTACAAAATTTTTCCAGAACAGTTCAACCCAAATATTATTTTGTGTGCAGCACATTTTATGGAGGACTGTTTCCTGATCCTGGTAGAGTAGACTACAATGCCGGCTGTTCTGACTCACAGACTGTAAGTAAGTTTTTTTATATTTAAAGAATTTGCCACTGACGATTCAAACGAGAGTTTTGAGCAGTGTAGAGTAGCACTTGTTGTTTGTCATTTCTCCAATCACAAATGCAGACATGTTTTTATGTTTAAGCGGCGCGATGCAACGCAACACGTAAAAAGACAGTATAAGTCATTAGAATCCATTATTATGTCCCCACTGGATGCAACAAATGCCTCGTTTATAATGGGTTTTCATGTTTTTGTCTCTTCGCTCCGCCCGGGACACGGCATCACATTATGGTAAGGAGCATAACATTTCCGTCACACGCTTGAGGTATTCGACCAATCACAACGCACTGGATAGCTGGCCAATCAGAGCACGCCTCGCTTTTCAGACCGATGAGCTTTGTAAAAATCGACGTGTTTCAGAAAGGCGGGGCATAGAGGAGAAACAATAATGTACAGTATGTGGAAAATAATGTGTTTTTTTAACCTTAAACCACAAACATTTCATTACACCAAATAATGTTCTTTTTAGCAACATCATATGACCCCTTTAATTTGTCATTTTCCACAAGCATAGTTTGTGGGCTCCTCACTCACATTTTTTTTCAGCAAAAATGTAAAAATCTATTTGCAATTTTATAGTTACCTGCTACATAGTCACCAAAACCAACAGTCGTCAAGGTGGTGAAAGAGAAGTACAGGCCTTCTAAGTAAGTCCAGTTCTCAAAGCCTATGAATACAAAGGCTGGGAAGATCAAGTGAACCAGGAATCCCCATAAAAGGAATACAATTGTGCAGATGAACTGTACTTTTTTCTGTAGTGAAAGAGAAAACATGAATAGGGGTGTTAATAATATTGTTGTTCTCTTTAAAAATCAAGGCTTTGTTAATGATGTTCTTACCACAGTGAGGCCTCTGTGGAGGAGCACCTGACTCAGGCGCTTTGCCCTGCCGCCAAAGAATGTACCCAGCTCACTTATCCAGGTGAGGAAAAGAGGAATGCCACAGAGCCCATACAGGATACAGAATAAACGGCCTCCATTTGTCTTCGGCGCAACATTGCCATAACCTGTAATCATTGAGTAGACAATTCTGTGTAAAACATTTTTATTCTGTCTAAAGCCAGATCATTGGTTATGGAAGCCTTTTGTTCTCCACAAGAAAATAAAATAAAAACTGTAGATAAAAAAAAGTTGCAATTACCTTTAATTTTTATTCTGTTGTAGAAACAAAACCAGAATTTGCAGATGAAATTCAGAGGAAAAAAGTAAGAATTACAAGACAAATTCATCAAATTGCGAGATATAAATTCACTATCATAAGGACAAAAACGTCTGAATTGTCTTGCGATTAAAATTGTATTTCTTGCAATTATGAGGGTTTTTTTTTCTTCTCAGAATTGCAAGTAAAAAGGTCTGAACTGATTAATGATAATAATAATTTTGATAATAACCTTTATTTTTTATTCCATAAAAGACCCCTACAGGTCTGGGCGACGTTCAATTCAGTCTTCTACTGATAATAATGCTATGACATTAAAACATTAAAGATTTGCTCTTTTTACTCTGTGAATCGTTATTTATGAGAATTAATTGTCCTCTAACACTGTCACAAATTAATAAACAATGTTTGTTCATGGTTGAATCAACATCATGATGCAAGGTTGAATCACTGTTTATTGTTTCGATTTTGCAATTATCGCATTGTTGTGGTTTCAAGATCTCATTTTTCATACAAATCATGCTAACATGTTCATATTGATTTCTAAATATTTTGTGAACCTTTTGTTATTTCAACAACTACTGACATTATTTCAGCCACATTTCAACTTTGAAGGTTAGTCGTGTGTCAGCTGGGTTTTGTATAATAAAAAAATATAAACTTGAAATATTTCGAACTTACAACAGGCCTACAAAAAGTCAGACAGTACAGTGTGTCTACCTATGGTAGTGATGACTGTGGCAGCAAAAATAACAGCGTTCTCCCAACTCCAGTTGTTGAATTGGTTTTCTCCTGTTACAGTCACACCTCTTCCAGCCGCCGCAGCCACAACCTAATGTTGAAATGTAAAACAAAATATTAACTATGTTATTTAACAATAAATACAATTTTAGCATATTTCAACATTGCATGAAACGAGAAGAGAAATAAACAATGTTTGACTTTATGGTTATTGTGACTTTATATCGGACAAATTAAGATAATTACGTGTCACAATTGTTATTTGGTAGCGTCTCGACCAATCTGACACACTAATTTTTATTTGATTTAACAAATCAATTATTCATTAGATTAACAAATCGTCACAGTCCCCTCATTCAATAGACTGGATGTCAGGGCTTCGCTTGAACACCATCCCCCACCTTGATCACCATGACAACTAATCATGATATCACTGGTTTTATGGCCTAAAAGGAATGTAGGGGAGAAACTCCCTCATTTTACTCATGAGAAAGACACACAATGCCCAGAGAAATGGACTGTTCTCTAATTAATTCATAGGAAAACCTTTCTTTGATTGAATACCCATATCCTTTGGTCATTGTGTATACCATTACTGTCTTGTATATTGTCTGTTGTAGTGTATGCTGTTTTATTCATGTTATCATAGACCACTAGTTAATATAACCTCATCTATTTCATGTCTAGTATCTATGAATTCGCCTTCTTATGATCGAAACAAGTGTGTATATTATAGGCTGATACCTATGCAACATATTGATGATCTAATAATCTGTACTAATTCGTGCCACAACACTCCAGCGAATTACATATGCAAAATACCAGGCTTACAGACAAAGAGTCATAAAAATCCCCAGTATTTCCAACCTCCCGCTTGGGATTTCAGCCTTCCTCATTGGACAAACCCATCTTGAGAGGCGTGATTCTCTGCAGGCTTTAAAAGGCCACACACCATGTGACCCGCCCAGTCGGTGATTCGGTCAGATGCTAAGATGAAGATGTGAGAAAATGCTCCCGGATACCAAAGCTCGTGCCAGGCTCCGGCTTAGTCCTTTTCATTCATCAAGTGACTCGGACTCAAACTAGCTCTTTCTCATCAACCAACTTCAGCAAGATCTTTGGGCCTTAAGATTGCATCAGGAATCTTTTTCAGACAGACTCGCAAGTATCAAACTTAGTCTCATTAATTGATGCATTAAGTATCAGTTAAACCTTTTTACAAAGGTGTGTTTGAACAAAAAATCTGACGTATCCCTCAGGTTTAGATCTGCTGAATATGCAAAATGATTCCATAAATGTCATTCCTTATGTCTCTTTCTTTAGTGTAAACTAAACCCTTTCCTATACCAACTTTCTGTGTGTGTGTGTGTATGTGTCGGTTAGACCGCTTAATGTGTTTTATGTATATGTTATACTAGTTAAGTGTTATGTTAGGTACTAAAACCTTACTTGTTATCACACGGTGAGCGTGTTCATTGTTTACTCATAACCGATTCCATAACATGGCTGATTAAATACGTTACAAACTATAGATGGTAACGTAAGAAATTATTTCCTTTAACAGGAAATTAACGTTCTTAGAATTGACACGACGGTTGACCCTGAGTGGTCAGCTAAATATCTACAGTGGATCTAAAATATTAATAATTAATCATAATTAGTTATGGTTAATTATTCATATTTCCCATGAGTTGATTTGCTACAGATTGGTGGAGGAAATGCAGGTGTGATAAAACAAAAGTTATGAGTTTAAACACTGGCAACTTAAAAGTGTGTGCTTGATAGCCCAGGTTAAAATAGGGCGTGACTTCAGATGCCCTGTTTTGCTGGCTTGTTTAGATGCAGATAAAGTTGGGGTTTGAATTGGTACGGCTATTATGATTGTGAGAGTCTTTATGTATTTCATTCTTAATGGTATCAGTGTAAGGTTAATATGATTTTAGCGAAGAAACCCTAATTTCATTATTAAAGCATAAATCTGTCTTGACAAGGCGTAAGTCTGAATCTCAGCTCAGCGTCATGTCCAAACTGTACCATAATGTATTAACATGTTTTAGTGAAGAAATCACAATTGCAGTATTGTTTAAATTGTTTCTTTGAAGAAGATATCTCAGTACAGTTATATCAAGGTAAATGTGAGCGCTGCTCCCCTTTCTACAGCTTAAAGGCCTTATAGTTTATAATTAGATTTAAGCAATTCATCTACACTTTGACTGTAGATATATAAGCCGAGCAACCTGGTGGTCATTCCTGTGTTTCACTCGCTGAGTGAAATTAAAAGTGTAATACTGTACTTTAGTACTCATATGTGAGGCAAACATAACTACATATATGTTTAAACCGGTTTTAACTTACAGTAAACACGTTTTGTAATTCTTTAAACAAGTGCAAGAAGTTTATTGTTGCATTAGAGAAGCACTCACCGAAATGCTTAGGTAATGCAACAAGTCTTGAAGGCTGAAAGCACCACGTTCTAAAACTGTGACTGTTTAACATAGACAGACATTAAACTGCGTTAATTACACTGGCATGCATTGGTTACCGTGACAACAACTTTTCACAGGAAGTGCTAACGTCACATAGTACAACACGCCATGTTTGTAAACAAACTATTTGAAGCAGCTAAGCTAACACGACTTTGCATAGTTTCATTTTAGGCTAAGCTAACAAATAGCTTTATCAATTAGGGGTTAACACTCTTTATGTGACGCTTTTAAATACAGATGTGTGTGTGCAGTGTGAAGCAATTTGAATTTAACCTAATCCCCGGTTTCTGTTTTTTTCCATTTCTCTTCCTTCTTTTTTCTTCTTTTTCTATGTTTCTCAAACTTCAATTCGTCTCAGCGAATTTAACAATCTAGATGTATCCTTCCTGAATGCTAATGCTCAGTTACTAGTTAATTCAATCTAAATTTAATTAAATCTTAACTATCTATCGAGGAAAGACTCATTAAGGTATTGGGTGCTTTTAGTAACACAGTGAATAACGCGCTACGGAGGGCGTGGCACACACATGGCATGGCCCAGCATGGGAGCTGAACACGCAGCAGCTGTGACCAGACATGTTGTGTTGCCCAACACAAATCAGTTAATTACTAGTGCTACTGATTGTTCCTAATATCAGTTTGATTACCCTGTTTTAATAATAGAAGTTAGCTAATTTTAAATCCATTTACATGTATGGGCATTTTTGTTTTGATGTTCTCTCTGAACCTCAAAAGGAACCAGAGACATTTCTATTTTTGATTTGTTTATTTTCAAAAATAATCAGCATAATCTGAATAGAAATGCTCTCCTTTTCCTTCTGCTTTTCCCTTTTCTCCTTCATACCTCAGAGATTAAGCTTGTTTGGGGAACCGTCAGCAAATTCTGAGTGATAATTTGACAATAATTTGACAGTAGTCTTAAGTCATCAATGAAAATCCTGTTTACGCCCTTTTCAGCTAAACATATGCTGACCCAAAACTATTTTTAGCATTCATACTCTGTTTTGATTTTGTAGTAGTCTCTAGCCCTTACTCTCATCACCAGTGTGTCAAAACGGTGCAGATTCTCAGACTAACTGCCCAGAATGCAGACCAGAGAGTGCTGGCCAGGCGTCGTGAGGAACACCCCCTTTACCCAGGGCCGACGACCACCTACTGAGCCGAAAGCGGCTGGACGCGGAGAGGGGTGTGCCTCAGACTCAGGACTCGGGCGAGTGTTGTGGCTACAAAAGCTCGCCAAGGGCATTATCTTCCTGGCCCACAACCTCATGGGTCTGAATCAGGAGGTAAATGATCTCAAGCAACAGATCATGGCGGTAGCCCACAAGGACCCCAGCAAAGTGGAGTTACAGGAGGAAATCAATAGACTTTAAAAGGCTCTGACAGCTGCTGAACAGCAAGAGCACCTGGAAAAGGTAGCCAGAAAGGACCTGGAAAGGAAACATCCCACACAAAATTACTATTAAAGCAGCAAATTCTGAGCTCTTAGACAAAGTTGCCAGAATTGAGACTCTGATCCAGCAGCTGAACAACACTCAAGACAAGCTTGACATGTTCCGAAGAGAATTCAGGGACTCCTACAGGCGGCGAAAAGTGACGCAGTGGGAGAGACACCCTACTCGTGCATCCTCATTCAGCCGTGCAAACTCTCTCATATGCAACAAGCTACGAAGGGGGGAGCCAACACTTTCTGCTTAACAACTGACAGAACAGAACTGTAATACTTCCAAGCATCCCTGCAGCAGCGCATGATGTTACCCCCAGAGACCTTGACAAGCTAGCAAGAAAAATCCTAGCATTCACATGGCCAGGAAAATAATTGTTTCCTACTTTATGCAGTACGAGCAGTATTTTAGAACGGTGGAGTCGTTTTAAACTTTGCTTGCAAGCAGACCCAATAATCAGTCTTATGTGTCTGTTTCATAAGTTTTAGTAACTTTTTCTCCATGCGCATACCAGTTCCTGATCAAAACCAGATAAATTATAGTTTGAATGCGCCTTCCTACAAGCAGTAAGACGTTTTTCAGTGCTATAATGTGTTTAAATCGTACGATAAGAAACTAACCTGACTTTAGCGAAGAAATCCTAATTTCTGTGTTAGTAGAGCACAAGTCTATTTTCTGACGACGAAATCTCAGGATTAGCAGCTCATATAGATGGTACCAGAATAAATCGGTTTGATTTTGGGCGAAGAAATCCCCTTTTCAGTATTGTGTAGGTGATCTGAGCGATGCTCCTCATTTCATTAATTTAAGGCCTCATTATGTGTTACGTATCATTGTATTTCATTTCGACTCGCTCATGTGAAACATTTACGTAACTTATACATGCGCGCACCAGTTTCTGATTATAATCAGATAAAACTATAGTTTGAAGGTGCCTTCCTACAGGTATTAAAGTTTCAGTGCTATAATGTTTTTAAATCGTGCGATAAGAAACTAACCTGATTTTAGCGATGAAATCCTAATCTCTGTTGTTAGTGGTGCATAAGTCTATTTTCTGACGACGCACTCTCAGATTAGCAGCTCATATAAATGGTACCAGAATTAATCGGTCTGATCTTGGGCGAAGAAATCCCCTTTTTCAGCGCTGTGTAGGTGATCTGAGCGATACTCCTCATTACATTAATTTAAGGCCTTATTATGTGTTACGTCTCATTGTATTTCATTATGACCCGCTCATTTGAAACATTTACGTAAAATTATTGGTGTTATTCTAGCGTAGCTAACTACGAATCCACCATTGCTTGTGAAGTGAATGTGCTGTTTTGATTTATGAATGAATTTGTATGGGACATGCATTGAGTTTCCCATGCATGCTCACAGCATTGCAAGTTCTGCTCCCCTTGCACCTGATGTGAATTTGCATTATTCTCGTAGCAACATGTGACCCCGGAAGTGTGATCAGACTCTTCCGGTTAATCTGACAACAGCATTCACTTCACGGACCTGTGTGTCACAAATGAATTGCTTGTAACAACGCTAACTCTTAGCTAAGCCCTTTACTTCACTGCTAGCTGTAGCAGCTGCCTAACACTTAGATAGGCGAAAGGACCTTTCTAACCACACTAAACCTCTCTCTCCCTCTCCTCTCTCCCTCTCTCTCTTTTATTTTTGTTTTGACGTTATTCTACCTCTTTTTAATTTTATTGCATTTATTTACATTGTTTAGCACAAATGTACCAATTCAGCTAAATTGATTTGTATTAAATTTGAGATTTAATTAAATAAATTTTTTTATTATTTTTCTTTTTATTCCATTTTATTTTTTTATTTTGTTTATTCACTTTCCCCTTTTAATTTCCTACAGCTCTTAGGACCTTTTTTTTTTTTTTTTTTTTTTTTTTTTTTTTTTTTTGTTTGTTTTGTTTTACTTTTACCTTATTTTAGTTATTTTACCATCACCATCTTCACTTTTTGTATAGGATTACAGTAGTTCTAGCAACTGTTGTTTCCTTAATGAGTTATACAGGTTATTAGTAGCCTAATCCCTGTTTCCTCTCTACTTCTCCTCACGCCTCATTGCCAGGCCTAATACGTTGAAGGGCAGCTTCCATTGCAACACAATGTAGGCTAACATAAAACTAGTAACAATTCCCACTGTTTCTTTTTCTTATTTGGTGTGTCCCTGCTAGTTTAGCTAACAGCCTAACCCTAGGGTTATGAAGTCTAATGCAGCATCACACACAAGTGAAACCTGCTTAGCCATATCTCTTAGGAAAAAAAAAACTAAATAGGTAAAATCTTCCTTTTTTTTTTTGATTTCATCTTATTTTATTTCAGTTTTGTCATAGTGACCAAACCCGTGAACCATCAGTAGTATAGCCCGGTCATCAGTTGACCCCTGCTTACGGCCCCTCAACAGAGTTACTCAAACTCTCTCTTTGTGTTCATGGACACAAAAACATAGCACCCTACCTCCTAGCTGCCTCTCACCAGCTATTCATACCTTACACTGCCTACACAGCCGTTCCCCTTAGAGATAGTTTAACACCTCTGTACGTCCCTGCATTTGCCTTGTGTCTCTCCCCCCCCTCCCTCTCTCTGGTGTTCCCACAAGTGTGCTAGTATGTCGCAGACATTCCACAGACAACCAGCCCTGCCAGCTCACCAGGACCACATGGACACTCAGTAGAGCACTGGCTCAAAGCAGCCAACGACCTGCCATGGCAAAGAAAGGAACAGCGAGACTGCGACATAAGCGAACACTTGACCAGCATCATCCTCTCCTCGGCCTACACCCTCAAGGGCCTTAGACAGGAGGTATATGAGCTGAAACTTCAAGTCACAGAATTCTGCAGAGAACTGACACCTGCTCAACGAGAGAAATCACAGAACGGATGCAAAGAACCTCACTGAATGGTGCGACAGAAAGAAATCACCAGTCTTCACAGGGGCTCTAACAGCTGCTAAACACCAAGCGCCGCTGGAAAAAGCCATCACACAGGACTTGAAAAGAGAACTGTTTCACACAAAGTCACTCTTAAAACAACATATGTGGAACTAAATGAGAGAGACACCACATCTTAGGCCTTACAAGGCCACCTGCATACAGACAGAGCTGAGGTCCAAACCCTGACTCAGTAATTAGAGAGGAGCTTGACATGGTTCAGAAAAAAATCTAAACAGTTCTACCGACTGCGCATAGACTTAAGCAAAAGACAGCCGGCTGAATATCTGTCGCCAGCAGTGCAAGCCCTCCACGTCTGTGCACAGCTACGAAGGGGGGGGGAAGGGAGCCAAATCCTTCTGCTTGACACTTCACAAGTCAGCTCCCTGAAAACCTCTGCAGCTGCAACAAAAAAAAAAAATTTTTCAGGCGAACCGAAGCAACGCAACGAGGTGAATTCAGTGTCACAAATGAACTGAAATATGCTTGCAGACCACAAGGCGAACAGATAGGGAAAACACGAAACAGATCTTCCCCTGGCCAGCAGGCCCACCCCCTCGGCCAAGAGTCCGAACCTGCGAGGGGGGCGAGAGCCACTGTTCACACGTGACCAACCAGCAGCCACAAGGGGGTGGGGCAGTGACTTTTCCAGAGGATCACTGCAGACACACACACCGTGTGACCCCACAGACCCCAACGAGCTGGCCAGAGACAACACATCTGGCAACCTAAATACTCTCAGACCCAGAGTCTGAACACGGACTGATCGCTGCCCCAGACACCAAGCAGGGCCGGCGTGAAACTCCCCATGCTTACTACCACAGACTTTGACAAACTTACTCCAAAGCTCACAATTACCCTGGGATGGCGGAGGACACCAGCTGCAAGAAGGCACCTAGGCATTAGGGCCTGCCGCACAATGCCTAATCAACAGCTGCGTAACCTGATACAGAAGGCCTTTAACAAGCACAAGGCCTCCACTAAGGTGTTTGGTCAAACCCCACTGAGTCTGAACTTCACAACTCAGAATCCAAAGCGGGCACCAGAAGGCACCCAGCATTGCCACAATGCAAAACCCTTCTACAGAAAGCCCCTAGCCAGAAGAGGACAGAGCCATCACCATGGCAACAGACCCAGGTTCCAGACCAACCACTGGGAAAAGGCGTCCTCATCCTGCAAACACCACGGTATGTCCAACAGCAGTCCACCACAACATCCTCCTCCACACAACGGAGGCTACACAAGGACAGCTGGACACGCCTACTTCTGGGTTACAGGAGCTGCTGACACTCGCAAAAGAGCTCCTTGAACAGAACTCAACTAAGGAGTATTGAGAAGGACAAACCTCTGACTCCTTGCCTGCTGCATCACAGCATCAGGCCCCTCCAAGGGAGGAGCATCCCTTGAAACCGGTCGACACCCCCAGAAGCAGCCAGACAACGTTGGATTGAGCAACGGGCCCACATGCCCAACAGCGAAAGCTCTACCAACACAACTCAGGCAAGCTCAAGTCGGTGCCGCCACAAGAGCCAAGCGACACCGCAAACATCAGATTTCTAGTGACGTTCGGGCAGAACAGAGAGCTAACAACCACCTGCTGCTCTCCTGCCATCATCACTAGGTCAGTCTGAAACTCTCTGCACGCTACAAAATCTCCATAACAATTACCTGCAATCCCTGGAACCACCTGCACTCTCACCAGTGAGAGTCTAACCCGGCTGTTCCACATCGTGGGTACCACAGATAGCCTACTGGCTAACAGCATCAACAAAAACATCCTACCCGGACTAACTCACTTCAGGATGACAGGTGACACAGCCTCGACACCTGCTGCATAAGCTCGAGGACCCACACCTTGCTACAGCCTACATCACCACAGCACACCACCAGACAGCATCCAACACGGCACCAACAGCCAAAAACCACCACTGGCTCCCAGCCGTGAGTGCCAGGTGTGTGTTCGATTGTTCTGCACCTTGACATCGCTCGTTGTTGTCTATTCTACGGACAACAACGCTCGAAAGGGGGGAAATATGTAGCGTCTCGACCAATCTGACACACTAATTTTTATTTGATTTAACAAATCAATTATTCATTAGATTAACAAATCGTCACAGTCCCCTCATTCAATAGACTGGATGCCAGGGCTTCGCTTGAACACCATCCCCCACCTTGATCACCATGACAACTAATCATGATATCACTGGTTTTATGGCCTAAAAGGAATGTAGGGGAGAAACTCCCTCATTTTACTCATGAGAAAGACACACAATGCCCAGAGAAATGGACTGTTCTCTAATTAATTCATAGGAAAACCTTTCTTTGTTTGAATACCCATATCCTTTGGTCATTGTGTATACCATTACTGTCTTGTATATTGTCTGGTGTAGTGTATGCTGTTTTATTCATGTTATCATATACCACTAGTTAATATAACCTCACCTATTTCATGTCTAGTATCTATGAATTCGCCTTCTTATGATCGAAACAAGTGTGTATATTATATGCTGATACCTATGCAACATATTGATGTTCTAAGAATCTGTACTAATTCGTGCCTCAAAACTCCAGCGAATTACATATGCAAATTACCATGCTTAGAGACAAAGGGTCGTAAAACCCTCCAGCGATTGCAACCTCCCGCTTGGAATTTCTTCTTTTCTCATTGGACAAGCCCATCTTGATAGGCGTGAATCTTTGCAGGCTTTAAAAGGCCACACTCCATTTGACCCGCCCCAGTCGGTGGTTCAGGGTGATGCTAAAATGAAGATGTGAGAAACGCTCCAGTATACCAAAGCTCGTGCCAGGCTCCGGACTAGTCCTTTTCATTCATCAAGTGACACTGACTCAAACTAGCTCTTTCTCATCAACCCACTTCAGCAAGATCTTGGGCCTTAAGATTGCATCCGGAATCTTTTTCAGACATACATTTCAAACTTAGTCGATTTAATTGATGCCTTAAGTATCAGTTACACCTTTTTACAAGGTTTGTGTGAACTAAGAATCTGACGTTTTCCCTCGGGTTTTAGATCGGCTGAATATGCAAAATGGTTCCATAAATGTCAGTCCTTATGTCTCTTTCTTTAGTGCTAACTTTAACCCTTTCCTATACCAACTATATGTGTGTGTGTGTGTGTGTGTGTGTATGTTAGACCAGTTTATGTTTTTATGTAGTATGTTAGACTAGTTTAAGTGTTTATGTAGTTAATAAAACCTTACTTGTATCACACTTGACGTGTTCATTGTTTACTCATAACCGGAGTCAATAATCATGCGGATTTACGTTACAAACTTATAGAATTGTACAGTAAGAAAGTTATTTCCTTTAACCAGGAAATTAACGTTCTTAGAATTGACAAGACGGTTGACCCTGAGTGGTCAGCTAAATATCTACAGTGGATCTAAAATATTAATAATTAATCATAATTAGTTATGGTTAATTATTCATATTTCCCATGAGCTGATTCGCTACATTTGTTTCTCAAAATTGTAATAGATTTCATGATTGTGTCTTCATTTCATCTCATCTCATGATTACCCATTTTATTTTTTACTCTGAGGCGGAAACAGGCTTCCATACATGAGTCAAAACAACAGGAAAAGAGGAAGAGGGTTTAGTGTTTGTAGAGATATCAGAAAAATACATTTTTGTCTTCATGTACATAAGTTATAGTCAGCATGGCTGTAGTCAGCCTATCTCGGTGACTGTAAACATGGCTATTTAAATGCCTAAATTAGCGACTATGCAAACAAACACACCCAACCCAAATAGACTGAGTGTAGGATGTCCCACAGATTCAATCTCCATCTGACTCCACTCAACAACTTTACCACTGAAACAACTTTCAATGCACTTTCCATATCTCTTTGAATAACAGAAACACACATCTTATCACTATCTTCCAGCTTGGTCATGTAACACCACAATAATGGTGTTGTCTGAAAACCTGAGAAACAGGTTCTCTTTGCCACATCATTTTACATCATGCCCAGTAAACATAAGTATAATGGCTTTTACAGTTTACGTTTTTTTTGTGTGTGTGAAAAAAGTAGCTTTTTCACGTTTTAATATAGTAAAATTTAAAAAATCAGCCTTAGAGATTCTGATTGACAAATGTTGCAGTACTTATAAAGTACAGTTTTCATGTTAGTAAACCATATTTAGTGTCAAAGAAAACATGCAGAATACCAATACGAACTGGGGGAAAAAAACAGATTTCCATAATAACAATCATGCCAAGTGTTAGTTTTAAAAGTTGTTATTAGTCAAGATTTGACACAATATATGGCATAATGTCAGTATCAATAAAGTAAATGACATTCCAAGAGTTGTAAAACAAGTGCGTGCACTAATGAACAGAGCAATGCCATTACTGTATACTGCACTGTATATCCTGCATACTTACTGATGTCGTTCATAAAATTTTCAGCAAGTATGACTGAATTAATACTATAGTTGATGTTTTCAGATGGGGTGAGTTAGTCATTTGCAATATCATGTTCTCTGGTGACAAATTACAAAAGCTCACACACCTTTGTGTGTGTATAGTAAACATCTGTGGTTACCATATGAGATAAGATGTCAATACGGAGTTATCCTGTTTCAACTTTTATGCATATAAACCAGAAACATTCGTATAAGAACTAGTTTGTTGATTAACCGTTAAGTTGAGTTGGAGTAAATTCGTGTCAATTGAATCAGAATCGGTTCAGAATCAGAATGAGATGATGTATGAAACTGTAAACTGTAGCCTATTTATGTATTATAAGGCATTTACATTAAATGCATGCTATGCGTGGATAAAACTTACTAGGTGGAGTTAAACTTTTTTCTTTTTTGTGATTTTGTCTTGTATTTAAGTCAAATGAAGAAGAAAAAAATAGTCCTAAAATGAGACCTAGAAGTGTTGAAGGTAACCAATTTTGAAAATAGTACCAAAGCTAAAACAATTGCTTGCTTTGTTTTCATATTCGATGCATAAAGCACGTGCGCGCTCTCTCTCTCGTGGTACTAGTTAGTTGAGTTCTATTATAATGTATGACTGGCTAAAGCACATTCCTAAGAAACTTTTATTGCCCACGGGGGAAGAGTCCACAAACTTGGAACAATCGCGCCTTCTTTAAGGATCCCCAACCCCCTTCACATCCAGAGATTTGACTCGTTTAGGACAAAGTTTCGCTTTGTTTTATAGTAAGGTTCTCTATGCGAAAATGCGTGAAAGTGTTACAAAATAAGGCAAAGGTGTTTAAATGCTGTAAATTCAGCCGAACAATTCTTAGTTATCGCTTTTGTGTGAGAAGCACTCCTATTATATTGGCAACAACAATAACCGATACTTTAAAAACTTGGAAAACACTTCAGAACTTTTTCCAAGAGCTTCTGGAAATGTTTAGGCTACTTAAAATCAGCAAACTGATTTTCTAAACACTCCGTGAGGATTCAAATTATACAGCCTACCTCAATTATCTGTTCCAAATCATCCTTATTTAAGCAGGGATATTTCATTAATAACTCGGCAGTGCGGTTTTTATAATCGTCCAGAGCTGCCTTTAAATGCGGCTCCTCGAAGATCTGAAATATCGCGGCTCCGATGGACAGGTAGAAAATGATGACTGAGGTAAGAATCGGTCCTTTATCTGCCATAATACTGAAGTAGATCCTTCTCTGTACTCAGTTACATCAAAGTAAAAACCACTCCTGAAGTCGCCTAAGTTTTGGTGATGTGTTACTTAAACGTAATGATGCGGGTGAGGAGGAAGTGGAATTCGGAGCCACGCCTGGCTGTAGGTGTGAACGCGAGGAGTGTCCGCCTTGTCTGGCTGTACACTGCATGGTTTTGCTGGAGGCTGCGATTTTTGTGATTTTTGATAGATTTTAAGATTCATTTTAGTTTTGAGGAAAGACACATTCAGTGAAACAACAAACTTACAAGCATGAGAAGAAAGGGCAAAGAGATCTTATAGCCACTCTTCTTAGTCATTTTTGTATTTACTTTTAAGGTGTTTTAAATGAATGTATGAAGTCAGTTCCCCACAAGTTCACACAGGTGTCCTTGTTGCAGAGTACAAGCTGTAAAAAAAAAACATTAAAAATAAAGGTTCCAAAAGGGTGTTTTTGCAGGAATGCCATAGAAGAACCATTTTAGGTTTCCCAAAGAACCGTCCAGGGAGCGTTTCTTAAAAGAATATTTTTCTATAACATTTTAAAGTTCTAAACAACCTTTATCCAGTATGAGTAACCTTTTTTCCTTCATATATAACCATCCATGGTGCTGCATTCGACAGACCGTGACATACTCTTAGGCCAACTACAAAATTACACTGGTATTCAGGGACAGGCATTACAGTGGTTTAGATCGTACTTAGCAGACCGTAAACATTTTGTCTACTTAAATGGTGAAAAATCTGAGTTAACATCAGTAAATTATGGGGTGCCGCAAGGATCTGTGCTAGGCCCTCTGTTATTTTCAATATACATACTGCCACTTGGCAACATTATTAGAAAACATGGAATTAGTTTCCACTGCTATGCGGATGATACTCAGTTATATATTTCATCACGACCAGATGAAATTTCTAAACTATCCAAGTTGGCAAATTCAGACGAGACTGAGGTATTACTTATTGGACCAAAAACCTGCACACAGAATCTCTTAGAATACAATTTGCAACTAGAAGGATGTACTGTTATGTCATCATCTGCAGTTAAAGACCTGGGTGTCATATTAGACAGCAACTTATCATTCAAAAGCCATATTTCATGTGTTACAAAAACAGCCTTCTTCCACCTCAGAAACATTGCTAAGCTACGGAACATGTTATCTGTTTCTGACGCAGAAAAAATAGTTGATGCATTCATGACCTCTCGACTAGATTACTGTAATGCACTACTAGCTAGTTGTCCTGCATTTTCAATAAACAAGATACAGATAGTCCAAAATGCAGCTGCTAGAGTCATTACCAGTTAAAGAAAATATGATCATATTACCCCAAATTTACAATCTCTAACCTGGTTACCTATTAAGTTCTAAATATGCTATGACTATAAAGACACTAAATGGTTTAGCCCCTGTATATTTAACTGATCTTCTTATGTCCTATAATCCATCACGTTCTTTAAGGTCACAAAACTCTGGACTTTTAGTAATGCTTAGGATATCTAAGTCCACTAAAGGAGGGAGAGCATTTTCTCATCTGGGTCCCAAACTCTGGAGCCTTCTGCTAATGTCCGGGCTCAAAACACACCTATCTCTGTTTAAATCTAATGAAAGGGGGGAAACACACTCTTCAGACATTTGTTTTGCTTGAAACGTTATGAACAGCAGCTACGCTAATTCTTTGCCTTTCTGTTCCTACCCCGGGATGCCCATCTCGAGGTATCTTGAGATTACACCAGCTCCAGTGTGGATCCAGCCTCATAGAAAGGCTTCAGATGACCTGTGAAGAGATGATGCTGACCCCTGCGAGGACCCCAGATGATGCCAACTTGAATCGTCATGCACAGCTGTCAAATTTTCTCTATATTGTAATCATTATGATCACATATGTAACAATCGCTTTAATGAGCTTCTGTTAGATAACGTAAAATGATTTTATTACCCGGAAAAATGTTCCATTTTTACGAACATTACTTGGACACAATCACTTCTGATAACAGATCACTCTAAATTGTAATGTGGACACATGCATTTTCAGTAAAGCTGCTTTGAAACAATGTGTATTGTGAAAAGCGCTATACAAATACATTTGAATTTAATTGAATTGAATTGAATGGCAAAAAAATAACCTTTGATGGACACATGAATGTATATATGAATGTAACGTTTTGTTTTGTTATCTAATGAAATGCCATACATTTCTAATCGAGGGTCCAATTACTTTGGAATCGGTGTATTTAGCTTTCTTACAACTTTTTCTCTTTTGTCCTGATCCCTTTGTTGATCTTCTTATTTTCTGTTACATTGCAACTAAATCTGAAATTATCTTAAAAATCAAGAAAATCAATATAACAATGAAATAATGTAATAGCGTTTATTACTGTAAACATTATTTCATACTGAAGTTCTCTTCTTTTTTACTGAGTATACTATATATAGTAATAGATATCCATCTTACTGGTTGAGCAACATACTAGATCTGTTTTTAAAAGGAAATGCGAGTCAAGGTTTCTTCTCTGTGTGAACGCCGGACACTTAACACCATTCTTCCTATTTCACACCTGAAGAAAGCTATTAAAAGTTTAGGGGATTTTTTCATAATATCCTGTGACCTTTAAATAGAAAATGCAAAGGCCTCTGTGAATTGAAAGTCAGATTCCCAAATCCCAAACAGGAACTCATGCCCACAGCGGCGTGGAAATCCTCCTCCTTTATAACGGGATGGGGGAGGGGGGCTCTTCGTGCATGCCTGAGCATTGCCTGTGCAGATGTCAAAATATCCTCCATTTATTACATGCTATGTGGCATGCTGTAACTTGTTGCATGTAACTCTTACTGCTTAAAAGGATAGTTCACCCAAAAATGGAAATTGTGTAATCATTTACTCATCCTCATGTTTTCTAAACCCTTCATAAAAGGAGATATTTTCTGTGAATATCAGTGTATTGATTTGATTGTTTTTTGCCCATAAGCATACAACAATTCAGTGTGTCCACTGTATGGACAAAAAAATCTTCAAAATATTTTCATTGGAGTCCTGAAGAAAAAAGAAGCACTACAGGTTTGGAATGACATAAGGGTGAGTAAATAATAACTGAATTTTCATCTGGATAAACAAATCCTTTTACTTGTCCTCAAGTATCAATGAAAAAATAATAATAATAATGAAAAAGTTCATTGCATTCATATTTTTATGTAAAACACATTGTAATATTTTCTCAGAATATATTGAGCAAGAATGCGTTTGTATACCCATAAATTTACATATAGTCTGAAAATGTTAGCAGTTTTGCTTCATTCAAAACAGAGATTTGCTGAACCAACTGAAAACTGAAAAATTACATTTACTCAACACAAGAATGTATGTGTCTGTGATAAATGTAGAAAGATTGTTTTAGTTTATTTAATTGTTAAACAAGTCTAAACACGTTTTAATTCTTTACTGAACATTTCATTTTTATTAAAATATTTTAAACAATATTGATTTGGTTTTCAATTTTCAAACCATTCTAAATGATGCTTCCAAATAATTACAGATTATTAACTTTAAAGCCAGCTAGATAACTCTATAGATATAATAATTTTCAAGATATTTCTTGTTGTCGAGCCCTTTTTATTTATTTGTTAAACATATAATGTCAGTGCATTTAGAGTTAGACATCCCACAATAAAAAAATACCAGTCATTTACAGCCATTGTTAAAAAAATATCATTGCTATTTCAAAAAGACAGTTATAATAGACATGGTCACTACATGGAAACAAGGAAAAAAGAACACCAGAAGCGATTTCACTCTCATCTGCAATGGGTTTCTTAACACAAGAAAAGTTGGATGTTGAACAAACAGTGTCTCTTTAGTAGTGGTAATGAGGTATTTACAAAGATATTAAATAAAAAGCGCTGGTGCGTCATCGTCTTCATTGAATTTAGTGTAATTCAGAGCCTTTCTCCGTCTGTTGGAGTGCCAAATGTTCCGACCCACTTACGTCATCCAGAGGTTCCTGTTTTATTGTGATGGAAATTTTGGATGGTAGGGGCTCTCCTGACAAAAAAGTGTCCAAGGAATGAGGTTTGTCCTGTGCCAGTGTGCAGAGGGACGCATGGGATGCCAGTAGCATTTTCAGCTGCTCTTTCTCCCGTTGCAGGCAGCTCACCTGCCTCTGCAGCATGACCTGCTCCATGTGCAAGCGCTCAGTCTCCTGAAAACAAATTCACAGCTGGATCCCATTAGCATGTGCTGGTTATTACGTAACAGAACCAGATTCCCTGAAGCAGAGTGTACTGCATTCTTAAAAATAAAGGGTGCAAATGAGGTTTTCATATAGCATAGAAGATCCATTTTAGGTTCCCTAAAGAATCTTTAAGTGAACAGCTTTCTTAGTGTAAAGAGCATTTTAATATTCTTAAGAATTTCTTTCCACTATAAAGAACCTTTGTGCATTGGAAAGTTTCAATGGATCTTAAAGGAACAGTTCATTCAAAAATGGGTGCTGCTGTCAGAATAAGAGTCCAAACAGCTGATAAAAACATCACAATAATCCACATGACTCCGGCTCATTAATTAACATATAGTGAAAAGCTGCATGTTTGTATGAAACAAATCCATCAAGGCATTTTAAATGAAAACCATTGCTTCTGGGCAAAATAGCAGTCTATAATCCATAAAAATGCTTGAAAAAGTCCATCTTCTGCTGTCCTCTCACATCAAAATTCACCAATATGTTTTGTACTGTTTTCACTTGTAAACACTTGATCTGTGCATATTTCTCTCCTGATTCAGACGAGATATTATAGAGGAACTTTAGCCAGAAGCAACAATTTGTAGTAAAAAAAAATGATGGATTTGTTTTTTAACTTCACAGGACATTAATTGATGGACTATTGGATGATGGATTATTGTGATGTTTTTATCAGCTGTTTGGACACTCATTCTGACGGCACCCATTCACTGCAGAGGGATCCAGCAAGTGATGTAATGCTACATTTCTCCAAATCTGTTCCCATGAAGAAACAAACTCATCTACATCTTGGATGGCCTGGAGATGAGTAAATTTGGGTGAACTATTCCTTTAAAGGTTCTTCACTGGAAATGCCAATAAACAACCTTTGTTTTTGAGAGTGTGACTGTCCATTCTTGTTTCGGTTTCCCAATTGAAACTATGAAACATTCATTTATGTGTTGTTAATACCTGGGTGATTCAGTCAATCATATATAATTCTTAAATTACAAAAGTCTAAAACTGGACAAACAAGATTTATCAGAAAGGTGCACCACCCTGAACACAGTATAAAAATAAAAATGGCAGTACAGCCCTATTATTCACCTCCTGAAGAAGGTCAAGAAGTTCTCGTCTGCGGTTGCGGCATTTGGCAGCAGCCATTTTGTTACGCTCTCTTCTCCGTCTTATCTTCTCCTCTTCATCTGGAGTGAGCTAATAATGAAGCAATATAACAGAGTATTATTTTAAAAACTAGAATCACATATTTATGTCCGTCTTTACTTTATTGATCTGTTGTTACCTTTTAAAGGGGTCATATGATGTTGCTAAAAAGAACATTAATTTGTGTATTTTGGTGTAATGAAATGTGTTTATGCGGTTAAGGTTCAAAAAACAAAGATTTTCCACATACTGTACATTATTGTTGTATATAAAGGTTCCCGCCTTTTTGAAACGCGTTGATTTTTACAAAGCTCATCGTTCTGAAAAAGCGAGGTGTGCTCTGATTGGCCAGCTATCCAGTGCGTTGTGATTGGCCGAATTCCTCAAGTGTGTGACGGAAATGTTACGCCCCTTATCATATTGTGATGCCTGCGGCAACCACATGTGACGAGCCCGGGCTGGACTCCGCTTCGTCCATGGTGAAAGCCGATCCAGTGATCCACAGCGCGAAGTTGATGTATTCCTCAGCGACCAGCAAGGATCAGCTCCAGGCATGACGAAGCAGATACCGTTCCTCTTTTGGAAGGCCAAACAAAGTAGTTTCGCTTTCACAACGAAGCACACAGCGCCTTCACGACATGGCGGCGGCGGCAACAATACTACAGCGAGAATAAAAGTTACGCCTTCTTTCTTTGCGTGAACATTTGGGCGACGTTATGCAAATCTTCCCACATAGTGACATAGACATGTGGGGGCGTGTTAGAACGAGCCGTTTTAGGTAGGTGTGACTGAGAACTTTTATAAAGAATATCTCTTTGGATTTGAGACTTTAGTCGTTGCAACTTTACAGATCTTCTTTATGCTTCTTTATGTAACACTCCAAAGAGAAAGGAAAAATTGAAATCTCAGCATATGACCCCTTTAAAGATTGATGCAGTTATAGAGAGAGGAGACTGGGGCTAGCTGTCACATTGGAAAGTTGCCATAGTACAAGCTGAACACAAATGTGTGTTTTAGATTCTGATTAAATTAGGATATTTTGGTGTGAATTCAATATATCAACATCATCCTATTTTGCTATAGCCTTATAACACTCATTCAGGCAGAGGCCATCTACATAATCGTTAAAAGTTGAACAGGATGAGCATTTTTGGAAAAACTGCAATCATTTATTATTTATTAATGACAATATCTGTTGACCAAAACATTTATATTTTATTTTTTTATCAATGTGTTTATTGTATGCATAAGTCTATACAGAAATAATAATGTGTTGTATTTGAAGTCTTTTTACCTGTATATTTCTTTTGAAGCGTTCTCTCTGGTTTGCTGTAGGTTCACTGGTCTGCTCCAGACTCTCACTGGGCATCACTGGCTCGATTATCCAGCGCAGCTCTTGTCTCGATGGGACTGCATTGACAGTGGCGATAAAAGGACTTTTGTATATCTGCATTTCGACCTGGGAAAAGAGAAGAGGGGGGGGAGATGCGGTAAATGAAATTAGATCAAATGGAAAAATACTGCGTTTGTACGTAGGTTTATGTGCTTATATTAAATGGATAAAACATGCGAATTCATTGACCTAAAACATAATTACTCACCTGATGGAATCGGAGATATTGCCTCTAGAGATGCAGTTGCGTTCATTCCAAATATCTCCAAATTAAATGGTATTTCGCCATGGATTTATGCTGGTTGAGGTGTAGGCTATTAGTCCCGATGTTGAAATTCCAGTTCCACCCATGCACCTCTCAATCAGTGCAGCAACAGGCATTCACTGGCCTAGTATTGTAATCATGTGAATGACGAATGTCTCCTAAAAAGGGCAGTTGCGTCAGAGCGCAAGCGTTTCATGGACGTGGAATCACCTACTGTGAGTGAGTTACATGTGTTTCCACGCACTGGAGGCACTCATCCATCAGGATAGACACATACACAGCCTAAATAAATATACATGCTCTATCAGTGTCTTATATATACTGTTATTAAAATTTCATACATTTTCATTTGATTAGTTTGTGATGCAGAATAAATAAAACATTAGGCTATTGTTTTTAATTTTATTGTATTTATAAAACATCTTGCTGGTGTTATCTGGTCTCAATTTTTTTCCCCAACAGGGTTAAAAAGGGAAATTCTAGAGTAGATATATGCATATATTTAATTTCTATTGATATTTTCTAAAAACTTTTCTAAAATGGATTATGAGAAACTGTATAGACATTTGTTCAAAGCTGAAACACTGTCACATTTCGTAATGTTTTTAAATCATTTGAAGTGCATTGTTATGACTAACTGTATCTGACAAACATGTTTCTTTAAACCATAATTAGCATGCAGCAGGGCTTGGGTTTATAAGTTCCATATAATAGCCATGCTGGAATTAATGAGCAAAAACACAGAGCGTTCTTAGACTAAACACAGAGACCTATGCCTGCATCTGTGAGCACTTGAGTGTGTTTATGTATGTGTGTGTTTAGCAGGGAACAGCATGTGCTCGGCCACACTACCGCGGTTGTGTAGGAGTGAATGTCACACAAGAATATTCTCCAAGGCTCAGTGTTATCACAGCTCAAATTACATTTTCTTAGAGATTCAAACTACCTTACCTTCAGACTGAGATGCATTTCACACAGATTTTTGTGAAAATGAGCCAAGAGAATTCTGCTTATGCACATCTTGCGTCAAGTAACAACATTTTTGTTAACATGTGTTACATGATTAGTTTATACAGCTGTCCATATTTGCTGTTCTGCATTAAATTGTGTCTTATTTTAATGGACACACCAAAGCATATTGAGGCTAGTTACTGTGCTGTTTGTTAAAGACACAATGATATAATGTAAGAGTGTGTGGGACTAAAGGACATATTATATGTGAAAGAGCTCATAATTAACCCACAAAGAGCACGAGAGGCCGGATATGTGAGTAGGCATAAGAGCGGACACAAGTAGAACAAAAACTCAGGGAATAAGATAAAGAAGGATGGATGAAGGTAATGGAATAGCAAGATGAAGAGAAAAGGGAAATTATGTTTTTCTTCATCCGTGCTTATAGGCCTGCTTGTAGCTCATTTGATTTTTAGCGTGAATGCAATAATTAAACACTAATGCATCCATTAGCAAAACCTGCATTCAACCTGTTGCTTGGCAACACCACCAGCTCTCAATTACATAGTAACACTGCAGTCTCTGTCCATATATCTTGGCTGCGTTTCATCAAACATGTGACAAGATGCAGTTGAATAGTGCTGGTAACTACAATTAATGGGAATCAAACATGGGTTTTTGTTCCATCAAGCTTATATTTATGCATTTGCCAGACACGTTTAATCAAAGCACATTGCATTCAGGGTATACATTTAATCAATCCATCCAATCCCCTAGCTGGGAATCACACTCATGACCTTGACAGAACTAGCACTGTGTTCTACCGTTTGATCAAACATAACACAAATACACAGTCATGTCAGTATGGAATCAAACTCATAAAAAAACTACACATTTAGATTCGATTTACTCTTAGGGTTAACGAGTTAAAGGTCCCATATTTTACACCTTTCTGGAGTTTTATTTTAGGTTTTGATGTCCTTAAGAATATATATTTGCGGTATAAGTACCAAAAACCATCTCAATATATTTTTACAGCTCCTCTCTCAGGAGCTCTGCTGAGAAAAGGTCGATTTTGGCCTGTCTAATTAATATTCATGAGCCTCTCTTCTGATTGGCCTGTTGTGTTCTGAGTGATGCACGGCCAGGCCAACCACAGGTAACTAGGGTCAGCCGAGTGCTAGCTGGAGGCAGCAAAACAAAGGAGAAACTGGAGGCGGCCCATTCAAACCAGCGCAGATTCGGCTACATAAGGAGCTTAAAATATCATCTTGTTGTGATGTTGGGTGCCAGAATCGACGTAATACAGCCTCAAATTAGAAATTTGATCGCATATCTGCTGCCACTGCCAGACAAAAACCGACGACAGCTGTGATTAAACGCGATAAAACGAGCAGACTGGACAGAAACGATCGTCAAAAATGCTCGCGTTTGCAGCGCACACTTCTTATCAGAAAAGGTTCAATAAAGTATTGTCTTTTGTTGTTATGGGCGCGTCTACAGATTTCTTGCCATATGTCTATGTTTCTTGCATCTCACGACTATGTCGTGTATGAAATAATGTCTGTGTGCATGTGTGTAAAACAACAAACTGACGATTTATATATTATCATTTGTAATTGTATATACATTGTTGTGATTAATTGTGGCTGGAACAATAATGTAGCTGTAAAAATAGTTGCCTGCTGAAATTGAAATGTATATACATCTTCATCATGACTAGACAGACACGGTGAGCTTGTCTTTACTTTACATGTTAGATGTGATCCACCTCATAGTAACAATCCTGTCAGATCGTCCATCCTTTGAGTGAGAGTGTAACGTTACAGGTCGGCCAATCTGGTTTCGTGGTTAAAGTTAACCTTTTCGACATGTTTCCGTGTTGTCGTTGCTCAGCAATGGCATGGACGCGATGTTGTCTGGGGGTTTGGCAAAAGGAGAGTGGGACGGTGGGCGGTGCTCGGGGTGGTGACTGAAGGTGGTGACTGTGTAGTTCTGACGTCAACTTTTTACGGAAGTCACAACGGTTCGTGAAAAATCACAGCTACTTTATGCAGGCTGTGTGCATTTTACTGTGGACTGACTGTTTTGAAACTTATATGTTATAGCCCCTAGATCTCAGTTATCATGAAAAAAGCCAGGACATTTTTTGACAATATGGGACCTTTAACTTAGTGGTTAAAGATTTGGGCTAATAATTCAAAAGTGGCCAATTGTGTCATCGGAGAGGGTGATTTATTAACTTGATCTTTTAACTGAATTACTGGATTTTTTTTTTACCCATTTGAGCGTGACACTTGGCTGTCAATGTAATTCATATATGTCACATTTTGAATAACAAAGAGTCTGCATTGGTTTAGTTTGAGTTGTAATCTGGTGTCTAATCAAACTGTATATAGCCAAATTTACTAAAATTATCCACATTTATCTATACTTATTTGAGTATTTAAAAGTTAATGTGAATGTGTTTTTTTCTTAGTTTGGAAATGAACTGATGAAATCAACATGAAGTACCTTTCATGCAAATTGTAAAGCAGTTCATAATGCAATTTGATTTGTCATATTTTTATTATGGGTACACTTTTCAAACATTCTTTTGACTTTTTCTTGTCTTCTTGTCTAGTCGATGTAAACGATTTTTGTCAGATGCTGGATTTGAACAGAGACCAGAGACCTTATGATATGAGAACAATGAAACCTCTTGAGTCTGGTGCCTTAAAACGCTCAACCATTCTGAACAATAGTACACTAATGATCATATCAGTGGAGCCTGAAATGTGACAGTATGTAGAATGCAAATGATAGCATTTAATGTATTTACATTCTTTGAGTTTTAACGTCTAGTCCAGTGGTTCCCAACCCTGGTCCTTGAGGCACCCCAACACTGCACATTTTGCATGTGTCCTTTCTCTGACACTCCATTTTCAGGTCTTGGAGTCTCTACTAATGAGATGATGACCTGAATCAGGTGTGTTTGATTAAGGAGACATGCAAAACGTGCAGTGTTGGGGTGCCTCCAGGACCAGGGTTGGGAACCACTTTGGTCTAGTCAAATGTCAATCGGACACTTAGCGGACTGCATTTAATGATCACTCCTATCAGTGGAACCTTCATGCAGAATGCATGTGATAGCACTTAATGCATGTTTTTTTTTTGTCTAGTGACTCTATAACTTGCCATCAGAAGTGGGATTTGAACCCATATCTCCATTCAGAGACCAAAAACCTCATGTCCTGAGAAGATTGAAAGCACTTGAGTGCAGCACCTTGGACTGCTCTGCAATTCTTACACTTAACGCTGCTTTGTTGATCAGTCATAACAGTGGAGTCTGTATGGCAATACAAATATGTAAAATGCAAATGATGGCACTTAATGCATTTACATTCTTTTGAGTGTTGAATACTCACTCTAAAATGTTTTTATCAAAAGCGAGATTTGAACTTACGCCTCCATTAGGAGAACAGAATCCTCTTTACCTGAGAATGTTGCAACACCTTGAATCTGGTGCCTTAAAACCCTCTTCCATTAGGATTGCTTGCTCTATGAGTTCAATCAGTGAAGCCTTCAATATGGAATGACAATCATAGCACTTAATGCTTTTACAGTCTTTGAGGTTTAATTTCTTGTCACTCTAAATTGTCAGTAGGGGGATCAGTGTACTATTAGCGTGCCCTGTGTTACTGTGTCGCATGCAAATTATACATTTGCATACATGTCTAGTCACTCTAAAAGCTAACTGTCAAGACTGGGATTTGAACCCACAGCTCCATCCAAAGACCAGGAACCTAATGTCCTGAAAACGTTGGGAAAACCTTGATTCTGGTGCCTTAGCCATTCTGAAAACTGATTCAGGTTATTTAATTGAGCCGTCTTATCAGTGGAGCCTCCCTTTTGATACGATGTTGAACGCAAATGGCACATTTGCGTTTACATTCTTTTGAGTTTTGACTTTTTATCTAATCACTCTAAAAGGATCTTCTCAGAAGTGGTATTTGAACCTACGTCTCCTTTCGGAGACCAGAAGCCTGCACCTGACTCTTGCTGTTTGAATTTCAAAGTACTTTTGAAGGCTGTTGCTATGTGGGGATTTATCAGCTGTGGTATACCGCACTGTATCTTGAAAGGGACTTTGGGTATATGAGTGTCCTTTACAAGAGGACAATACATGTGGAAAAGGAAACAGAATGTATTGTGCATGCTGTGCCAGCATGTTTACATCACTGCATCATAGCCTACATTAAAATTTGGCCAATGATTCTCTTTATGAAGTAAATTGCTCTTTCTGTCAGTTCCTTAATGGGAAATACTACTCTTGTTTTGGTGCTATCACACGTACGCAGGAATTTTGGTCAGAAAATGTATTATTATTCAGTCGTCTTTTGTATGTGACTTTCAGATTTGGCCTGGTTTTATTTTGATCCTGGTATGATATTTTTAAGTTTTATTCCAATGTACAGAAGCGTTATTTTAACACCTAAATAAAATATCTCACAAAAGTTGCAGTTTGGACTGGTTTTGTTTTTGTAGACGCAGGCTCAGTCGAGGAAACGGCATTGTATTTAACACCTAAATTAAATATCTCACAAAAGACTGTTTTTTTTAGTCATGTTGGCATTTTCACATTTCTCAAATGTTTTAATGAGGTTACTTTTTTTTTTTTTTTACATTTTGTGTGTGGTTTTTAAAACATTGTATTTTGGTGGCACTTAGGTAATGCTGCAGTACAAAGTTTAAGTTTTGAATAGGTGTGAAAACGTTTCGTTTTTTGTGGGGAACCAGGCCCATCTTTCTCTACTCATGGCTTTTATAAACTGTGCTTCTTATGGTTTTCATTGACAAACAAAATAAAAAAAATTTTTTTTTAAAATGCATTACTTCAAATTTGAAGAATAAAATTCGGCTTGAGAAAAGAGTATTGACTTGGCATGTAAAGCGGCTGTAACACGAGAAACCCTAACGATGGAGCTCGTTTAGGACTTTAACAGGAAATTTTTGGAAACGGATCATCATATTTATCGGAAAGTACAGGCGTTTGAGCACGACTGCTCCGTGAATGGATTGGAGGTAGATAGGTGGGGGGGGGGATGGATTATAATGAAGATATGTATGAAGGAAGTGGAGGGGAAAGGAGGGGTCGGTTGAGTGATAAAAGGAATAAAAGAGTAAGAAGTGACAAGGGAGAGGAGTCTGAAAATGATGACAGAGGGGAAACTTTTCAGAAAGAAATAAAGGAGAAGTATGAAGTCGTAATTAGGTTCAATGGAAAGAGTCAGGATATCATGAAGAAAGTCAGCCCATTTGTGTTAACCACAACTCTGGCAAATAAAATAGGGGAGATAGAGTTTGCAAAAAATCCTTAATGATGGTAACTTACTGGTTAGATGTGTCGATGCAGGGCAAATGGAGAAAGCTCTAAAAATTAAGGAAATCGCAAAATGTAAGGTGGAAAGTATGGGGAGGGTGGGAATAAGGAAAAAAAGTGGAACGATAGGAGTGATTACAGGGGTATCAATGAGTGTAACAGTGGAGGAAATAAAGAGGAATATCAAGGGAGCAAAAGTTGTAAATGTTCAAAGAATGAAATCAACAAGGGATGGAGTGGTAAAGGACAGTGAAACATAGTGCCAAATAAAGTTTTTTGGGGTTTTATGAGTTACCCAGTGAGGGTGTACGTGCCAAAACCACTGAGATGTTTTAACTGCCAAAGGTTTGGTCACATTGCAAAAAACTGTAATAGGCAGAGAAGATGTGCAAGGTGTGGAGGGGACCATGAATATGGAAAATGTGGGTCAGGGGTACCACCAAATTGTTGTAACTGTGGTGGTGACCACAATGTGGCTTTTAGTGGATGTGAAGTAATGAGACGAGAGACGAATATCCAAAAGATAAGAGTGGAAAAAAGAATCACATATGCTGAAGCTGTCAAGGTATCAGGGGAAAAGAATAATAAAGAGCAAAAAGTGGATACGCAAACACTGGTGCAACAGCAAGGTAATTTTGAAGGAATCTTTGTGAAAAAAATAGATTTGGTAACATTCATAGCAGGTGTGATAAATAGTACAGCGGAGGTTAAATCCAAAAATGAGAAAATCCAGTTGGTGGTTAAAGCTGCAGTCAATCACCTAGGATTAGTAGGACTGTCATGGGAAGAGGTGAGGGAGACCCTTACAAATCAGTCATGTCAAGAGTTATCATGGGTTGGATAACAATAATAATGGTTATAATTTTACAATGGAATGCTAGGAGTATATTGGCCAACGGACAGGAGTTTAAACATTTTATTAATGAGCTAGATGAGATACCAGATGTGGTGTGTATTCAGGAAACCTGGTTGAAACCAAATTTGGATTATGTGATACATGGATATGCAGTAGTTAGGAGAGATAGGAATTATGGAGAGGGTGGAGGAGGATGTGCAGTTTTCGTTAAGATGGGAATTCCATATAGATTACTGGGGAATGGTGATGATCAGGAGTATATAATGGTGGAGGTGTGGGAAGGGAGAGAGGCTATTGGTATTATCAATTACTACAACCCCTGTAACTAGGTAAGCTACTAAGAATAGCAGGGCAAGACAGACAAAAAGTTATCTGGTGTGCAGATTTCAATGCCCATAGCTCAGTATGGGGAAGTATATATACAGATGCAAATGGTAAGGTGATTGAAGAACTGATGGATGAAAGAGAATTGGTCTGTTTGAATGATGGTAGAGGAATTAAAATAAATGTATTAACAGGGATTGAGTCAGCATTAGACATAACGTTAGTGTCTAATTCACTGGCTAGAAATAGTAATTGGGAGGTCTGGACAGCATCCACAGTGGGGAGTGATCACTACCCTGTCTTATGCTCAGTGGGTGGAAGATTGGAAGCGGGACCAGAAGATAGATTGCCTAAATGGAATTTTAGTAAAGCTGACTGGGACAATTTTAAGAAATGTAGCGATTATGCAATGATGAAGGTTGAGGTCTATGGGGACATAGATGACGTTAATAAACTGGTTACTTCTGCAATTATTAGGGCAGCAGAGGAAGCTGTCCCTAAGGGGAAAAAAATGATAAGTCGAAAGATGATGCCATGGTGGAATGAAGAGTGTTATCGGGCGATAAGAGATAGAAATAAAGCTTTCAGGATACTTAAAAGAACTCATAATTTGCAACATTTTATTCAGTATAAGAAGGCTCAAGCAGTAGTTAGAAGAACAGTACGCCAAGTAAAGAGGACTAGCTGGAGGAAATTTTGTGACAAAATAGGAAGGAAGAAACTGGAAATGTATTGGATGATCCATTTACCTTAGCAGAGATGGTGAGAGCAATTAAAAGAGCAAAGCCTACGTCTCCAGGAAAAGATCAAGTCTGTTACTTAATGTTAAAGCAATTGGAGGAAAAGTCACTGTTGAAACTGCTGGAGATGTATAATAAAATATGGGAGGAGGGAAAATTACCAACTACCTGGAAAGAAGCAGTAGTGATTCCAGTAAGGAAACCTGGTAAAGATCCTACAAAACCTATTAGTTACAGACCAATAGCTCTTACTTCAAATTTATGTAAAATCATGGAAAGGATGATAGCAGATAGATTGACCCATGACCTTGAAAAGAAAGGAGTATTGGATAACTGTCAGAGTGGCTTTAGGAAGGGAAGAAATACAATAGATTCTGTGGTAAGATTAGAGACTGAAGTAAGGAAGGCACAAGTGAATAAAGAGAATGTAATAGCAGTATTTTTTGACATAGAAAAGGCCTATGATGATGTGGAAGGAGGGGTTACTGATCAAACTGAATAGGGTAGGGGTTGGAGGGAAGATGTTTAATTGGGTAAAGGATTTTCTTTTTGGAAGGAAAATACAATTAAGAATTGGGACAGACATGTCAAATCAATATACAGCTGAAAATGGCACACCTCAAGGGAGTGTGATAAGTCTGTTACTCTTTATTATTATGATCAATTATGTATTTGGTAGAGTTCCAGAAGATATAGGAAGGTCGCTATTTACAGATGATGGGGCATTGTGGAAGAGAGGTAGGAATATGGAATTTGCAAGCAGGAAAATACAGGAAGCAATTGATAAAGTGGTTGAGTGGGGTTATGATTGGGGGTTTAGGTTTTCTATAGAAAAGACACAGTCAGTCTTTTTTACAAGGAAAAGAATTCCGGAAGGAATGAAGTTACAAATGTATGGAAGAGACCTAGAGAGGGTTGGAAGTTTTAAATTTCTAGGAATTAATTTGGATTCACGATTCACGATTAACATTTACAGATCATATCAGGAAAATGGAGGAAAAGTGCAAAAAGGTGATAAATGTAATGAGATGTTTGAGGGGAAGAGAGTGGGGTGCAAGCAGATTATCACTGAAAAGAATATATGTGGCTATAATACGGTCAGTCTTAGATTATGGTAGTGTAGTATTTGGGTCGGCAGCTAAATCGCAGTTAAAAAAAAAGTTAGATGTAGTCCAGGCACAGGCACTGAGAATATGTTGTGGAGCTTTCAAAACAACACCAGTGTCAGCCATACAGGTAGAAATGGGGGAATTGCCACTAGAGTTAAGAAGGAAGCAGTTGATGGCTAACTATTGGGCAGGGTTACAAGGGCATAATAATTCACATCCCACTAAGGCAGTATTGCAGGAGAGTTGGGAGAATGGGAAGAATCTAAAGGACAATTTTGGTCGGATTGGAAATGTTGTAGCTAAAGAATTAGAAGTGTTTCATTTGAGGATAAGTTCTACGGTAGTCTATCCAGAGATTGCTCCGTGGAAGCTATTCTGGCCTGAGGTAGACTGGTTTGTGCTAGAGGAAAAAAGGAAGGCAAAGGAGGATATTAATTTGGAAAGAGTGTTTAAGAATTGGGTACTGGAAAAATATAATGAATATATAAAGATTTATACAGATGGTGCTAAGAACCCAGAGACAGAAGTAGCAGGATTGGGGGTGGTGTTACCAGATAGAGGTATAGGAGTAAATAGAAGAACATCTGATAAGTTAGGGGTTTACACAGTGGAAATGCTGGCCATGTTAATAGCATTAAGATGGGCTGAAAAGACAGGACAGGACAAAGTTTTGATATGCTCAGATTCGGCATCAGCTCTAGCTAGTCTAAGGTCATTCTATTCTAAAAGTCGTCAAGATATACTGTTTGAAGTACTCCAGTCAGTGACAAGAATAGTAAATCAAGGAAGACAGGTGAAATTTATATGGGTCCCAGATCATGTAGGGATAAAGGGGAATGAAATGGCAGATACATTAGCAAAAAGGGCATTAACAAAAGGAAAAATAGAAATGCAAGTAAGTGTTAACAAAACAGAGGTTAAAAGTGTAATATGGGAGAGAATAAATCAAAAGTGGCAAGAGAGGTGGGATGGAGAAGGGAAAGGTAGGCACTTATATCAAATCCAAAGGGAAGTTAAACATAAAATTGTTGATAGTGGAAATCGGAGAGAAGAAATTGTGTTAACTAGGCTAAGACTGGGACATTGCTTATTAAATAAAACACTTCAATTGATAGGGAGGCATGATACTGGACTGTGTGAGGGTTGTCAGGAAGAGGAGTCAGTAGAGCATGTGGTCTTGAGATGCAACAGGTTTGGAGCACAGAGAGAGGTGATGAGGAATGAGCTAAGGGAGATCGGGGTTCAGGATATTACATTAAAGGGATTATTGAGCACAGAGCATAGGGCACAGAACAGAATTCTTATAAACGTTTTAAGAGTAACTGGGGTTTTTAATAGGATATGAAGAGTTAAAGGAATAGTGAGGAAGGTAAAGTATTATTATTATTGTTGTTGTTGTTGTTGTTATAAAGCAGGGCAGGGATAAGGTGTGCGTGTGTAGGTATGTATGTGTCGGGATAAAGGTGGGAGAATAGCTGATTTAGTCTGTAAACCTATTTTCTGATCCACACTCCGGTGCAGAAGGTGGCGGTAATGCACCAATGCGCTGGATGCCAACCGCCATAAAAAATATAAGAAGAAGAAGAGTATTGACTTGAATCACTGAACCAGTGCGACAGGTGGCGCTTCACATGGAAGGTACATATTGATAATGTCATAAACAAGTGTAAAAAGGTTTTAAATGTGATGAGTTTGGTGGGATCAGAGTGGGGAGCTGACAGGTCTAGTTTGGAAACTATATATATAGGTTTAATACGATCAGTTATGGATTATGGATGTGTGGTATATGGGTCAGCATCTAAAACCTTGTTGAAAAGATTGGATGTAATACAAGCACAAGCGTTAAGGATATGTAGTGGGGCTTTTAAAACAACATCTGTGCCAGCGTTACAGGTAGAAATGGGGGAAATGCCATTGGAGCTAAGAAGACAGCAAATCATGACAACATACTGGGTGAATTTACAAGGACATAATAACCATCCTGCAATAAGTGTTATTGAACCATGCTGGGAACATGGAAAAAGGCAAATAAATAGCTTTGGTTGGGTTGTTAGGAAAAGGGCAAGTGAAATGGGTATAATGGAGAGGAATTACTCTCCAACAGTAGTTCTGCCAACTATACCTCCTTGGTTTTTACCACAGCCAGAGATAGATTTTAGCCTCCTTGAACTGATGAGAGACGAATATGGGGGAAATGATAAGATATTTAATTCATACATCAGAGGAAATTATTACGGTTATTTACAGATTTATACCGATGGTTCTAAAGATCCTAAAACGGGTAGAGCAGCAGTAGTAATCCCTGAGTTTAATGTTGAGTGTGGAAAGAGAATTACCGATGATATATCTGTATATGCATGTGAAATGATGGCCATGATTATTGCTTTGCAATGGGTAGAGGAGGTCAGGCCAGAGAGAGTGGTAATTGCATCAGATTCATGTGCAGCATTAATGAGTTTAAAATTTTGCAACTCCAGGAGTAGAGAGGACTTATTGTATGAAATACTACAATCATTATTCAGAATTCATCAAATACATTTGTCTGTTAGGTTTGTGTGGGTTCCTGCACATGTTGGAATTGATGGGAATGAAAAGGCAGATAAAGCAGCAAAATGTGCTTTGAAGAGTGGAAATAAGCACATAAATATAAATATTAGCAAGTCAGAAGCTAAGGTGGTGATAAAGGGACAGATCAAAAAGATGTGGCAAAATCAATGGAACAAAGAAACCAAAGGGAGATATCTGTTTAAAAATATTCCATTAGTTGGAAAGATAGGAACTGGAGGACGAAATAGGAAAGAGGGGAAGGTTATAACAAGAATAAGGAATGGTCACACTGGTCTAAATAGTTCTCTATGCATGATTGGAAAGCATAATAATGGAAAGTGTGAATATTGTGGAGAGGAAGAAACCGTAGACCATGTTTTATTGCATTGCCAGAAGTATGATTCAGAGAGAGAAATTTTAAAGAATGCACTAAGAGAGAGTGGAGAGCAAAATATTAGTAATATTCTTAAAAAATCTGCAGATGATAAGGGTTGGAGTCTACTTCTAGAGTATTTAGGATCAACAAGACTAATAAATAGAATTTGAGATATATAAGTTATTGTTTACATTTTGGTTATTTATTTTTATTTTTATTTTTATTTTTTTTTTGGGTGTTGTTGTATAGTGGATTTAGTAATCCTGAGGTCCCACACTCCAGATGGTGGTGGTATGCACCTATGAAGTTGGTTCGCAACCCGCCATAAAACCACAAGAAGAAGAAGAAGAAGAAGACAGGTGGCGCTAATGCGCCTATCGTTCATGCGGTAGAGGGAAAAAAATGCGATGACAGACGCATGCTCGTCGAGAAAACAGCGTTCAGACTATAATTATGAATATAAACATCTTATGTTTTGCACATTTGTGAAGATATATTAATTTTTTTAAACTTTCGTATGATAGTTAGAGCCTGGCTAATAAGTGCGACCATATCTGCGAACAGTACTAGCGATAGTAACCGGCTTTATGCGATCAGGCGGCTAGGCCTTGCCTGGCCCGCAGTGTCTCGGTTCAAGCATGCATCCCTCCTGGGGCGGTTACGGAGGTGGACACCAGCCTCCTCCACACTTCGGCCCGCGGCCTCATCAGTTTAGGGAAGCTCAGCCTCCAGCAGCAGCAGGAGGAGGAGGAGGATTGGGGGGATATGGCGCTCCGTCTAATTTCTCTAGTTTACAAGAACAGCATTTACAACAAATGCAGCAGTTGCAGCAGCTCCATCTGAAGCAGCTGCAGTCGGTGCTGCATCACCCCGGCAACGCCGCCAGCGGCAGCGGGCCTCCGAACTGGCAAGCCGCACCGCCCAACAGCTTTCAAGATCCATCCGCTCTAAGAGGTCCCGCTGGCCCCCCTCAGCCTCAGCCTCAGCCTCCGCCAGCAGAAGGGAAACCTCCAGCTCCCGAGCCGTCATCATCTTCATCGCCTGCAGTGAAGAGCCCCGCTCCAGCACCAAAGGTTAGCGAAGCCAGTGCGTTGGTGGCGGATGAAAAGCCCGACTTTTCGTCGATGTCTCTGCAGGCAAGCTTCTGTGGCATGCTTTAATATTAATCTCGTATTGTTGCAATAGGCACAATTATACAAATTGCATTTCCAGTTCTTGTAGATCACGATAGTACATTATGATTACAATATTAATAAATTATACATGTCGTTGCTTTCTAAAATGACTGTCATGTTCTGCTGTGTGGTATTTCATACATTTTTTAAACAGCACTTTCTTGATTATTTTATCATACATGTCGTTTTTATGGCTTTATATTAGCTGACGCATTGTTAGTTGCATTATTTGTGCTTTGATTTGTCAGTGCTATTGAGCAATGGCAAAAAAGGTGATTAAAATGGTGAAAACCTTCTCTCAGCCCCTAGAATACGTCTTAAAGCTTATGCACGTTTTGTCAACCAACCAACCAACCAAAAAAAACATTATCCTATAGTGCTGTGTTATTGAATATAGTTTGACAGTTTCCCAAAGTCCAAAAAGGTTTTCAAATTTTCATTTCAGCCAAAAATGGCAATTTGCTGCATATTTTATCACCCACAGGCCATAAAAGTTGTAGATGAGTTTGTTTGTTCATCTGAAGACATTTAACTTGTTCATTAATGGATCCTCTGCAATGAATGGGTGCCGTCAGAGTAAGAGCCAAACCATAATCCACATAACTCCAGTCCATCAATTAACATTTTGTGAAACCAAAAACTGTGTGTTTGTAAGAAATAAATCCATTAACACCTTTAAACCATTGTTTGGTTGAAATGTGAGCAATTGTTTCAAGTTAAAACTCCTTAATAGTGACAGATTTGTTTGTTAAAACATGCCGGGTTTTTTTACTTCATGACACATTCATTGATGGACTTGGAGTAGTGTGGATTATTGTGATGTTTTTATCAGCTGTTTGGACTCTCATTCTGTCGGCACCCATTCACTGCAGAGGATCCACTGGTGAGCAAGTGATGTAATGCTACATTTCTCCAAATCTGTTCTGATGACGAAACAAACTCATCTAGATGGCCTGAGAGTGGAGAGTTGGGTGAATTATTTCTAAGTAAATATTCACTTTAAATTCACTCTAAGGACTATGGTTAGTCAAATGTTGTTACATTTGTATTTATTGTGTACAGGAGCAGCAGGAATATTGGTATCAGCAGCATCGTCAAAATTTGCAAAAGCTGAAAAACGAGAAGGCGAAGCAGAATCAAAGTTCATCTAATGGAAACAATGCTCCTGCTCCACTTCCTCCAATTGAACCCCCAAAGAGCACACCTCCTCCCCCACCTCCCAAAGAAGAACCCCCTCCTCCCCCACCACCGGAGGAATCAAAGGTAATTTTCTGAGTAATATATAGTGATTTGCTTATGCATTGTGTGTATATATTTATTTAACCTGTTCTGTGCCTTCAAAAATGTGGTACCGTGTCAATTGATTACTCTTATTTAATTGATTACTGATATTCACCACAGCCCAGTGGCATCACTGATACAGGAGACCCAGCTGAAGCAGCACGTCTTCAACAGCTGCAGGCGGCAGCTGCCCATTGGCAGCATGTGCAGCATCAAAGGGCCAGCATTCAGTACCAGGCACTGATGCAAGAGCATGCTCAACTACAGCAGGTCCTGCAACAGTACCAACAGCTTATTCAACAGCCAGCTCATCTCCAGGTGCAATTTCTCGTCTTATTATATTGTTAGCTCTGAAAATATTTTGATCTAGAGCAGAAACATAAGATATAATTTTATTATGATTGTTTAATTATATCCACCAGACAATGCCCTTGGAGATGCAATTGCAGCACTATGAAATGCAGCAACAGCGATTTGTTCCCTTGTACCAAGAGTGGGACAGGCACTTTAATTTGTGGTTAGAGCAGTTTCAGGCATACCCACACAAAGACCAGCTACATGATTACGAAGCCCAGTGGAGACAATGGCAAGAGCAAATGAATTCAACTTCAGCGCATCTGCAAGAGAGAGTCACAACTCTAAGAGCTATGAAGCATCAGTATGGTACAGCTTCTTCGTATGGGGGCATGATGGGACCATATGGGCAACACCGACTCCCCGGACCAAATGGAAACATGCATTTAGCCAGCCCAGGGCTTCCATCAATGCCTCCACCAGTTAACATGGATGCCATGCCAGGACCTTCACCACAGGCCCCGCCACCTTCTGGACCGGTTATTCCACAGGGACAACATTTCCCATCTTCTAGTTCAGATTCTGTCTCTGAAACAGGTAAAACAGCTGGACCACTTGGACCAGTGGTTCGTCCTCCTCGACCTCCTGGGCCCCCTGGGCCTTATGGAAGATTTGATGGCCCGAGGTAATGCATTTAGAATAAGAATTGCACACATTATTAGCACATTTTTCTGGAGCTGGGTTACTGATTTTTATTTATTTCTTTTTTCAGGTTTGAAGGCCCCAGAGGCCCTCGGTTTGAACAGCCACCCCAGCAATGGTTTAGTGTACCACCTAGATTTGACACTGGTCAGCGATTTAACCGACCTCCCAGAGGTATTCCTCCTCATCCTGGGGCTCCAGCAAGACCTGAGAACCCCCCTAGGCAGAATGCACCTACACGATTTGAAAGACCCCCTGTACCTCCTCAACAACCAGGGTATGGTGGGCAATCCAGTCCTCTCCCTAGCATTCAAACAAAGCAACAATCAGCAAAACCTGATGCACCACCAGTTGCTCCATCTCAAATGGGCCCAGAAAAAAACAAAAATACACACAATCAAAATAACAAAAAAGATGGTGCTGCTTCTGGTCCGTCACTGACAGATGACGTCTTGGACTCAGTGGATGGATTTTTTATTCAGAGTGGACCCATTCCCCAAACTCAGGATAATACATCTGACAATACCATTGCTGATACTGCAAAGCAGGATAAGTTAAAAGAAGATACTACTAAACCATTCCTACCTACAGAAAGTCCAAACACCACCAACAAAAACTCTCAGAAGTCGAGCTCACAACCTTCTAAAACCAACAATGTTACTAATGGGCCACCACAACAAGCAAAGCCTCCTCAAAATGATATGTTTAAACCTGATACTCCTAAGGAGGCTCCTAGGGGGCCACATGTGATGAATCAGACAGGCCCACCGCAGGTAACCCGAGGAAGGGGAAGGGGCCAAGGGCCATTGCCTCTCAGAGGCAGGGGCCGTGCACGTGGTCGAGGACATTACGGAGGACAAATGGTTGATCCCAACTGTCAGAGAGAAATTGTATCAGAGGATCCCAATGACCATCAGCAACCAGATTCCATAACGCACGGAGAGGACCAAGATTTGGCTTGGAGAGACCCCTCTTTAGAAGGATCTGGAGAAATGGAGGACCAGGAAGCACCCCATGAGATGTGGCATCCAGAGGAGGAACTCTTCCCAGAAGAGTACTATGAAGATCCTAGAGAGAGAAGACCTCCAGTGAGTCACAGGGAGCACCTAGAGAGCACTCATCCAGATGAACACTGGGAAGAAGAACCACAGGAATACTGGGAGGAAGAAGATCCATACTGGACAGAGAGAAGACCTCCCATACATGCTAGACCTCCTTTTCCTCCAGGTGCCCCCAGAAGACCCCCATTCCATCCTCGATTTATGCTACATGGTCCAAGACGCCCCCCTCCTCCTGGCCCTCCACATGGACCTCCTCACATGGGACCACGTGGGGTAATGGGACCACGGTTCAGACGTGGTCTAGGCCCATGGGGACCACCACCTCGCCATGACATGATGGAGCGAGACATGAGACAGCCACCACCTCCTCATGAAATCTTGGCAAGGGAACCAGCTGGACCCCTTGGATATGAAGAAGAAATGGACAGAGAACCTGAATGGACTCATCCTCGTGGGAGGGGGCTGAGACGTCCTCCTTTACCTGCCCATGAAATAGCGAGAGAGATTAGAAGACCTCCGATGAGGCCCACAATGGCAAGGGAGAGGTGGCATGGCCTACCACCACACGAAGAAGGAAATTATGAGGAGGAATACCCTTGTGGTGCAGAGGATGATGCGTACAGGAGGCCAACCCATGAATATCATGAAGATTATGAACAAGACGATGAGTATTACAGTTCTCGTGAGGAATGGGGCAGGGAGCAGCCTGACAGAGAATATCCACCATGTCGTCCCCCAGAGCACATTAGAGATGATCACTTGTTGGAGGGAAGAGAAAGGTCATTCCCATATGAAGATGAGAATCGGTATAGAGAGGAACGGAGAGGACCACCTTATGCTGATGATCTACCTTATCAAGAACATGATCGGGAGCCTCCTTATCACTCTCGTTCTGATTGGGAAAGGATTCCTCCTCCACCCCCACCAGAGAGAGCTTACTCTCATCCAGTCGGTGAAACGGAGCCCCATTATGAACACAACCCAGAGCCGCTAGCTGGCCTGCCTGCATCTCAAGCCCTTGATCCTCCATTTGAGCGGTCTTCACCTAGTGCTACTAAAACCGTACTTGCTCTTTCTCAAAGGCAGCATGAGATCATTCTCAAAGCTGCCCAGGAGCTGAAAATTATAAGGTATAGAAGCAATTCCCAGCAGTATGTCTTTATTTAAACAACTTTCAAGTCATACAGTCCAACTATCTGATATTTCATAAGTTAAAATATTAACTTGGGTGACATGTTTGCTCATAGAGAGCTCCAGGAAAACAGGTTGGTTTTGGGAGAAACTTCAAACCCAGAGTCAGCTGGGTTGCCTCCAGAATTTCCCCCTGGAATTCTTGGATTGGAAATTCCACCTGAGGTTAAAAGTGCTCTGCAGGTATGCCAAGCTTGAGTTTCAAATCACACTCTTTGATTCAGAAACTAATTTCCAGTATTGCAATAGTATTGCTTGACCATTTTGTTTTTCTTAAAGGCTACCAATTTATTGTCAGAAACGGGACAGACTAGTCAACCTTTGGAAGCTGGGTTGTCCCCTTCAAATCAATCTACAGGCTTCCTTCATTCTTCTTCAGCACCTGCCCCTACAGCCACATTCATTGCTAAAACAGTGGACTACATTGTCCTTCGCGGTAGGGTGGTCATATGGTGTTCTACAATGGGATAACTGAGGTTGATTTTTAAGATGTATATGGACAAACTACTTTTTTTTTTTTTTTTGTTCAGCAGATGTTGGTGCCACAGTGGAAAGGATTTCTTATGGAGAGAGGATTGTTTTGAGACCTACTCCACCGCCATCTGAGCGACTTTATGAGAAAGGTTGGTTCTTTTCTTTAAATTTGAAAGAACACTGTTTTGTTTTATTTTAATTCATATCTGTGTTGAACCGCTTAATTAGAACTGCTAGGCCACAGAGACCCGTACTATGACAGAAGAAGTGACCCTTATGGCGGTTCCAGAGATTATGACAGGGATTGGGAGAGAGATCCATACAGAGAGAAGCCACCTCTGGATTATGAGCGAGACAGATATGAAAGGGACCGTTACCTGCGAGAAGAACGGTAGGGTACTTCCAGACCTTCACAGTTGCAAATGTTATGAGTGTTATGTATATTATACCCATATTAGTTAATTTAATGTTAAACATTTCATTACCTACATCAAAATGTCTGTGAAGAGCACCAAGTTGGACTGGAAGAAAGTGTGGCAATATATCTGGAATGTTGTTTTGATAATTTTTTTTTCTTTTTTTGTATGTCTGGTTTAGACCTCCACTTGGGCCTCGTCCAGGACACAGAGACAGAGAAAGAGATCATCCAAGCCGCTCAAGCAGGGATCGTGAGGTTTATAACCGACCAAGCTATGACAGGTCTTCATATGAAAGGAATCTTGAGCATTATGACCATGGATCCTCAAGCTATGGGGAGTATTGGGAGATGGGATAAAAGATTCGGGCGCTGTCTGTCCATGTTTAATGATAAGGCATCTGTAAGAGATCCATTGGTGATCTCATTATGGCTTAATCAAATGATCTCTGTTGGTTTGAACAACATGGCCAACTCAACACAGCAACACCATGGGGGGTGGGGGCTTACTAGGGACGTTGGGGACTTGAGTTTAGAATATGTTGTCCAAAGAAGGTGTTGGGAAAGGGGGAAAACCTGATGGAAATCGTTTGCAGTTCCTTTGGTGGAAGCTATGGCATATGGAGCATGGTGTGCAGGGGGCGCCCTATACATGATCCTGTGTGGTGGGAAGGGCACACAAGTCATGGGTTCAATTGTGAGTTACCATAAATAACGGGTGGTAATTGCTACGCTTGGAGGGCTACGGTTGAGGTTGGTAGGAGTTGTAATAGATGTGCACATAGGTAGCAGCGGGGGGGTCGTACCCAGTGGGTGGTTTCGGGGGGAAAGGGGGGAAAAAGGTGATCCGGGTGACGGGGGGGAGCGCCGCAGGAGGGACGGAGCAGCAGCCCACGATCAACTGGGGGAATCCCGTTCCCCTGGTGGGTCGTGCTCCTGTTGCTCCCCCTCGTGTGGCAAAGAAAACCTAGACAAAGAATGCTGAGAACATCCTCAAATCCCCCAGGCGGGGGGCGGTGCGATAAAATGACTGGGACGCAATGGCCTGACAGGGTATCAAGGCCCACACAATTTGGGGGTCTATCCTTGGGGGGGGGGCCTTCAGAATCGGTTGCTTTCAAAAAATTCTAAATCATCTGTCTGAACTCCAATGCGCTCAGTTTGGACGGACTTAATTCTTTCAGAGGGTTGTGTGGGGGTCTCATGCTTGGGGTGGGACGGGCTACCTTGAGAGGGGGCAAAAGTGGGGGTGGGGGGGGCGATGTCGCAAAACTTACTTAGGTAATGAGTTTTTTTGTTATTTGTGTGGCCCATGGATATACGTGCTAATCAAAACATCTTATAGCGTTTGATGGGGGGGTTGGGTGTATTTTTTTTATTTTTTTCTTCTTTGGGGTTAATCTGTTTAATGGGGGGGAATGCCTTGGCCGGTTTGTCCTCGAACGGGTAGGTCCTGAATGGTGAACTTACACTCGAGGGAGGATTGGTAAAACAAATCGGTCAGTTCTTGAATGTGAAGAGGGGATGATGGATTTGCATTAATGTCTTTTTTTATTGTTATTAAATTGTGACATCTTATCAACGCCCATTTTGTCATAGCAATTAAGATTTTCTAAAAATAGTTTTCACGTGTTTTATATCCAACTCACGCCACCCCCATTCAACTTCTTACACGAAGCCACATTTTTTGTTTCGCTAAAACCATCTTTCTCTAGCGGGATAAAAATTGTTCATCGAAACTTACACACTTACTTTCAAATCCGTTTAAATATAATGCTAATAGGGGGGGATAAACTTACATTCCCTTCATCCTCTCTTGGGGACGTTGTGTTTATTTCATAAACTTGCTTGTTCTCCTAAAATCAAAACGTCCTTATTAATTTGTATGACTGTCAGGTTTTTTTTGTGGGAGCTAAAAATGACAACAAACAATGAAAACACCATTTAAAAAGACGTTGCATTTTTGCAGTGCCGATTCCCCCTTTAAAGGGGTGGTTAGATTGGCGATTTTTCAACTTCACTTTTTTAATAAATTTAATTAAAAAAAATTTAACATAACGTTATGTGGTAAGTTACGAACTGAAAGTTCAATGCAAACAGAGATAACATCTTTTAAAATTCTGGCAGTTTAAAGCCTACAAAAAACGGCTGGTAGGGACTACAACAAGTTACTTCCCACTACTTCTATCCCCCGGATTTACTTCGTGACATAACAAACCCAGATAAACCCCGCCCTCGGGCAAAGGGAGCAAATGGGGTGATGCCATGCTGCGCTGCTTTAGAGAAGATGAAGAGAAAACTAGAGGCGTTGTCTTCTTACGTTGGTTCTACTGGCTTCACAAGTTCCAATCAATCCTACAGAAAGCCGCGGTTCTTATACTGTTTCCCTTGCATCCCCCTGGCTCTGCACATGCCTTCTTGCATTCTCCTCTCATCCCCAGTTCTCTCTCTCCCTCTAATTATGCATAGCTCCGCTCTATAACAATTAACTGTTCCAATTATACACTTATTTTTCACATAGCTATGAGAAGCGTTAAACATGGACGCGCGTGCATTTGCCGTACTGTATTAAAGCTTTAATCAGGATAAAAACTTATATTAAAAGCTAACATAAGCAGTAGCATATACACATAAGCAGCATATCTAAGTATGAAGACAACAAACAAACAAAAAACCTAGTCCTAGAGTGCCGACGTGCTTGGGGCCAGGTTCGGGGGGGGGGGCTGGCAGGATCCCTCTTCAATAATAAAATACACTCTGCTTAATTCTCAAAAAAACAAAAAAAAAAGCTGGCCAAGCGTATTAAACGGGGGCCCCGGGGGGGGTTGTTTACAAGTACAACGGATCACACATGGGCGACCGTTTTGGCTGAGGAAAAAGTGAAGAATGGCGGATGGCTTAGACCGCACTAGACGGGTTATTAGGGGGGGGAATAGGTAGGCCAAATATCACTGGGGCTAGCTAACCACTCAGAGACTCCATTTGCCTATTTTCTAGGCGGGGCTTAATTCATAAAAGCGTAATGTCAGAGATCAGGCCCGTTTCTCATAGAAGGATAGAGCTGTGTGGATAAAGAAATTATGTAAAAAATTCTATTTATAAATAGTTTTAAATTTTATTTTTTTTTTTTTTTGGTTTTTTTTTTTTTTTTTTTTTTTTTTTTTTTTTTTTTTTTTTTTTTTTATAACAAACGAAGCATTAGACACATGTGTAGACTGCACCCTCACATCAGCCTTAGAAAAAAAAGAACGTGAACCACCCCAACCGCCCTTTCAAAAAAAAACAGAATTGGTTTTAATGTAGTTATACATGCTTACTGCAAATTCTCCGTTCAACTATTGCCCCACAATGTTTTTTCAGGTGAGATATGATGAATGAATATTTTTGGAGCCAAAGAAACTTCTAAAAACATTAATATTTATATAGTCTATATATGTATATATATATATATTCTTTTTTGTGCTAATGTAAGGTTTTCTGTTTTCTTCCATTTTAAACTTTTACTTTTATTATTTTGCAATTTACCTTGTCATTTCAGTTCATCCGTTAAGTAAACTTGCCTTTGTTGATATAGGATAAAGAAGTTGAATGTGGTGGTGCGCCACCCAGAGTTCTCGGTCTGGATGACTATTTCATGACTGAAGTGGAAAAGGTTGAGAAGGACCCTGATACCGGGAAGCGTGTCAAGAACAAGGTTTTGAATTAATCTGTTCGTCATTCCTTTCTAATGAGAAATCAACTCATTTCCCCCAACTGATCATGCAAATCTTTCTGACAATCTTCATCAGGTTCTTGAATATGAATATGAGCCAGAGATGGAAGATACTTATCGAAGCAGCATGTTGAAGACATTCAAGAAAACACTGGATGATGGATTTTTTCCCTTCATAATCCTGGATGCCATCAATGATAAAGTGAAGTATTTTGACCAGTTCTGGAGCGCTGCTAAGACAAAAGGGTTTGAGGTGAGCTTCATTGGTGTTTCATGTAAATTTAAGTAGCTAGGAATGAATGGACAAGCTAGTTATATCTGTAGAGCATCTTTATACTTTTTAACACTGCCTCACTGTACTATAACTTTTTTTTTTTATTCTCAGGTATACTTGGCTGAAATCACCACTGATCACCAAACATGTGCAAAAAGAAACATACATGGAAGAACACTAAAGGATATTACAAAGGTAATTTCTTTAACTTGATTTGCTTTTTGAGTTGAAGCCTGCCGTTTTCAGTTCATCAACAGAATTATGTGACATAACTGTTCATAAGCCTGGCTAGTAATATGCTTGTTGCACGCAGCTGGCCAGTGGCTGGGAATCTGCACCACCCCATATGGTACGACTAGATATCAGGTCTCTACTGCAGGACGCGGCGATTGAAGATGTAAGTGTCTTGATGAAACCTGTTGGTTTGTTTATTAAAGAAATTTTAATTATTATTTTTTTAATGCTTTCCTTCTCATAGTAACTCAAACTGCTTTTGTGATAGGTGGAGATGGAAGACTTCAACCCATCTGAAGAAGAACCAAAAGCTGAAGTGAAACAGGAAGATGACGACGAGACGGATCTGGTAGGACCTCTCGTTTCATGCATGCATTATACAATAATGGAAACTGTGATTTTGTAGTTGCTTTAAACGTGATGCAGTTTTGCAACAAACAAGGTAAGTACCCTTACCATGCATCAACATTACAGGATACTCTTTCCCAATCCAAGTTGACACAGATGAGATAAAGAATATACTTGAGGCATGGGATCTCTTGGGGTATTTGGAATAATTGCATTCTATATTCTTAATATGGATTATTAAATGCTTTCACAAGCAAATATATTGGCAACAGCAAACATAATGTTACCTCACTAATGGCATGGACTTGATTTTCTTTGAGGTTCTTATTTTATCTATAATGGGGAACCTCTCAATTATCTCTCTCTCTCTACAGTTGTCCTCTAAAATATTCATATTTACTCTTTCTTGGTTTATGGAACCACAACATTTTAGATCATTAAAATTGAATGATTTTACTTGCAATTCTATATATTGAGCTTAAGAAGAAGAATTTGGCAATTACTTTTTCTTTCTTTTTTTTTAAGGTCACTGGCAGAACCAATCTCTTGAGTTTGTACATTTAGTAAAATTTAAGCTAAGCTTTTAGAATTGCAAAATATAAGCTGAGATATGTTTGAAATATATTGCTGTTAAGGAGGTCGCACAATGAACGAGTGTGCGTACACTCATAGAAAACATTGTGTTCAAATTTTAAAGATGTGGTGTGACGCTGCGCTTCTCGTCCAGTGTGAGACCCCCCCCCTTTAGGTTTAGGGTCAGTTAGAGCATTTTTGCTTGCTGACTTACAGGTGGATGCAAGAATGTCCCTTGATGTAGCCATTTTGTCTCCATCTCATTTTGTTTAGCCAATTATTAAACAGCCTCAGTATAAGTATGATATGCACACATAAACACACCAATACTGTATGTCTTGCTTGATGATGTAGTCAAATTCCTAATACAGACTTTGTATTGTGGGACTTGAATTTGAATGTAAGACTTCCTGAAAACTTCTCTACACAAGTCTTGTCTTTGTGGCTTATATTAAAACAGCTCTCACAATAGAGCCATTAATTCAGTAAAACTACTTGCGGAAGTAAACTTTTAAGAAGATGTGTGAAGATCGAAACCAAATAATCACCTTGCAAGAAAAAAAAAAACCTGTCTAGTGTTGATAAAAGCATCAGAATTGATTATCGTTGGCTGTTTTTTATCATTGCTAACTTTATCTAAGTTGAACAAGTTGGAATTCTAGAAAAAATGTATCGTAACACATTTTTAGTAACAGTGCAATGCAGTAGATACAGTTGGAATGTTGTACGAAAGCGAGAAACTCAACTTGATCAACTTGAACTTTAACGGATGATGGTTAGTCTTGGCATTAAAAATTTGTAAATGTTAGGGTTTAAAGAACAATTGAACTGAATGGTTGCCAAATTAGGAAAATTAAGCTTTCTAAATTTGAAAAAGTTAACTCTTTTAGTAGTTCATATTTTAGAGAGCATGACTCGCAGCACGTAAGTTTGTCAATTATATTAGTTTTGAAAAGGTACATGCAAACTTAAGCATTTTGACAATTTATCCCTTTGCACGAGGTTATTTTCAAGACACATAATTCTGTCCATGTTTGCACATCCAGCTTTGTGATCCTTTTTGTTTTTTGAAGTCTTGCTAAAATTAAGCTGACACTGAAAGTGTGAGGATTTCAGAATATGGCTTACAGTGACGTCTGAATGAAGCCTGATGCAAAATGCAAGATTTCCAATTACCGTTACTATTTTCATAATTTATGATTTTTGTTAAATTTAAGGTATTTCAGTGCTATTTTCAGTACTCCTTACTTATTACAGAAACATTCATTATATATATTTTAAATATTTATATATTTTAATGAACACCTGGGATGTTAAGAGATAATTGAGATGTTTGTAAAACACTAAGTGAAGTGACATTTGGTCAAGTATGGTAACCCGTACTTGGAATTTGTGCTCTGCATTTAACCCATCCAAGTGCACACACACACACAGCAGTGAGTAGTGAACACACACATTGTGAACACACACCCAGAGCAGTGGGCAGCCATTTTTGCTGCGCAAGGTTCTGTGCCTTGCTCAAGGGTCTCACCTCAGTCGTGAGTATTGAAGGTGGAAGAGAGTGCTGTACATTCAGTCCCCCTACCTACAATCCCTGCTGGCACTGATACTCAAACCCACAGCCTTCAGGTTAAAAGTCCGGCTTTCTAACCATTAGGCCACGACTGCCCCACTAGAATTCTAACATCTTGGCTGTTCAGTTCAATGCCTCATAACACTAATTCAAATATTTAAAAATGCTGAAGAGCAGTATAAATATATGCTCTTGCAAAAACATGCAGCGTTTGTTAACATTTTTTTTATTGAATGATTTTAATTCTGTTTATGGTACTGGGGCAACTATGACCTGCTGTAAACTATGATGCAATTACGATCTTATGATCCATCATACAATCATCACTTGATAAATTGTACAAAGGTGTTTTGAGTGTTCACACTCTTAACAAAGAGTGCATATTTATGGCTTCAAACTGTGTCATAATTTGTTGGAAGTTGCAACACCATTTTTTTTAATTATGTATCTGTATGTTTGTGTTTTTATAGTTATATAAATGTACAGTGGGTACGGAAAGTATTCAGACCCCCATAAATGTTTCACTCTTTGTTATATTGCAGCCATTTGCTAAAATAATTTAAGTACATTTTTTCCTCATTAATTTAAACACAGCACCCCATATTGACAGAAAAAAAAAAAACAGAATTGACATTTTTGCAGATTTATTAAAAAGAAAAACTGAAATATCACATGGTCCTAAGTATTCAGACCCTTGGCTGTGACACTCATATATTTAACTCAGGTGCTGTCCATTTTTTTCTGATCATCCTTGAGATGGTTCTACACCTTCATTTGAGTCGAGCTGTGTTTGATTATACTGTTTGGACTTGATTAGGAAAGCCACACACCTGTCTATATAAGACCTTACAGCTCACAGTGCATGTCAGAGCAAATGAAATCATGAGGTCAAAGGAACTGCCTGAAGAGCTCAAAAACAGAATTGTGGCAAGGCACAGATCTAACCAAAGTTACAAAAAAATTTCTGCTGCACTTAAAATTCCTAAGAGCACAGTGGCCTCCATAAAAACGTTTGGGACGACCAGAACCCTTCCAAGAGCTGGCCATCCGGCCAAACTGAGCTACCGGGGGAGAAGAGCCTTGGTGAGAGAGATTAAGAAGAACCCAAAGATCACTGTGGCTGTGCTCCAGAGATGCAGTTGGGAGATGGGAGTAAGTTGTAGAAAGTCAACCATCACTGAAGCCTTCCACCAGTCGGGGCTTTATGGCAGATTGGCCCGACGGAAGCCTCTCCTCAGTGATACATGAAAGCCCGCATGGAGTTTGCTCAAAAACACCTGAATAAGATTCTCTGGACTGATGAGACCAAGATAGAACTTTTTGTCCTTAATTCTAAGCGGTATGTGTGTAGAAAACCAGGCACTGCTCATCACCTTGTCCAATACAGTCCCAACAGTGAATCATGGTGGTGGCAGCATCATGCTGTGTTTTTTTTTTTCAGCTGCAGGGACAGGACGAATGGTTTCAATCGAGGGAAAGATGAATGCGGCCAATTACAGGGATATCCTGGACGAAAACCTTCTCAGAGTGCTCAGGACCTCAGACTGGGCTGAAGGTTTACCTTCCAAAAAGACAATGACCATAAGCACACAGCTAAAATATGAAGGAGTGGCTTCACAACAACTCGGTGACTGTTCTTGAATGGCCCAGCCAGATCCCTGACTTAAACCCAATTGAACACCTCTGGAGAGACCTAAAAATGGCTGTCTACCAGCGTTTACCATCCAACCTGACAGTACTGGAGAGGATCTGCAAGGAGGAATGGCAGAGGATCCCCAAATCCAGGTGTGAAAAACTTGTTGCATCTTTCCCAAAAAGACTCATGGCTGTATTAGATCAAAAGGGTGCTTCTACTAAATACTGAGCAAAGGGTCTGAATACTTAAAACCATGTGATATTTCAGTTTTTCTTTTTTAATAAATCTGCAAAAATGTCAACAATTCTGTGTTTTTCTTTCAATATGGGGTGTTGTGTGTACATTGAGGAAAAAAATTAAGCTTTTGTTTTTCGCAATGGCTGCATATAACAAGAGGAAAAATTTTAAGGGGTCTGACACTTTTCCAGTACCCACTGTATATTAGGGATGTCCCGATCAGGATTTTTGTGCCCCTGATCCGCATCATGCATTTTTTTTAAATTAATGCTCAAGAGCAGTATACAAACAGTAATACAAACATTAACAAATAAAAATGATAATTTTGACGTAACGCAGGTCTTAAAACACATGCGCCATAACTTGGTTAATGCTTTACTGTGCATGTGTGTCTTACTTGCATTATTACTAGCGTGTTTATTAATTTTTTTATATATTTTAATACTGTTTCTGAGGAACTACGTTGTTTGGTGGAAGAATACGGTTTTTATTTATATCATTACACTTTATTTGCTCTGTTTTATTCTGTGAAACATTACTACGTATATGGAATAACCGTTTTATAAAAGCAATAAGCCCCGTGAAACCGTGGTTTACAGTGAAACTCCGCTTCGCATCGTGCCTAACAACTCCCCTTAGCTGTTATAAATTCACTGTAAACCACAGCTTCTTGGGGCTTATTGCTTTATTAGAGGTACAATTATATAATTATAAAGTATTATAGAGCGTACTCTGATCTCTATGCTTAATAGATGCTGCTTTGTGTACAGAGGTTACCGCGGAAACAGCTCTATTTCTGCTGTTCCATAAGCGCCACCTGCTGTTAGACATTGGAGTTATGCTTTTGTTCAATCTGTCTGCTGTTTTTGTTCATACCCATGTGAAAATTGGACCAAATGTTTGTTGTAATTCTTAACTGGTAGATGGAAAACAAACTACTATACATTCTTAAAATCTCAACACTTAAGATAATACGATATGGGGCTGATTAGAGTGCCCATGATGACCCCTGTCCACCACTGAAAGTGTCTACAATGGGCACATGAGTGTCAGAACTGGACCATTAAGCAATGGAAGATGTTTGCCTGGTCTGATGAATCACAGGACACGGCTCCTGCCATCTCCAACGTACTGTTAAGGAGTATGGCATCCGAGACTGCTCCTTGTGTTCTTTGTTGAAGACACTCCACTTTATGTCCCCTGAATTAGGCAAAAAAGAACAAACAATGTTAAAAATAAGGTTTGTAGAAAGGCGTACTTGAAACGTGGAATGCAAACAACTGGTAAAATAAATGTTTGATGTAGAATATGAACAGGAAAAAAGTGTGAAAAAATATCAAAGACAATCATACATACTGTATACTGTAACAAAAGTATTGCTTGGTTAATGTTAGTTTAATGCATTAACTAATGGGAACTTTTTGTAAAGATAATGGTGAGTTAAAGTATTTGGCAGTCTCTGCCATGGTAAAGGCTTTCGGTTTCAGTATCATATGACATTCCTTCGTTCTCTCTCTCTCTTGCACACACACACACACACACACACTTTGTGAACATTGTGGTTGCCATGTGAGAAATCACTTACATTTAGTTATTTATAATAGTTATTTATTAGTTATTTACCAGCTCTGGACTCCCTATTGTATATTTTAAAGGGGTGCTATTATGCTTTTTCACTTTTTCAACTTTCTTGTAGTCCTGTAATGTGCCGTTTGCGCATAAAAAAAATCCTCTGCGAATTACAAAGCTCAAAGTCCACTTCAAAGGAGATATTTTATTGAACAGAAATCACTTTTCAGAAACTACAAAGAGACTCGTTTGGACTACAACGCATATTTTCCGGGATTTGTGATATCACAAATACTGACGAATGGGACGAGACCTGGTTGAGCGGCACTAGTGAAGGCAAGGAGTGTTATCACTGTGTCGGACACGCTAAGCTTTCCCAAGGCAGGAACGTAGAGTGTTACATCAATGCCGGGTTTTAAATCACGCTCAAATTGTGATTTGATTTTGACGCAATATTTCCGCTGAACCGCAGGCGGCTATGGAAGTGCATACATTTCCTGACCAGGAACCGAGTTGCTGTGCAATCACAACCCACTGGCCCAGCTAACCAATCACAGCACATTTCGTATTTCAGAAGGCGGGCCTTAATTTGATACAGGGACTATTTGAGCCATTCATGCCAGACTGGGGAGAGAGTTGCTGTAATAATGTAAAATATGTGAAAAATAATGTGTTTTTCGAACAACCTAGTACGAGAGCCTCTTCTAGTACACCCCCAAAACAAAATCAAGACTTTGTATAAGAGCATAATAGGACCCCTTTAATTCTAAATCTAGCTGAAGTCAGACATTTTTCTTCTAGACTTAGCTCAAGTCTTTGTGGGAAAGTGTTTTTGACTGAAGCAAGCATATGATCTCTGTACTTTTGTGGCATAAATTGAAATTAAAACATAAACATTTTATTTAATTCTTTATACAACAGTAAATAAAATGCATTGAGACAAAACGCATTGTTTGTGCATTAGTAACAAATTATTTTACCCAGAAAATTGTTAATGTTTGGTCCAAAAAGGAAAAAAAAAAGTTTAGCTCACATAATACCACACACATTTAATGTGGTCTTGGCGCAGATGACTATATACCAAAGTTCTGTGTAATTTTCCTGTTTTTTGTGAAAACAGCCAGTACCATAATGCTAATCCCTTTCATTAATTAAGAGATGTAAATTTACATTTGACTTAGTTATCCATTTTCAACTTTGATTTCCGTTAAGTGAGTTTTAATGATTTGTACTTTATATCTATAACTGTAATTGAATGTAAATTCCCAATTACAAAAATACTTCTTATTTATATATTTGACATAAGAAAGGAGAGCTTCCTTTTACGTCAGTGTTTCTCAATCCAAAAATCTAGTGTTGGCATAATTTCATTAGGGCAGGATTGAGAAATACTCCTAAAGGCTGCAGAAAATAATAATTTTACATTTAAAAGTGGACTCTTGTCAGTTTTCCTGTGTATTGTGCTGTTGGCTTTTTGTCTGATCTCATAGTTACTGAACTGCAAAAATGTGTCTTGCCCTTGTGATTTATAATAATGCATAAAGCAGTCATTTTTGTAGGAATTTGGTTCATATTCACTTCATAGTGATTATAATATGCATGCTATTCTGTATTCAATAGACATTTTCTCATCCTGAGTAAGGACTGTTCATCAGTTTCTGAGAGCTCGTTATTGTGACTTATTAATTATCTCTTTTTCAAGCTCATTCTCTCATCATCCAAAGCATCATCATTGCTCCCCAGCCCCTATTTTGTCCCTGTCCTCCCTCTGTCACGCTGTCTGTCCCCTCTGTCTCTCATCACCTGAGGTTTAACCACTGGAGTGTCTCTCTGTAATATAGGGATACCTTCCGAAAAGCAAATGGGAGATGGACACTTCAGAGGCAAAGCTTGGTGGGTATTATTTGTAGTTTTGCACAAAATATTAATATAAATGTTTTCAGTCTATGTTGTTGTTGTCTTTAATATATGTTTATGTATGGTTGTTTTCGTTAATATAATTGTTTTTAATATGTGACCCTGGACCACAAAACCTAAGGGTCAATTTGTCAAAATTGAGATTTATACATAATCTGAAAAATTATGTTGATAAATTGAGCTTTTTTTTCAGCTTTTTTGATTAAAATGTTGAATAAATAAGCTTTCCATTGGTGTATGGTTTGTTAGGATAGGACAATATTTGACCGAGATACGACTATTTGAAAATCTGGAATCTGAGGGTGCAAAAATAAAAATTTGTTAAGTTGTCCCGATAGTCTGTACAATGCATATTACTAATCAAAAATTAAGTTTTGATATGATTACAGTAGGAAATTTACAAAATATCTTCATGGAACATGATCTTTACTTAATGTCCTAATGATTTTTGGCATAAAAGAAAAATCTATTATTTTGACCCATGATGATGTAGCTATTGCTACAAATATACCCCAACGACTTATGACTGGTTTTGTGGTCCAGGGTCACATATGGTGCTTTTCCACTGCTTTGTACACTCGGGCTCGTGCACTGCTTGGTCGTGCTCGGCTTGGTTTGCGTTTCCACTGCAGTTCAGTACCGCTTTAGAGTGGGCGGGATTATTCACATGTCGTTATAGTTGCGCCGCCTCTATTGCCGCGACTCCTGAAAAACTTTTTCATTCCGCGTCGCCCCATCAAACTCTCGCTGGATCTGCTCCTCTGCTATCAACGAGAGGAACGTCTGTACTTCCTCAACAGACAACGAAACAAGGTGCGCTTGTTTAAAACAGTTGCGTTCGATCCATCTCTGGCTGGCTATTTAATCTTCCGCGGATTCTGTTTGTGTTTGTGTCGCAAGTTCAGTGATGCAGGTGTGCATTATCGTCGCACTGGCCAATCCGTGATCAGCAGAGAGTTACACGTCACTTTTGGTAACTGTATGGGTTCACTTGGAAACCTCAACCGAGTGGTACAAAAAAGTACCAGGTACTGTACCCAGTGGAAAACCCCCCAAAAGTGAACCGTACCAAGCCGTACCATGCAGTGGAAAAGCGCCAATATATGGTGTCGTCATATAGAGGTTATCTTTTTCAATACTTTTTCCTTGGTTGATTAATCCTTCATAGGTCGATTTCAAGATTGCACGTTGTAAATTTTAAATCAGGGATAATTTTTTTTTGTATATAACTGAGGTCAGTAACAACAATTGGACAAAGCATGTGAACTTTTTTAATAACTGCTTGTCCGTCTGTGAGAATCGTGTCGTCATGTAGGTCTGCTCTGACTGCTTTAAATCACCTGGAACTATTTGACGTTTTCACTTTGCTCCCAGACAGTTAAAAGAAATAGCTCACCCAAAGAATAAAAATTTACATTCAGGATTTAGATAAGTGTCTTCATTGGAACCGAATTTGGAATGAATGCCGTCAGAATGAGTGTCCAAACAGCATCACAATAATCAACACGCGAACCTTACGACTCCTTACGGTTTTAACTAAACCATTGCTTCCAGCTAAAATACGAGTCCTCTATCCGTAATATTGCTTTCACCAGTAAAAAAAAAAGTGTCCTGTAAATGAATGGCCAAAATGCACAAGTTTTAAATTTTTTGTTGAAAATGGTGTTGTGTAGACACCTCTATTATTTTGATGCTTTTATCCAGCTGTTTGGACTTAGATTCTGATGGCAAAGGATCCATTGGTGAGTTTGTGAGCACATGAGTTTGTACGAATGTGCAAAGTGTATGTATGTTTAATGGGCTCTAGCTGGGTTAAAAACCGCTAACCCAGCACAGTGTGAAAAGCCTTTGAAACCGTGCATACAATATACGTATGTCTTTGGATGGCTGTTGACACAAATAAGTGTTTATTAGATGTAGAACTGGTGATGACTTTAGATGCTGCTTTGTCCTTCCAGACAAGCTGGATGGTCTGGCGGGTGGAGGCAAGAGAAAACGAGAAACTGATGTGTCTGGCATGGAAGACTTCCTTCAGCTGCCCGATGACTATGCCAGTCGCATGTCTGAACCTGGCAAAAAGAGGGTAATGTGCTGCACATGTTTTATATATTAGCTTTTAATTGCTGTTTGTAGTCACCTGTTGTTCAGTTCTTACTTGGAATGTTCTTGAGAATTGCAGATTGAAACCCCTCTTTTGAAAATAAAATAAAATTGAGGGGCATTTTTTATTACTGAAGACTCAAATCTGATTTGAATTTTCTTTTCTTGCTCCGTTTAGGGAGGGTCATGATTTAAACAAACATTTTGCACTCATTAAACTTGCTGATCCTCCAGGTGCGCTGGGCTGATCTCGAAGAAAAGAAGGACGCTGACAGAAAGCGTGCGATTGGTTTTGTAGTCGGTCAGACAGACTGGGAGAAAATCACGGATGAGAGCGGGCAGCTTGCTCAGAGAGCTCTCAAGCGCACCAAGTATTTTTAGGAGATTTTGTAATGACATTTATACAGCATTTATGGTAAGTTTCTAATAATTCAGATCTTTTGATTAGCCAAGACTGATAGTCATTACGGATGCAGACAGAAAGCCAGAGACATGATTTAGAACATGTTTTCTATCAGCTTACTCATTTACATCTAAAATTGTTTAAGTTCAAGAATGTTTTGGGTATAGATTCCAACAAAATTTATTTCTGAAGGAAAAAATTTTACAGTTTTAGATTTAATTGGCCTTATTCAGTAACTGTGTTCTTAGTATGAAATGTGATCCACTGTCATTATACAAACACGTTTTTAAAATACTCATGTCTTTTTTAACTAATCGCCTTCTTTTTCCAGGTCACCAGTTCATGAAATTCTTCATTTCTAAAATGTACTGCCTGATGAAGAAAAAGCAACATCTCTTCAGAAACTGGTGCTTAGTTGTTGGTCGATCCCGTAGAACACGCTATGGGCTTGGTGTAATATCTGGTGTAATGTAAATCCTTTTTTTGTTTTAGCCACAATCTTATTTTAATAGCGTAAGCATTGTGTGTGTGGTTTTGTAGCAGTGGTGCATTTGATTGTAGATGTTACCTTTTCTTTATTTTTATTCCATAGATCTAATGTATTTGGCCCTGAAAAATTATTGTAGTTCACACACATGTACACACTCAATAAAGCTTACAAAACCGTCTCATAAAGAACCCTTATACACTCATTTTTCACTTTGTTGATATTAAAAACTGCCTGTTCAGCTGAATTGTGAAACTTTGGTGGCTAAGCTGTAATTAAAGATTCGAAAGAAACTCTTCAGATTGATGCAAGTCACATGACTTGCTTACAAAGTAGTTTACTGGCTTCTCATGTGGCAGCATATTTAATGACAGGTCTGTTCCAGTGGTTGTTAATGGCCTGCTTATTATTTGGTTTGCCACATAAGTTGCCAGGAAACATGGGCATGAATTTTGCATAAAATACTTATGACTTATACAGAGTTTGGCTAGACCGAAGCTTTTTGTTGTGAAACCTCCCATTATACATTTGTATTTCTATATATTTGTAAAATTCCACTTGTGACCCTAAAAACCTTTTTTTTTTATCTAAATACTGCAGTTTAAACATGAGCTCCATGCCTGATTTTTGATACAAAAAGAGAGTCTGTCCTCCTTATACTAAGAAATACTTTTTATTAATAACAAAGTTTGATATGCAGCAACTGTGACTGTTTCTGAGAGCATGTATTGTAACATCAACCTTATTGGTTAAATATGTAATACATTTGGTAAGGTTTTAGTTTTTGCAGTAATATTTGGGTTCTTTAATGAATGCACACTGGGTATTAGTGCACTTGTATTATCAAGTGGTCCACCTCACAGTGATGTTCATTAAATGCTCATAAAACAACATTCAGCAGCTAAATATTCAAACACAAATATGAATGATATGGCATTAAAGGTAAGTGTGAACATGATGCACAATCCATGATAAATATACAATCTATGAATCTATTTTTTTAGTCCGTGTTTCCACCGTATTTATTGGGTGCATTTTTAATTAGATTTTTTTTTTTGTAAATTGCCAATTTGAGGACTTGAAAATTGTGATATTTAGTTCACAAAAAAAAAAGTTGTCATTCATTGCAACAGTTTTTAGTACAAATTAATTATAGTCTGTGCCTAAAATAAAGGTTATACAGTATAGCTTTATCTGAAGACCTGGAATGTTATTCATGAGTTATAGGACTACTGTGGTGTTCTGTGGTCCTTTTGTTGTCTTTGGAGCTTGGCAGTTACTGGCTGCTGTCTGTTACTTCAAAAGGAAACCAGTGTTGCAAAGAAAGAATATATGGTGTAGGAATAACGTGTGGTTGACTTGGTTCTTGGGTGAACTATTCATTGAATGCACACTGAAAGTTCAACTGTTCCCTCTCAAGTATAAACGTAATATTCCTTCTGTTCAAAATTAATATAGTTCATGCTTTTGTGTTTTTGGATTTGTGCAATTTGTGTTGTGTTAATCATTTACAATATACAAAAAAAAGTCCCCAATCAAAACAATGACTCATTGGTTGGTGACTTAATACACCTTTGCAATGCAGAGAGACAGAGTAAAAAAAAAACTCAACTGTGTATTGCTACTAAAATACTTGTCCTGGAAACTTGTAATTGTGATTTACATATCTTTCTAAAGCACACACACACACACAGGGCACACACTCAATGGTTATAATGTAGGTTGTTGGTAATGAGAATAATGTGCAAAAAAATCTAGATAGTTAATTAGATATTAAAGGGGTCATATGATGTTGCTAAAAAGAACATTATTTTGTGTATTTAGTGTAATGAAATTTTTATTCGGTTAACGACAATTTTCCAATCCTGTACATTTTGTATATGAGCTCATCGGTCTGAAAAGCGAGGTTTGCTCGATTGGCCAGCCTATCCAGTGTTGTTGTGATTGGCCGAATAACTCAAAGGAATTCTGTGACAGAAATGTTACTCCCCTAACTACTGTGAGCCTCTGTCCGCCGAGCGCGAGACAAAAGACATTAAAACGCATTAAAACGAGGCATTTGTGTGTCATCCAGTGGGGACATAATTACGGATTATAATGATACTGTCTTTTTCCGATTGTGCTTGCATCCGGTGCTACTCTACAATGCCCAAAAAAACTTGCGTTTGAATCGTCAGTGGCAAATCCTTTAATTATAAAAACGTACTTACAGTCTGTGAGTCAGAACAGCCGGCATTGTAGTCTATTCTTCCAGGATCAGGAAACAGTCCTCCCATAAAATGTGTTTGCACACATCTGAATATTTTGGTTGAACTGTTCTGGAACAGTGTTGTAAATGCAAATTAACCACTGATTTCTATTGTATCCTCTTTTGGAAGGCAAACAAGTAGTTTTCACTACACAACGATGAGCGGAGTCCGGCGGGCTTGGCGGCAAAACCACATGTACGCCCCCAGGCTGGGCTCCACTTCATCCATGTGAAGCCGATCCGGCGATCCACGCGCAAAGTACATTTATTTCCCTCATCACCCACATGAAAAGGCGAAGTTTAGATTTATTTCCTCAATGACCATCCGTCAACTCCAGGCATGAACTAATGGATTATTTGTGTCCTCTTTTGGAAGGCCAAAAAATGTAGTTTCGCTTTCACAACGAAACGCAGTGTCTTCACGACATGGCGGCGGCGGCGGCAACAACAATACTACAGCGAGACAGCGAGAATAAAAAGTTAACACCTTCTTTTCTTTCTTTGCGTGAATATTTGGCGGTGTTCTGCAAATCTTCCCACATTGTGACGTAGACATGTGGGGACGTGTTAGAACGAGCCGTTTTAGGTATAGGTGTGGTTGACTCCTAACTTTTAAAAAAATATCTCTTTGGATTTAAGACTTTAGTCTTTGCAACTTTACATAGCTTCTTTATGCACCAAGAGCTTGTAGCACTCCAAAGAGAAAGGAAAATTTTTTTAATTGCATCATATGACCCCTTTAAACAAAACCTACAAAAATACTTCAAAACAAATGAGAAATCAACACTATTTCATAAGAAAACCTCTCACTTGAATTTACTAATTGTATTTAAGTGGGTACATTTAAGCAGATATTAATCAAGATATTACTTTGCAATATTGTTATCCCATAATGCAGTACACTCTACAGCCTGCATAAATATAATTAAGTTTGTTTGCTGTCACCAAAAGACCTTAGTTCACATGATGTTGTATTAAGTGCTTGCAATACCTTTGTAATACCAAACAGGGCTGGTATGATGTGTACAGTCATGGCCAAACGTTTTGGCAGTGACATAAATTTTGTGTTTTGCAAAGTTTGCTGCTTCAGTATTTGTAGATTATTTTTCCACATGTTTCTATGGTATACTGAAAAACAATGATAAGCATATCATAAGTTTTAAAGGCTTTTATTGGCAAATCATGGGAAGTTGCCTGGCCACGGATCAAAAATTTCAATGTAATGATATTCGAGCCACTTCTTTATCACTCTTGCTTTGTGACATGGCGCTCCATCATGCTGGAAAATTTACGGATCATCACCAAATTGCTCATGGATCTTCAGAAGAAGTCGCTCTTGCAGGATGTTTTGATACCATTCTTTATTCATGGCAGTGTTTTTGGGCAGAATTATGAGAGAATCCACTCCCTTGGTTGAAAAGCAACCCCACATGGATGGTCTCAGAAAAGTGGCTTCTTTGCTGCCCTTCTTGACACCAGGCCATTGTCCAAAAGTCTTGACCTCACTGTGCGTGCATATGCTCTCACGCCAACCTGCTGCCATACCTGAGCAAGCTCTGCACTGCTGGTGACACGATTCCTCCTTAGCTGACTCCTCAGGAGGAGACGGTCCTGGCGCTTGCTGGACTCTCTGGGACGTCCTGAAGACTTCTTCACTGCAGTTGAACCTCTCTCCTTGAAGTTTTTGATGATCCGGTAAATGGCTCTTTCAAGTGCAATATTCTTTGTAGCAATTTCCATGCATGTGAGGCCATTTTGATGCAAAACAATGATGGCTGCACGTGTTTCTTTGGAAGTAACCATTGCTAACAAGAACAATGATGGGAAACGCTTCTTCCCTACTTTTATAGCAATCAGTTTGCTCTTAAATTCTAATTAGTATGATAGTGATTTTACCTGACCAGTACTCATTCATACTTGCACATGTGCTGCTGATATAATTAGTAAATTATTGTTAAGCTGGTCATTTTGTGTCAGGATCAAAAGTTCATTTTTTATTTATTTTTTTGTGAAGTTTTTGGTCAATGAAGCTCTTAGCAATATTTAAAAGCATCTCACACTCTACACAATAATCTAGAAAAAATGTGATGAACACCACAACAACTTAAGCAGCAAACTTTGTAAAACACAATTTATTTTACTGCCAAAACTTTTGGCCATGACTGTATAGGTCTGTATCAGCACCGCTTTCTTTAAATTGTTTTACAAAAAACCCCAAGGATAACCTTTTAAACAAAGCTGGGGACCTGTAAATATTTGGACAACAACCTTGTAGAAACAATCAGATAAAATAATTCTGTATGGAAGTAAAAAAAAAAAAAAAAAAAAGCCTAAGAATAATGAGGCATTTCCCCCCATTCCCATACAAAGTTGGCAAAATCAAGAATGCCATTACATTACAACACCAAACACTGGGTCCTTTAAACCTTTATGGACTTCTCAGAATGTTGTGTATTTCAATGTTTTATACTTTACAGATGTGACAGCTATTTTAATGACTTTAATGTATCCTATGCACATTTTAACATTCCAAAGACTAAATCTGTCTATCAGATCTGAGTGGACACTGTTCTGCTGCTATATATTGGCAGTGAAATACATTCGTTTTAGGGGTAATGACGTTTAAAGGGGATATTAAAAAAAGCCTAATATTATTTAAACTGAGCTGGATGTTGACATCACTGAATTCAATGATGAACTGTCTTTAACTGAAAAACTTTGCATTATTGACACTATTTTCCTAATTAATGCTGTTCAGTTGCTTTGACACAATCTGTATTGTTAAAAGCGCTATATAAATAAAGGTGACTTGACTTGACTTAAAACAGTGAAAACAATCTGCATATGTTCTGTTTGAATAATAAGTGAAACGTGAGTAGTTCCAAAAATATGTAACATTCAAGTCCAGTAACTAATGAATTGTACTGCTTTGTAGGAGCATTAAATCTGTAGTTTATTCCAAAATTCAAAACCATGTTAAATGTGACTGTCAGTGCTCTTCAAAAAGTAAAAAAAGTAAACCGTAACAGTCTGCTGTCTATCAAGGCCATACAATACATTTTTGTGAGGGGGGAATAAACTACATTTCCCTCTGCTATTCAAATCTGGCACGTTTTCCTAGCGGCCAAAATAACTCCAGTTTTAGTTACAAGTGTCATGCCTTCTCACAGTTTTTGCTGAAATCTCACTGTCATCATTGGGAGGCCTGTAACTTGCCAGTCAAAAATGGATGAGGAGTGTCTCTTTCTTATGGCGCTTTTCCACTGCATGATATGGCACGGTACGGCTCAGTACGGTTCACTTTTGGGGGGGGGGGTTTCCACTGGGTACAGTACCTGGTACTTTTTTTAGTACCACCTCGGTTAAGGTTCCAAGTGAACCGTACCATTACCAAAACGTGATGTGTAAACTCTGCTGATCACGGATTGGCCGGAGAGAATCATCACTACCTGCGTCACTGAACTTGCGACACAAACACTAAAGAACCGCTAGATTTAAATCAGCAAAGCCAGTAGAGGATCGAACGCAACTGTTTTGAACAAGCGCACCTTTTTTAACAACCAAAAAGTGGCTATTTCGTTGTCTGTTGAGGAAGTACAGACGTTCCTCTCGTTGATAGCAGAGGAGCAGATCCAGCGAGAGCTTGATGGGGCAACGCGGAATCAAAAAGTTTTTCAGGAGGCGTGGCAATAGAGGCGGCGCAACTATAACGACATGTGAATAATCCCGCCCACTCTAAAGCGGTACTGAACTGCAGTGGAAACGCAAACCGTGCAGAGCCATACCGTACTGAGCCGTGCCGAGCAGAGTCGTACCACGCAGTGGAAAAGCACCGTTAGTTATTGGTTACACAATCACCATGGATAACAATCAGCAGGGGAAAAGTTTGCATCTGATTTGTGCAGGACAATGGCTTTTCAAAGAAGCTAACTGGTCACTGCCAATGCCACAAGAATCTGCCCCATTAATATTAAAGTTGTATTTTAGTTGGCAGAGCCATTCACTCAGCAGGGAGTCGAGTTGATGGGACTGGTAATACTCCCCCTACAGGTGAGAGAGACAGCAGCATCAGAGGCAGTATATAAAAGAGGCAGTCCAACCCGATCTCATGAGAAAACTTTCATGTTTTGGCGGTAAATTTGTATCATTTGAATTGATTAGTAGGAAAATGTAAGGTTTTTAAGAAAAAAAAAACATGAATGTTTCGGGGCGTAAAAAATATTTTGAAAGCATACGAATAAGATTATACAAGTTCGCCAAAACTAAAAAAAAGCTACGAATTGCCATGAGCGAGTTGGACAGTCTGTTGCAGTGAATGGATAAAATTGGAATGCCCAATATTCCTTATATGGTAAAAGGGAAGTCCAATTTTCCAAATAAAAGAGCCCGTTGACGAAGTCATCGCTCGGTTTTATAACAGTGGGTATGTTTACATGGACACTTTTTGCTTCCACACTTTCTTCCATTTACTTCCACGTATGAATTCTTCTGATTGTGGGACAAATCCGAACGGATTGGTTTCATTACCGAAAAATAAGTGATCTCGGGTTGATATGCGCGTTTATATGTCACAAGCTTCTGATCGTATTTAATATAATCTTTTGACATGGCACACACTGCTGTTATAATACAAAGTGTTCCTCCCCGCTTTTTTTGTTGCATACTGTTTTAAAAAGCACACGTGATATTTATCTACTTCGGGTCCTAATTAGGCGATGACCAGCACATGATCTGTTGTGCAGTGCTGCTTACTTTATAAAGCAGTAAAAGTGTCCCTTCCTGCACCCATCTTCTGCACCATACAACCACCCATCATCTGTTGATGAGTCTTAAACAAGAACTGGTGGGATGTTGTCCTGCTCCACTTCACAGACACTGAATGAAAGGGGAGTTTTATAATGACGGGACACTCATTTATGACACATTCGGTGCATTCCAAATGGATGTATCGGCCTTCGAAGGGCCCACTTCGGAGTGAAAAGATCACTGGCCTCTATTTGAAGGGGTTGTTCGTTTCCCAACTGAATGTGCTCAAACTGGCCACTTCCAAGGGGCCCTCTTCAGAATGAAGGATTTCGAAGGTACTCTGATGGACACTTTGGGCTACCATGATCCTTTGCGCAGATTTCCTCTTTGCATGATTGACGGCGCCTATCCTTGTTGGGCACCTTTATAATAACCAGAAGGGCACCTACAACCCCTTCAATCCTTCGAAGCTCTCACTCCGAAGGGTAAACCCTTTGAAGGGATTAGGGCATAGGGATGAACCCTTCTGAATGGAACGCACGGTTTATTCACTAGGAAGAACAGCTCGTTCCTCGTGTCATACGTCCTTACGCTATTTCTATGTCACTGCGCATGCGCAGTAATTTCCAATTTGGGTTTTCAATCCGATCAAGTGTTTACATGTTCATCTTGCTCAGATTACAACAGGAATAAACCACCCCTTACAGTCCGATCGAAATTTTTGTCGGATCTGGCCAATTCAATCCGATTGACGTGGTTACATGTGACTTTTTTTATTCTGATTGTGCTTCTAGTCCTATTACGATCGTATAAGTAGGGTCCATGCAAATGCAGCTAGTGTTTCCTGTTTAATGACGTCAGCACAACTGCTGTTAGAAGCTCCAGATTCAGTGTAAATGAAGGTCAAGCGGAACAATTGCATTTTTTCTAAATTGAAAAAAACAAGAATCTTTTCTCAAACAAGAAGTATATTGCTAATTTTTAAGCATAAACATTCCCCTTACCCCTTCTACTACCTTTTCACATTACGACTCAGATAGTTAGTGAAGGTCTTGGGATGGTGGATGTTCGTCAGCCAATCAGCGTCGTCATGATGTCATTTTCCTTCAGCTTCAAAGTGATTAATTACATGTTTACATCTCAGGGAAGAAGTGAAAACTTCAGTGTGACCACAACCAAAGATTTTCTCACATCTCATACTTGCGGGGGTCCTACAACAGTCAAGCAGCTTCTTTTTGAGATAAGTGGAAATGCTTACGGATGGCTCCAGGTATTTCAGACCTCAGTATAAAGACAGTCTCCCACATTCCCATTTCCACAACCAACTGGGTAGTCTTCACAGATGGAAGGATAACAGAGGAAATTTGGACTGCAGACTTCCATTTGGCCTGGACATCCAAACATCAAGCCATGTAAGGCTGTTGTTTTTTGTGCTGATTTTGTTCCATATGTTTATATGAAAATGTTCGTAATATACAAGCAGTGTTTGGGGAATTAACTAACTTGGGTGTCCAAGCTTGTTCCTGGAGGGCCAATGTCCTGCAGTTTAGCTCCAACCCTAATTAACGCTTTCCTTGCCATTTCTGGAATTTTCAAGCAGTCACATATGTAAGCGGATGCATATGTGAAATAATGCGATCAAACATTAAACAGCATTTAAATCAAAAATGCCTGTTTTATTGTTTACAAATAAAATTGACTATCAGGCTAAGTGGTTGTAAAAAAAAAAAAAAAAAAAGGACTGAGCAAGCTTGTGCAGGTGTTGATGGAAAATATTTACACCATCTGTGTTTGATCATCATTCTGATCGGACGTAGCCATGAAAGTTTTGTGAATCTGTTTGGTTAGCTTTGTCACGTTTAAAACTTAAAAAAAAAAAAAAAAAAAAAATTGCTGCCAAGGAAAGAGTTAAACACACCTGAACCAGCTAATCAAGGTGTTTGGACTCATCAGAAACGTCCAGGCCATTGGTTCTTCCAGGAGCAGGATTGGACACCCCTGAACTAACTAAATGTAGCTACAGCTGTGGCCAAAAGTTTTGAGAATGACACAAATATTAATTTTCACAAAGTCTGCTGCCTCAGTTTTTGTGATGGAAATTTGCATATACTCCAGAATGTTATGAAGAGTGATCAGATGAATTGCAATTAATTGTGAAGTCCCTCTTATTAATTAACTTAATCCCAAAAACGTTTCCATTGCATTTCAGCCTTGCCACAAGCTGACATCATGTCAGTGATTCTCTCATCAACACAGGTGAGAGTGTTGATGAGGACAAGGCTAGAGATCACTCTTGCACGCTGGTTGAGTTAGAGTAACAGACTGGAAGCTTTAAAAGGAGGGTGGTGCTTGAAATCATTGTTCTTCCTCTGTTAACTATGGTTATCTGCAAGGAAACAACATATGCAGTTATCATTGCTTTGCACGAAAAGGGATTTACAGGCAAGGATAATGCTGCTAGTATGATTGCACCTAAATCAATCATTTATCGGATCATCAAGACATCAAGGGGAGATGTTCTAATTGGCCTGTTAAGCAAAGGCTTCAGGGGCACCCAAGAACGTCCAGCAAGTTCCCTGAACTGTCTCCTAAATTTATTCAGAGCTGTGGGATCGGTCCAGAGCTTGCTCAGGAATGGCAGCAGGCAGGTGTGAGTGCATCTGCACGCACAGTGAGGCAAAGACTTTTGGAGGATCGCCTGGTGTCAAGAAGGGCAACAAAGAACACACTTCTTTACAGGAAAACATCAGGGACAGACTGAAATTCTCCAAAAGGTACAGGGATTGGACTGCTGAGGACTGGGGTAAAGTAATTTTCTCTGATGAATCCCCTTTCTGATTGTTTGGGGCATCCGGAATAAATCTTGTCCGGAGAAGTTGGTGAGCGGCATCATCAGTCCTGTGTCATGCCAACAGTAAAGCATCCTGAGACCATTCATTTGTGGGGTTGCTTCTCAGCCAAGGGAGTAGGCTCACTCACAATTTTGCCTAAGAACACAGCCATGAATAAAGAATGGTACAAAAACATCCTCCGAGAGCAACTTCTCCCAACCATCCAAGAACAATGCCTTTTCCAGCATGATGGAGCACCTTGCCATAAGGCAAAAGTGATAACTAAGTGGTTTGGGGAACAAAACCATAAAAATTTTGGGTCCATGGCCAGGAAACTCCCCAGACCTTAATCCCATTGAGAACTTGTGGTCAATCCTCAAGAGGCGGGTGGACAAACAAAAACCCACAAATTCTGACAAACTCCAAGCATTGATAATGCAAGAATGGGCTGCCATCAGTCAGGATGTGGCCCAGAAGTTGATTGACAGCATGGGCGAATTGCAGAGGTCTTAAAAAAGAAGGATCAACACTGCAAATACTGAGTCTTTGCATAAACTTATTGTAATTGCCAATAAAAGCCTTTGACACTTATGAAATTCTTGTAATTATACTTCAGTATACCATAGTAACATCTGACAAAAAGATCTAAAAACACTGTAGCAGCAGACTTTGTGAAAATTAATGTCATTCTCAAAACTTTTGGCCACGGCTGTACACTACTAACTTAACTACATTTTTCAGTGTCTAGGAGCTCAGCTGTGTAGCTTTTGTACCAAGCTTTCACCACAGAAAGTGGTGGGGTCAAGCTATACAAAACCCTACATTGATGTGTTTCTGTGACATGAATTTGAATCAGCACTCAATTGTTTCTGGAATTCTTCACTTGGCATTGTTTTCAGGTGTCCAAGGCTGTTCATGGAGATCTACCTGCCTGCAGAGTTCAGTATCCACCCTATCCAGTACTTATGAAGACCTCAGTTTGTTGATTCAAGTGTGTTTGATCAGGGTTTGAGCTGAACTTTGCAAGAAGGTAAATCTCCAGGATTGTGCACCCCTAGCTAATGATATGATATCAAAAAAAAAAAAAAAAAAAAAAAAATGAAAAAACTTGGTAAGCAACAATTTCATAGTGGTTTCCCCCAATACTTTATGCAATTTTTTTCCCATATATTTATTTCATAAACATTTCTTGTTCCTTTGAGGGGAAAAATTGTATCAGTTGAGGTATGAATTTACATGAGTCTGCATATAAAAAAAAAGGTATTACACCAAAACCTTTTCCTTTCATGCTTTTGTTGTAAAAAGCACCACAAGACTATTGGATACTTTTTTCCCTATTAAAAATAAATGTGTGGGTGCGTTTTTATTCATTTTTATTTTATTCATGTTGTGATAAATTGTTACCCTGAAACTGATATGTTGCAGTGTTCATACGGTTATTGTCTATCAATGTTCCAAAACGTGTAGAAAAAAAAAAATCTCCCATTATATTTTCAAAATATTTTCCTAGCTGTATTTTTGTGATAAGCAACTTCAACATTTTGGCGCCGGTAATATTCCTGGCAACATATTTTAGCTTCTTTATTACACACTTGTGACACATTTCATACACATACACATATACACATGGGAATTTGTTTGTTACCTTTATATATATTTGCGGGCCCTCCCGGTTATTGCGGTATTGCATACACATACTGTCTGGTGTTGTATTATGTTGCACAACATCCTTTTGCGCAAGTTAATCGTCTAATATATATATAAAGCGTGAAGGCCAATTGAAGGACCACTTCATTCCTCATGCATACATATATTACCCAGGAGATAATGACTGAATCCCTATCATGAAACACTAAAAGAGAAATTTGGAATAATGTACTGGCTTCTCTTTTCCACATAATGAAAGTGATGGGATCTGGGCTGTTACAGAAGTTATTTTAAATTATTTAGAGATTTTTAAAAAATTATTTAGGCCAAAATGAACGTCGTGCTGGACTAGGAAGTCATATAATATTAGTGCAGGGAGATTCGTGTGGCCTAATGGATAGAGAGTCGGACTTGTAACCCGAAAGTCGTGGGTTCAAGTCTCAGGTCTGGCAGGGATTGTAGGTGGGGGGAGTGAATAACTTCTCCACCTTCAATACCACGACTGAGGTGAGACCCTTGAGCAAGGCACCAAACCCCCAACTGTTCCCTGGGCGCTGCAGCTTGCTCCGGTTGTGTGTTCACGCCCACTGCTGACCTGCTGCTTCCGGTTGTGTGTTTTTGTGTCCACCTACTTGTGTTGCACTCTTGATGGTATTAATTCAGACACCGAAATTCCGAGTATGGGACGCCACACTTCACTTTCACTTAATTACTTTCACTGAACACAATCGGTTCAAATTCAAATATGTCACATTTAGATTACAAGCCTTGTGTGACCAGTTCTCTTTAGATACAAAGTAGATAGTGACTTAAATTTTGAGTCCATATGTTTTTTGTATATGGCTATTGTATCACTTCAGATGACTTGGGATGTAGATCTAAGTCATATTATGTAGCTTCTAATTTTATTTGATTTATTTACTTATCTTTTGTTCATTTTGGAGCTTGACTGGCTGGATCTCCTTTCACTTACATCATGTGGAGTACACTGGCCAGTACATTTATCAACATTTATCCTTCTGTGTTCCACATGCAGGTTTGGAACATCACAAGCTGTCAGTGAACGATGAGAATGTTTTTCGGGTGAACTGTGTCTTTAAGTCTCCATATCTTGGAACTGCTGAACAGATGGCCTGCAAGCTGCCATCGGGTCTGCTTATCGAATATGGAAAGACGCTTCGGACAGCATTACACCTCAGGTAAGCCTTTTTCATACCATGCATTACTAAAAATATTACTAACACTTTTTTGTTGTTGTTTTCATGGCACATTTTCAAGTGTGTTTGGACATTTCATTACAATGATGCTTCAATAAAGAGGTCTATTATTTAAAATAAAGATTATTTCTCATCCTACTTGTGGTCTTGTTTTCAATCAAACTGGTTTATAAGTAGATATAGGAATACTTTAAACTAAATATTGCAAATATAGCTGCATAATCAGTCCTGGTTGTCAACAATTTAATTTTATTAGTGCACTTCTGTTGTGTCAGTTGTAATGTTTTGGTTATGGTTGGTAATGCAAAACTGTCAAATACCCTTAAATGGAAAATACATTTCACAGTAGCAGGGTAGTGCAGACTTCCCTCATGCAACTTTCAACACAATGAAGTTGAACAGAAATCATTTTAAATGTAATACCTAGCTATAGCAATGAAAACATGAAACACTGGTTTTAAGTGTTACTATTCTGAATGTTTAACTCCAATGCATCTTCTGTTTACCTACAATGCTGTAAGACAATAGTATGTAAAGACAATAATAAATGCTGTCAGACAAGAATTCATGTTCTCCTATTCTCTAAAGGTGTAGACAGCCAGAATAATGGACAAACATGGAATTTAAAAAACTTTAATGGTTAAGACCATTACCATGTATATGCAATAGGACATCTATATATAAATGTATAATATATTTTGATTTAAATGACCTGCATGCTATATTATAATAAACATTAAGAAACATGTAAATTGGTCCCCTAATGAAAATGGATCAAAACATATTGTGAATGTCCTCAGTAAATAATTAACTATTTTAAATTTTAGTTAAGTAAATTGAAGAAATAATAAAAGTTCAAATAAAAACGGTACTAATTCATCTTTGTTTTTATATGAATGAAGATTTTATGGCAAGGACATATCAGCTTTGAGGCACAACGGTTTAGAGTACAACTTCATATCCTGTAATGGTTCAGTTAGAAGGAAGAGCCTGTAGGACAGCCTGTGGCACTCTGCTTAAATAGTACTCATGATTTCTCAGTGCTGCTAGCACTCCAGCAGAGTTCATGTGCTTCACATTGGCATCATATGTGTATGCATTACCATGCATGTCTGTCAGTTTGCCTGTACATGAAAAACAACATAAAATGTATATATTTATCTTAAATATCAAGTGCACTTTCAAGAATGTATGTGCAAAAAATGACTGTCACCTCCAACTGCGTGCAGAATTGCTTCAGGTGCACATGTGTCCCACTTTTTACATCCTGGACTGGCAAACACATAAGCAGAGGCCTTTCCCTCCACCAGCTGGATGATCTACCAGGGCCAGAATCAAGATGTAATTAGTTTTCTTCTACGCCAGTACTGACTCAGTCAAATCAAAGGCTGTGACCCACCTTATTCCCAGCCCCTCCCACTCTGATGACATCATGAGGCTCCATGGCTTGCACTGTGTCGATCACAAGTTTATTGCTATGGGACCGTGTAGTAGTGATGATTCTTTTACCATCTGGGACTTCCTGGAGTTGAAACCCAAATGCGCCCAAACCCAGTACTCCCCATAATGTTCTGCCCAAAGAAGCACCAGCCCCCATCTGAATGAACAGAGAGAAAAAAACAGGTCAACCAATCCCAGCCTCTACCAAATATAGTGTAGCATGTGTGAGTGACCAACTGGTTGGACCTGGTAGTTGTAGAAGGGTTGATTGATGACTCCAGCAATGGCTGTCCCTCCATAAGCAATGCCTATTAGTACGGTCACATGATCCAAGAGCCCTGCAATAAAATGGCACACAAACAACATTAAAAAAAGGATTAGTCAGCTCCAACATTAAAATAATGTTAACCCCACAATGCTCTTGTAAATGTATATGGCACTGTATGGGTAAGACCTCAGGGTGTGTTCACACTTGACAAGTATGGTTCAATTAAACAAACTCAGGTGCAATTACGCCGTTAATGTGGTTAATTTGAATAAGGTGAATGCTGCCATCCGAACTTTGGTGCATACCAAACAAGCAGACCGATACCCCCTAAAAAGGTGAGTCTCGGTCTGTTTGTTTGGTGTGCATCAAGGTTCGACACCTTAGGACAGGGGTGTCCAAACTCAGTCCTTGAGGGCCACTGTCCTGGAGAGTTTAGCTCCAAACTGCCTCAACACACCTGCCTGGAAGTTTCTAGTATACCTAGTAAGACCTTGATTAGCTGGTTCAGGTGTGTTTTATTGGAGCTAAAATCTGAAGGACAGTCGCCCTCCAGGAGCAGGACTAGACACCCCTGCCTTTAGAAGTGTTCACACTTGGCAGGCTTGATTCGATTAAACAAACTCTGGTGCAATTCAACAACTGTGTATGCTGCTCTCCAAACCTTGGTGCACACCAAACAAGCGGACCAAAGACCCATCTTTTCAGGGGGTCTTGGTACACTTCCAAATGAACTCTAGTGCAGTTTACTAGAAATATGAACACAACACAGACTTGAGACATCTAAATGAACCAAAACCCATTAGAATTCGGTACAGGCACTGGAACTGGCATCTTGCAGAAGATCTACATTTGTGCAGTGGAGAAATTCCTGTTTTAACTCCTTTACACAATTATAAGTTCCGTTGCAAAATATATGTCAAAACAGTTGTTCAATCAGGTTGTGACCATATCTTTATGCCTTTAGTTTGTATCTTTAGGCTTGGTGTAAAAAAATGACAGTGTGAACCCTAAGCAAACCAGGAATAAAGTATTGTGCTTTTATGGTCCAGATAAAAAGAACCAAGAGAACAGAACACAAGTGTGAACACACGCATGCTGGTAATGCAGGTTCAAGCCAGGTCTGCAACATGTCCCTACCCATTCCACCTTTCATTCTCTCATAATTCTTTGCATCCCTGATAATGCATTTGTCCAATAAAGTGGTGGTAATTTATAAAGTTGAATAAACAACCAAATACCACACTGTAAAACCAAATAGTATTCCTTACTATAGAAATACTAGTATGCTTACTTGATTTTAACCAAAATGTTGAGTTTACTACAAATTTTAAATTGTTGCTGAAATATTAGAACAGATAGTTCCCATAACTAACGCAATTTAAGTAAAGTTACTCAAAATGTTCAAGACATGCTGTTACGCATGCGCACTGAGCGGCAATTGCCCCTCCCCCACGCACACGGTGCAGAAGCACACCGACTGAGGATTCAACGTGCAGAGGATCTGCTTTGGTAAAATCAAGTTGCTTGCTAGTCCTTGCTAGGTTTTGTGCAATTTGTTGCTTGCTGTTTTGTGGAACTTCTTAGCCCATGTGAAGTACTCAAACACGTTTTGACCCCTGCGCATTATTTGAAGCGATTTCTGTTCAAACTAGTTAATGTCTGCTTCATATCTGTAAAATTAGCTGCCTGCTTGTCTATTAATTACTATGTTATCCATTGTTTGCTAGTCATAGTCACGAGAATAGAAGTAATTTGAACCGACGCTTATGCGTCACGTGACGTTTTGCAGAATTCAAAATTCAATGAGAAGTCAACAAAACACGTCAAATGGGGAGCTCGTTTTTAATGCTGTGATTGTTACGGAATAGTTTTTCGTAAGCACTTGGCATATACTGTAGGACAGGGTTCCTCAAATCTTGCCCTGGAGGGCCAATGCGCTGCAGAGTTTAGCTCCAACCCTGATCAAATTCACCTACCTGTGATTTTCTAATGATCCTGAAGACATTGATTAGCATGCTCAGGTGTGTTTGGTTAGGGTTAGAGCTAAACTCTGCAGGAAAGTGGATCTCGTTGGGCCAGATTTGAGGGTCCCTGCTGTAAGATATCTGATTCTGGACGTGACACTTTTGAATCAGGAGCTCAGAGACACGGCCGTATTCACGCTAGAGAGCGCGCAATCCAGTCAAAGGACAAACGGATGGAAAAGACTGCTACATCTTCAGACCGGTTCTTTTAAAATAATAAAATAACTCCTTTTAACTTGACATGGCCTATTTGAACGCAACTATGAGTGCTAAACTGCAGTCAAGCCGGTTGCGAAGAAAATAGTATGTGTGCTTATTAGGATAATTACGGTAATCTGCAGGCAGTACGAAACAACAGGCATTCTTGCCTTGTCCAAATACCCGCACTTGCGGCCACTTGAGAGCGTCCGCTTTGTAAGAGTGTGCGCGCAACAGTAAGTAACTGTGCGCAAGGGATTTACCAGTTCTTAAAAACGCCAAAGCGCAGTACCCTTAACGCACACTAAATCCACAACTATCTCGAATACCGCTCCGGAGCGCTTTTCGAGGCTTAAGTGTATCCCATCATGCATCATGTTCTGGAAATAAATCGTGAGACTTTTTGCCGATATCGCACGAGAGGTAACGGAAACATTTCCAGTGTAAGTTAGATATTAATACAATAAATAGATATTACATATAATTTGGTAGAAAAACAAAGTGTTGCACGTTTTATTGGTGTAAAGATGAGTAGTGGTATTTATTTTGTAAACATTTGCAACTTTTTATCACTTAATTAGAAGCACCAAAAATTAAAATTATATCATGTTATAGGGACTACTGACTGAACAGACATTTAGAAGTTGATTTTAAAATGCAAAGTATTTAAAATTTAAATTAAAATAACGCTATGTAAACACTTGCATTTTTACAACACTATAAGTGTGTCCCATCAAGTAATGAAAAGTTCAACACACACTTGTGGTCTTCATCCTTACTTGGGCCAAATACAGGAAATACATCTAATATATAATTAGTCTAGTGGTCAAGTGCAAAGACCACAAGTGGGTATTTGGACAAGGCATTGGACAAGGCATCTGAGATTGTCAGCAAGTTTTAGGAGACCCCATCACCCCACCTCCTCAAGCAGAGCATATACAACATTAAAACTTATTTAAATATAATTAACAGTCTTAGTTTTAAAATACCAGATGTTTCCATTTACATTACATAAGACAAAAAAAACTTTTCTATGCATTTGGTTTTGTTTGTTCAGTGTTCACTGATTTTTGATTGATGGAATATCACTTTTTTTATTATTATTTTAGAATACCAGTTGATGACTGCTGTGCAGTGGAAATGTAAGTTAAGAGCATTCTTTAGATTGTGTTTGTTTCAAGTGCCAAGTTTGTGACAAAACTGCCATTACTTACATTTGTTTTTACATTGCAGAGAGGATCCACTTAGATAAATTCAAGATGTAGAAAATTAGACTTAAAAGCATTTATTTCATTTTCTTCCACAGACCGATCATTTTGCTTGATAAGACCTCAATATATCGTCAGGAGCAACAGGTATCAGTTTTGTATTCATTGATATGTTTTTTTTTCATTGCTAAAACTCTTCCTTGCTGTTCTGCTGAAGAAACATAGTCACCAACTTCTTGGATGGCCTGAGGGTGAGTAAATTTACAGCAATTTTTTTTTTTTTTTGGGTGAACCATTCCTTTAACTAAGCCATATGATGAGTCAGATTTTTTTTTCCATTTGCATACTCATTTGAGGAGTAACAAGAAAGTTCAGTGTCCTTTCAAAGACTTTTAATTTAATACAAATGTGTTTTTTAATGTAATGCCCTTGATGACTTTTCGGTGAAAAAAAAAAAGTAATTTCCCTCTTCAAAACCTGTTTTTTTTTTCCTTTTCAATACCCAGAGTGTTTTATGGATGGTCTTCGAATATTAATAGCCACTCCATGTTTGTTCTTAGATCTTTGCAGAATTCAGTCGCATATCTCGGATCGGAGTTCTGCGCAGCATTGGACACGGACTCTGCATTTCTGAAAGTTTCTGAAAGTTTCAAGTTGATTAAAAGGTATTCCTTTATCAATAGGAATATCAATAGCTGTCGTCTTTAAATCATGATTTGCTTATGTTTGTTATCCTCAGCCTGTCTCTTCCTTTTCATAGTCATCTGAGGTTTGCACTGCAGTACTTCAGGGTCTTCCAGTCATCCTGGAGGAAGACCCAGAGGAATTTTACAGGATGTGCATCTTAAGTATTATTGCATTTTCTGCACTCATCATTTTGTTTTATTCAATGAGAATATAGGTCAGGTTAAGAAAAATGATAAAAGGTTCTGGGTATACAGTACTTTTTGTAATTTTGCAGTTGATGCTATATTTGTCTTTTGTGAAACAACTGATTACTGAAATTGGTGATGTAAATGCCTTAAATTGATGAATTTGTGTTGACTGATCACAAACAAACTTGTCAGCATTACACACTTTACACACTTTGAATTAAAGGGTTAGTCTAGTTCACCCAAAAATTTGTTTTTGAACTGGTTGAACTACTAAAAATATGTTCACTTTACTTGAAGAAAATGTGGAAACCGATAGCACGTAATGTTTTAAGTCCCCATAGCTTAAAATGGCAGATTAAATCCACGTTGAGAATAACAGCATTTAAGATGTTTGCAGAACACAAAATAACACTGTTAGTTAAATGGAATTAAAAAAGTAATCTTCCTATTACATATTAAGTAAGATTAGTAAATATCCTGGAGTATGTGAACTAGAAACGACATTAAACTAACTTGATATTTATTACTTAATTTACTCAGGAGGAGTTTGCTTTCTTTACTTTAAACTAATTATTAAATTAACTTTAGTTTTACCTTTAAATTTACTTTGCCAAAATAAGGCAATCGGTTTCCAAACTTTTTTTTAAGTAAACTGAACTAGTTAGGGTTTACAGTGCAACTAACAATGGAAGGAAAATAGATTTTTTAACAGGTACATTGAATTTGTACAAAAAAGCAACAAAGAGCACAAATGCAATGCAATGATTGCTCGTCAACTATTAGAAATGGCAAATGCCCAACTTAACAGCTGTTTCTGATTAACATCAACCTTCTACTTGTCTAATTTCAAAGTGACATCTCATGCCCCAAAAAGGGAAAAAAATTAAATCACCGTACGGTTAGTGGCTCTGTAGGGCTGCTCTGGCTTCTGTATGTAAACTGGGCTGTACAAAACCCTTGCAGCTACAACAGAGACAGGGGAGAAAAGACAAAGAAAGAAATAGGGGAAACAGCAGATCACCATGTGACAGCACCAGACGTGTTGGACAAATGGAGGTCAAGTGGAGGTAGAGTTAGACAAAAAAATTAAGAGAGAGATAGGAATGAGGGATAGATGCAAATGATAAAAAAAATGCATCATTGTTCAACTGAATTGGACATGCTTGCAGCCCAATTAGGCACAACGCAAGTGTATTTTTAGTAATTAATAACTATTATTGTGTCCTCACTGAAAGTGAAATGTTCAGGAACAAAAGTAAAAGCCATACTGCTATCTGATCTGGATTTTGAGAAGAAGAAAAAAAAGATTATGTTGTGGGTGGGACTAACTAGTGTGAAAAGAAAAAAAAAAGTCTTAAGGTGTGGTCATATTAACAATATTTCAGCCAAATTTCACAGGCAAAAAGGTCAATTTTCAATAGTGTAGTGATGTACAATATGAAGCACAGCTTACACAGAAGTCACTTTCAAATCGAGCAGCTTTCTGTTGGTCAATGCAGTAAATTCACATGACCAGTTTTCACTCTCACACATAACGCCACGTGGATTCCTATTTAAATGATTGATTTGGCCTGCAAAATTTTGCCAAGCAACATTAAATGTGACCAAACCTTTAAGCCCCATTTACACCTGGTATCAACATCTGCCTCAAGCAACTCGATCAGCCAAGGCCATTTACACCCAATATTAACCTCAATCTCCACAATTAACCACTTGTAGTTGGACTGTTGCTCAGAGGTGAGTGAACAGGCTATCCTTCACTGTCTGAGAAACATCCAAATGCATTTGAAGTGCACTTTTTTTGTCCGCATTTTGCTCTGCTTCGCCGACAGTGCGCAATTTTTAACATAAGCACAGTCTGCTGATGTCCACACACACTGTCTTATGTGCAGCTCGTTTTTTCTGTCCGTGCAGACTTGTGTGTAATTGAGCGCTCAAAAAGACAGCTCCACCATGTTTCACGCATGTGCCAACTGAGTCCATCTGTCTCACATCAACGATTATTTTAAAAGCCTTATCTGTGTGCTTGACAGTAGTGTCAAAAGTACAGGTAGTTAAGGATACCAGCGGTTTGCGGGGAAGTCGTGGCCTAATGGTTAGAGAGTCGGACTCGTAACCCAAAGGTTGCGGGTTCGAGTCTCGTACTGGCAGGGATTGTAGGTGGGGGAATGAATGTACAGCGCTCTCTCCACCTTCACAATACCACGACTGAGGTGCCCTTGAGCAAGGCACCGAACCCCCAACTGCTCCCTGGGCGCCGCAGCAAAAAATGGCTGCCCACTGCTCTGGGTGTGGGTGTGTGTGTTCACTGCTGTGTGTGTGTGTGCACTTTGGATGGGATAAATGCAGAGCACTAATTCCGAGTATGGGTCACCATACTTGGCCACATGTCACTTCACTCACTCACTCACTCACTTTCCGCAGTACAGTAGTACTGAGTACCAAGTCAATTCAGTGCATGCTGATAGCTGACAGCTTTCAGCTTAATTGATTATAAAGTGACCACTATCTTTGCATGCTTACTGTATATAATCCATTTATTTTTTCCACTTATTTTTATTACTTATAGTTATTAACAACATTAATAATTAACTAATTTTATTCATTTCATATATTTCTGTTATGACAACTCTCTGAGAGTTTAGCATGGTAGTATACATGGCAATGTTAATATGTTTAGTCTTGGTGAAATAGATCTGCTATGCTGCTGCTGCGGCGGCAGAGCAAGTACCGAGACTTGCTGCTGCCAATACATCCACAGACATGCTGCTGTGAGCATGTAAGAAATACTGCTGCTGCACATATAACATATATGAAATAGTGATGTTACGCCTGATACTGAGGCTTTGAAGCTTGTGTCGAGAATGTCAAGTACTTCCAGACAGTGCTCTGTATCGAGGCTTATATCGTTTTACTGAAGTGATGTCACTGGTGAAGTTCGAAGCCTCGTTTGAGTGCAGATCTATCTATCTACTGTATCTGTCTGACTATCTATCTATCGTGTGTTTACTATATGGCTGTATATGCTAATGTATCAAGCCCTTTTTAACCATGTAGCAGACATTTTGGCGCTGTCACACTCCTGACCAGCAGGTGTCCCTAGCTTGCATTCAAAGCCTTGAGAAATGAACCACTTTTCAACACATCTGGCTGGAAGCTTCAAAGCTTCATCTTGCCACCACTAATATGAAATAATCCCCATGTATAACATACATGACATTACCCCATAGCAGATCTATACAGGTGGAGCTGGGGAAGGTGGAGGGTGTCTGAAGCGCGCTGTAACTGCTACAGTAAGAACTAGCCAAGTATCAGAATGTTGCGCAGCTCATTGGCTGCTAATGCAAAAAAAGAAACCAATCAGCTGCGCCATGTGAATGTGATATCATTATGTCAGATTGAGTTAGAACCTATATTGGACTGCGCCATCTAGAGTTTCATGACAGAACTTTGTGTTTATTTTCAAATAGTGAAATAAATAAAACATATTAGAATAAAATAGTTACAATAGTTTTTGCTATGGAACAGAAATTGGTACCAAGAATCTTGGAAATTTTACTGGTACTGGTACTGACTATTGAAATGTTGGTACCGTGACAACACTACTAGACAGAGTGGAACATGGGTGGATATAAATAAAATGTGGATTATAAATGTGGTTCGTGTAATCAGATGACATAATGTAGAACTCGTTTACACCTATATGTAATGCTGACCACTTGTGATCACATCACCCCAAACAGATATTAATACTAGGTGCTTTATTGCACAATTATGTTTACAGTCTCAGCTGAACAAGACCAGAACTCAAAGAATAGAAGTGGAAGAGATGTAATTTATTGTCTGACATTTTATCATGTGACATAAAATGTTGAAAGCTGTTTATCGGCTCACCTTCTGTATATTCTTTAGTGCCATCAAGAGGGTCCACCCACACAACCAGCTGAGAAAGATGAAATATTACTTTTTATTGCAGAAATAGTATATTCTACATTTATAGCACAGTTGTAAGCATTATGCCCATATTCTGTTTCCTATTCCTCTTTACCTCTTCCTCCTTCAGGCTGGCATACTCATCCGGACAAGATTTTTGTAGAATTAGGCTGCTTTGTCCGTTCTCTATCAGGTCCTCTTCAACAGCCTCAGCTGGTAATTCCTGCACAAATAAATTACAATTCTCAATTAAAATATAATGTTCCACTGGTTGGAGCCAAAACAGACTGAGCATCTTCATATTAGGAGACGTATGTACCTCCTCCCCGATGATAGTGACTTTAGGGAAGCTTTTCGATAGGGATGCACATATACTCTTCTGAACAAGCCTGTCAGCCAGAGTCTGTAGATCATTGGCTCCTGACTGTGCCAAAAGCACAGGTTACAAAATCATCATGTCAAAAGCATATGTAAAAACTATTTTACCACCTAAATTAATTACTACATTAACAGTAATGTTATCTTCTCATAAGACAAAATCAGCCTTGATTTTTACCAAGTAGGACGTGTTAGTAATAGTGGATCATCATATTTGTTCAACCAATCAGATTTTAAGGTCTTACTGGAAGTTAAGAGCTTAGGACCTTTCAAGTGTGGTGAGATCATCTCAAGTGTTTTTTGGATCAACATCCTTGCTGGTAACATGCCTCTACTCGCCATACCTTTTCAACGATACCCAGCTCTCCACTTTGAAGCACTTTCTGGACAATAGTTCCAGCCTTTTCGGCCACGGCGTAGGCTGAAGCCACCAGCCGCATCAGCACTGCAGGTCTGTTCGCCATGACACCAGCTGAAATAGAAAGACACACCTACTGCAAATAACCAGGGGAAAAGTCAAAAGACGACAAGTTGTGCAAGTCACTATTATATGAACATTACGAGGAATGAGATTCTAGCCAAAATAAAACTTAAAATATTGATTTACCACCGTTATGTATTTTTGGTATCGGTGATTCTTACGATTTTTGACTTGATTTTCTCTTTATTTTATCAGCATTATGACATTTACGTTATCATGCATCCCTAAAACAATCTGTCCACAAACATTGTGTAGATTTTGTATAGATTAATATATAATATTAATTAAGAAAAAGAAGAACATCATTACTGCATCCTGACAATCATATAAAAATATTCATCTTTTATAAAGTTTCTACATGCTAGATGTATCATAATAATGAATATTTTGACACATTATCTTTGTATCAACAGTGGTGACCATAGAGCGGAGAAAGGCAAAAACAAAAAGTTTGAGCTTAGATTCAAAAAATGTGGTGATTTTTTTAACATTTGAAAAAGATTAATTTTAATCAACAGTCTTTAATAATTATCAGAACACGTCAGCAACATAGATATATATATATATATTTATTATTATTATATACTTGATCACAGAACACAATGATAAAGCACATCAACTTTGACAATAGTCATGAACTGTATAGATGGTTAATGAGTAATTATTAAAATGGACTCTGAACATTATTGTCTGAAGAGCAATTAGCATGCAAGACGCGAAGACACAGTTTTCAAATAATTTACCATTCGTCCCCAAAACTCTCATTTTTGTTATCACGCTCACTTATATAAAACACATACGTCTTTACTCTTTAATCATGGTATACTCGTTCTTAGCCTTAATTCACTGTGCAGTCCTGGGTGATATGCTATTGGTGTGCAATGTCGCGGTGCAGACCTGTTTTTATGCAGTCTATGGTGCAGACGGATATTTCGCAGTAAGTCAGTGTTTCGGGGGTTGGATCTATAGCCCTGCGCTCTTACTTTAATCGCAGTCCGTGTCCGGCGGGGCTCCAGAGTTCAGCTGCACTGTGGGACAGGAAGACGTCGTACCGTCGTGTACACTGTGCTTGTCTTGTAGTTCTTGAAAGGATGGGTCTTAGTGCCCGCTGGGTTGTTTTCTTTTTAAAGAAATAGTTCACCTAAAATTTTGTCATTATTCTTTAGATACCCATTAGAGGTCTGCTACCCGACCAGAGCCCGACGGGTCCCGAAATACTTTAATGAATAGCTTCGGGTTCGGGTCGGGCTTATAGCTAAACTAAAACTATATGCAGTAGCCTTGGCGACGCTGCTTTCATAGATGCACGCACACACAACAACGACAACACAGCACGGAAACTTTTATTAGTAAAATAGCTTCGACAGGCTACTGACTGGCAACGTTATATTTTTCTGCAATGAGGGGGTAAAATCGCTGTTTTTGAAGTAACTAAACCTCATTGCTTGTAGAGAGAGGCGCGCAGACGCAAGTTCACACACGCAACTTTCATCCCTCTCTCTCTCTCGCTAATTCAAATAAATTATATAAATAATTAATTCAAATAAATGCGATCTTACCGCACTGCATCTCTGTGTCTGATTTAAAGCAGGCCGAATGCTAACGAGCCTCAACTGACGAAAATGACCATAATTTGCACGATGGAAGAATTATCGTCTTGTCGTATACGACCATTAAAAAACTCTGCAGAATTGATGTGACCGCTGCACCTGATGTTCATAAACTTTACAGTAAGTGTTAAGTGTTTTTTCTTTTACCTTGTGAACTGGCCGAGCCTTAATGAATCTGTTTCTTTACATGCATTTGTTTACTGACAGTATGGGGTCGTGAAATACACTTTTTTTATGCTATTCGTTGTAGGCAAAAAAAAAAAAATAAGACTTCCGGGTCGGGTTCGGGCTCTAAATTTAACTGTGCCGCTCGGGTCGGGCCGCGTCAGACGATCTCGGGTACGGCGTACAGGTTCGAGGCTTCAGTTTTAAAGCCCCGTGCAGACCTCTAATACAAATTACGGATTTGAATAAACAGGTTAGTGTAGGCGATGTAAGACCAAACTTTTTTGTTTTTTCCAATAAACCATTTTTAATACACATAAGTAAAAACATTACGAATTAAAGGGATAGTTCACCCAAAATGACAATTCTGTCATTAATTACATACCCTCATGCGTTCCAAACCCACAAGGACTCATCTTGGAAACACAAATTAAGATATTTTTGATGGAAACTGAGAGCTGTCTGACCCTTCATAGACAGCAACACAACTGAAATGTTCCCAAGTCCAGAAACGTAGCAAGGACAGCGTAGAAAACAGTCAGTGACAAAAAGTGGATCAACTTCAATTTACAAAGCTAATGGGGGGAGGGGGAATACTTTTGCGCAACAAAACAATAATAACGACTTATAAACAATTATTCTCCCGAGGTACTGTCTTCCGCCATTTTGGAGATACACAACCATACGGCACGCTACCCTAAGCATAACAACGCTGAGTACATTATTGGGTACTCTCCAAAAACGGCGGAGGAGTAATTGAGGGCGACGAATTGTTAAATAAATCGTAGTTTTTTTCTTTGCTCTCAAAAAGGATTCGCGTGCTTTGCAAAATCAAACGTGGGACGATTTACGATTTCTTAATACGTTTCTGGATTTGGGAACATTTCAGTTGCGTTGCTGTCTATGGAGGGTCAGAGAGCTCTCAGATTCCATCAAAAATATCTTAATTTGTGTTCCACAGATGAACGAAGGTCTTATGGATTTGGAACGACATGAGGGCGAGTAATTAATGACAGAATGTTTTTGGGGGTGAACTAACCCTTTAATCATTTGTGGAATGCATTATGATATTTGTGAAGAAGAAAACGGATAGTTTTCTATGGAATCTCGTTTCATGAGATTAAAAAAATATAGAATTTATTCACAATTCAGACTAGTATTCTTCAAATTCTGAGGGAAAAAAAAGTCAGAATTGTGAGTTATAAACAGAATTGTGAGATATACAGTGGCTATAGAAAGTAATCAATCACACACACCCCTCCCCTCCTTTAAAATAATCACATTTTGTTGCTTTGCAGCCTGAAATGAAGTGGCTTTTTCTTGCAATCCTGAGTTTTTTTTGTTCTCAGAATTGCCAGAGGAAATGTCTGAATTGGGAGGTAAAAAGTTGCATTTATACATTCATTCATTCATTCCATGGCTCTACAAGCTCCCATAGTTTTCCTGTCAATTTCAACAATAAAAGTCATACTTTATATGTACTTTATTTGAGCCATTTCAGTAAAACCATTAGTGCTCCCTAAAAATGTGAACGATTAAGTCTGCTTGGTATCAATAGGTATATTTGTGATTTCTGACAAATGACTAAACTGAATTAAATCAAAGCGCATAAAAAACATGCAGTTACATGCAACTGTGAATCCTTTTGTAGAAATGAATTCAAATAAATGCAGTCTTGGCAGAAAGAGGGATTCAGATGGGTTACAGCAGGCCTACTCATTTTATAGTCATCCTTGACGAAGCCGTTGCGTGATAGTAGTCCAGCTAATATCAAACTGAGTCTCATTTCTGACCTTTTATTGGAAGTGTATCTTTTCGTAAGTGAATCCAAGATTAAGTCCTGTCTCTTAGTAATACATTTCAGCTGAATGAATTAGTTTGGATAAGAGAGCCTATAGCAGAGTGTTGACTAAAATTATGCGACTCATTCCAATTTGCTGGATGCATGATGGGAATAAACTGCAATTTATTTATTCACACTCACAAGGACACATGTGTGTGTATATATTAATAAAATACAGCATTTTATTAATGTAAATACAAGTAAATCATTTAAGAAGATTCTAGGATACATTAATATAATGCAAACAAGTTTCCCAAGTGCACTTTACACATCTAGACTGTTTTACTTCTTCTTAAGCAAGGTTTGCTTCCCATCAAACACGTTCATCTATTGACCACTGGCCTGTATCCCATCTCCCCTTCCAGCTGTTCGGCCGTTAAAGTTCCCAGGATGGGTTGACAATCAGGGTTAAACACAGAATACGCGCTCATTTCTCCAGGCTGTCGGGCTCTTGGGCTTCGAAGGCCCTCATAGAGCCAGTAGAATAACGATATGAGAAAAAATGGCAGGCCAAACTCAAGTTCTGAAAAAAGCCCCAGTAGCACGAGCCACAGCAGCACTTTCAGCAGGGTCAGATGTGTAAGAGCCACACTCTGAAGCCAGCGACCACATGTAGCATTCAGCAAATGATGATTGTGATCCTGAAATGACAGGAAATTATTAGATTGGGTTCATTAGGCAAAACGACATGGGCAGTTTCCAGTGTGTTTCCAATTATGTATCGCTGTTGTTGTTGTTTTTAAGTGGTAAGTGTGATCATACCTCAGTGTGTGGACTCTGAAGGCAGGTGTTGGGCTTCTGTTCTGGTGTGTCAGCACACACTGATGGAGAACCAGCGCTCATTGCTGTAGTTTCAGTCTGGATCACACGATCAGCAGGTTCCTTCGCTTCAGTCTGGGCTTTCTTTCGGGCTCTGAACTCAGACAGCTTACGCTCCATATTTCATACCTGAAAAACTGTAATCCGAGGGAAAATGTAGAGAGTAATTAATCTGCGTTGAAATCGCTGCTGCGGTCACGTGTCAATATTTACCTATACTTCCGTATTAGTTTTGCACTGGTCGGCAAATGCTTCAGTCTAATGTTTGTCACGCACTAAATGTGTTTTTTTTTTTTTTCCACCAGGGTGGCGCTTGGTGGCTCAAAAAGCCAAATCCTTCCTTCAGCCAAATTCAAATTTCGGGACTTTTTTTTTTGTCTCAATATTTTAAAACAAAAACACCATCACATAAACTTATTAGTTGATCAATTCCAGTGAATAATACGAGGCATACATGAAATAGTAACTGCGCATCTCTACAAAAATCAATGAATCCTTGTAATCGCAGACCACTGTTATTGGCCCAGGCTGACCAGCGCTGAGTAAAGTAACAGCTATCACGTGACACCACCCATCTATTTCCGCAAAGGATGATAACCTACAACCTTCACGAGCAATTTAACTGCAAATACACAGTGAAGAGTTAAATAAGGGAAGTATTATTTATACCAGTCGCGGTCCACCAATTAAGAGAGTTCTGGTCGCAAAGCCTCGTCCATTTTATGACTTTATTGATAGTTGCATTGCCATCTTCTATGGTTCATCAAACGAGTCGCACACGGACACTTTTATGGCTGTACCCAGCGGAAGTGTGTGCGTCACAGGAGAGGCTGTGATTAGGCATCATCGATGTAAGTACATGGACATATTTCAGATATTAGGTAGAAAATATGAATATATTTACATCTGAACCTCAGAAAGAATGGTTAATCAGTGGTTTTGCGGTAAGCGGAACTAACGATACACTGATAGATGACAGCTGAACCCAGCAGAGCTCTCATTCTTCACAACAACAGCAGCACATCATATCAATATTACATGTCTAATAATCTATATAAGTTGAGGCTGCTTGCAAGCAATCTGTGCAGCTATATATTCAGTATATTTAAGTATTATTTATTGGGTATTTCGTCTTTGCCCTATAATCAGAATCAAGGGGTTGATGTCGTTTTTTGGGCTCAATATACTGTTATTATACTTAATTTGATGTTTCCCTGTCAAACATTTTTGTTGGTTTTTAATACAGTTCACATTTTGATTTATTAAAAAAATTCACACATTTATTTGCGACCACTTTAAATAGCAAATGTAATACTATGTGAGCATGTGATAAACAAAACTATTGAACAAATAATTGTATTTAATCTTTTCACATACTACTCAATATTATGTCAACTTTTTAAATTTCAATTCAAATGTTATTTCATTGTTTGTGCTTTTGAAATGGATCTTTACTATCCCAAATTAGTCCAATTGCATTTAAGGCTACATTTGAATGTGTGTTTTCACCAAATGCAGTTGTTGCATGTGTAATTATTTCGTTGTTTTATACCTTCACCTACGTGGTATATTTAGGAAGTGTGTGTAGAAATTAAAACGATCCCGTGCCCTGTTCAGGCCCTGATATATAGTGCATTCAAATAGTATTGCATTACTTTAACATGCATAGTTAGTTTGTGACTACCTTGAAACCAGTAATCGTTTCTCTTTGTTGGTCAAGATTTTTCTGCAGCACATTTGCAGGCTGCTTTGAACAATGCAGCAAAACAGCGACATTTCCGGGGACAGGAGACCAAAAACTGGGACTGTCCCCAGAAAACAGGAACGTCTGGTCACCCTATCATTTACAGATAGACAACACAATACTAATCATTTTTTGTTTTTCTTTTTCTTATGTATTTTTATAAATACAGTATGTATTGATACCCATAATGGTGGCACAAAGCAGCAGCCAGTGTCCCCGTGTTGATGTTGAAAGTGTGTTCTGTCAGGGAAAGAGGAACAGTCAAGCTGTATAGTGCATGCATAAATCATCACATGCTGCAGCAGTTTAATTCCTCAAAAATGCCTTTACTGATATCGGTAGTGAATCTCCCCTGTGGAGTGAGCCAGCATGGCCTCTGCCCCGGCACAGCAGCCCACGCTCACTGTAGAGCAGGCGAGAGGTGAGACGTCAGTCCTTAAATCATATGCTCAGGAGTCACGGCTTGACTTGAACTCAGCCAGACTGTTGTCCCGTCCATTGCAGTTGTTCTTAGTGAGGTGATCCAGGCTTTCTCTGTGCCTGAGAACGTAGCCCGCATGGAGGAAGCCAGAGAAAGTGCCTGCAACGACATGGGCAAGATGCTGCAGCTTGTGCTTCCTGTGGCCACTCAGATCCAACAGGAGGTCATCAAAGCATACGGCTTCAACAATGAAGGAGAAGGTGAGATTAAATGCGCAAGCATGCAAACACAAATAAAATGCTGTCATTTCAACTGCTGCGTTTTGCCTTTCAGGTGTTCTCAAATTCGCCCGGCTGGTGAAGATGTATGAAACTCAGGACCCAGAGATTGCAGCCATGTCAGTGAAACTCAAGAGTCTCCTACTGCCGCCGCTCTCCACTCCTCCTATCGGCAGTGGCATCCCGAGCTCATAGGACAGCGCAAACTCCCAGTTCATCAAGTTCAAATCCGTTTCAACTCTAAAAAAAATGTCTAGAGTGTCTAAACACATTCAGGTTTTCCCATTGCAGTCAACACAAAAGTACAAATTGCTCAGACCACAGAAACATATTTGAATCAAAAGTAAATTGGTGAACTTATACATTCCCGTCTTCTTTCAGTGGAATTAGTATTCAAATCATTGTCTTTCTCACATATTTATTTTTTTGTATTCATGCTCATTTTGCCAATGTTAAATGTGCATATTAAGTGTAACACTAATTTGTTGATGCCTTTTGAAGGTCTTGTTTGTTTTTAAAGCGTTTTATGCCGTTCACATTGATTATTGTCTCATTTGCCCATATAAACATAAATGTTAACCTGTTACAATGTTCTTGAGAGCATTACTGTTTGCAAAACTGATTAGTGTCACATAAACAGTGTTTATCCAATAAAGTCGTTTTTGTTTTTACTTAATAGGAAGATGTTTCTTATCATGAAATGACTGTGTGCTTTTATGAATATCTCTCTCAGTATTTTAGTTTTCATTGTCTTAGTTCACTAAAATGTACAAACAGCATGAATTAATTTATGGGATTACTGTAATGGAATTACAGTAATCACATCTGTCGTTGTCATGTTAAAAACGCGTCTTCAAAGGTAAATGGTAAATGATCAAATCACATCTGTATTTTAAATCTTCCCAGAATGCATTTCGGACAGCAGTGAAGCACTAGTCGCCTACTCACCTAACACCCCAGCTAAAAAAATATATATTCCAAGAACGTTTTGCCAGTGTTCCTATAAAATTATGAAAACATTATTTCTGAATGTTCGCGGAACATTCAAAGCGTCCATTATTTAGTTATTTTTTTAAACCATAACATTCCATTTTATCATGTTACTTTTGAGTGTTCTCTGAACGTTCACTTGTTCCAAACTTTCTTCTGTTGAACGCCATAGACGATATTTTGAATAATGTTGATATCCAAACAGTTGACGGTAGCCATTGACTTTGAAGGAGTGCAATCCTGGATTCACGGACGCTTCCATACATATCCTTTTGAGTGGTTGTTAATCAAGTTATTAATCAGTATTTAACCTCTTAGATTTTTAGTTCACTCAAAGTAGTTAGGCGTGTGTTCTGTTACTAGAATGTGATCTCTCCTTGTTTTCCAGAAGGTTCTTTCCATATGCTTAACATATATTTACTCCTACACTCTAAAAAATGCTGGGTTTAAATACAACCCAGTGCTGGGTAAAATAGGGACAAACCCAGCAATTGGGTTGTTTTGACCCAGCGGTTGGGTTACTACCCAGAAGGTTGGGTTAAACATTTAACCCAACCGCTGGGTCAAAATAGCCCAATTGCTGGGTTTGTCCCTATTTCACCCAGCACTGGGTTGTATTTAAGTGTATGCTTAACATATATTTTGACAGCCTGTCGCAAAGGTTATCAGGGCCCCTCAGCTACGTGACCAACTCCTAGTAAACACATTCACTTTGTTTTCCATCCCTTGATATTAAAGAATAAAGTTGAGTATTGTCTGAACTTCTTTCTCTCTCTGAGAAACTTCTAGCCCTATCTGTATGTTTTGGGAAAGTACCTGATAAGAGTACGAGTCTGAGCCGCTCGATTTTGCAGATGTTGCGTATTCTCTCTCTCTATGTGTGTAATAACTAGTCCCAGGACGAAATGGACATCTTCAGACAACCTGATGCTAGAAGTGCTGATATGTCTTTGGTGGGCCACTTTGCGGCTAAAACTGGATATCGGTTGTCACCATAATAATTTACGTACATGTGTAGAGATTTTCTAAGTGTATCGGTTTCAACCAACCAGAATCATTTTACCTAAAGCAATGACGTACAGTAGTTAGTGACCTTTTTTTAGAGTATAATTACTGCTGTATTGAGCGGCCTACAGACTCCTCACAAGTGTTTAAGCTGACTTCTGCTGATGAAACTGCAAACTACTTTCTACTGTAATTTTTCTTTAGTTGACTACATCTGTGACTCATGGTTTTTATTCATCATATCTGGTCCTTGGGTCTTAACTGTAAATTCCCCTACAACTTCCATAGTATTTTTGTTCATACTATGAAAATCACTGGCTACCGTAAAAGGTTTGGTTACATAAGAGTAAGGGTGAGTAAATGATGGCAATTTTCATTTTTGTGTAAACTATCCCTTTAAGCAAGTAGTAACATTTAACAAATGTTAGATGAGTGTTCCAACTAAAAAATTCAATTTCAGAAAAAAAAATTTATTCAATTATGTAAAATAACAGTTTTGTGCTAACATTTTGAGAACACATTAAATACCAGATAATTATGAATGAATGTTCTATTACAGTTTTTCTCAGTCGATTTGACACTTTTCTCCAAAGTAAAGTAATTGCTCTCAAAACGAATAACACAGAACATAGAAATCTAAATACATGCCTTATCTTAACCAAACAGTTCGATTTTACTGCGAAATGAAGCACATCAATAGATGTGTTTTCTATTGACTATAGAACATATTTAGCTGTAGATGCACAAATCTGAAAATACAGTTTATTGCAAAGTTCTTCAACAGGGAGTATTGTGTGTGTGTGTGTGTGTGTAATTATATATATTACACGGCTCTGTGGAATACTTGATTCTGATTGGTCAATCGCGCCATCCAGCGGTATGTTATTCCCAGATAACAACCGCCAAATTGAATAACACACCGCTCATCCGGGTACTACGAGTTATCTTGACCGGTACTACTTATATGCTTAACGAGTCACTCCGTTACCGTTGACTGTCTGGCGTCATCTTGTGACTGAAAACACTTAACCACCGCGTGTTACAACGGAAGACTTCAGCATTAATTTCAACATATATGGTAAAAACAAATCTTTTTAGCCGTGTAATAAGCGGGATAATCGCTTTGCGTCGGGGTCCTGATCACAATGTCGGGGTTTATTCTGAGATAATGACCGGCTGGATGTACATTATCCCTTAACACAGCCCACACACACACACATATATATATATATATATATGGGTATATATTGTGTATAAATGAAATAAAAAGTGCTGTAGTTATCCAACACCTATCACCCATGTGAAAAAACGAATTGCCCCTTAAAATTAAATCTGTTTGTGCCACCTTTAGCAGCAAGAACTGCAAACAAACACTTCTAACTAGAGATCAGTCTTTTACAGCGCTGTGGTGGATATACACACACACGCACACACATGTCTGTGTGCTCATGCGTGTGTGTTTGCTGTTGTACATACATTATGCTGAATTATTGATCTTGCCTTTCATTTACATCTAGAAGAGAATTTCATCTGCACTGTATTTGAGCTACACTACATTCTTGCTGTGCTTGCATCATTGGGGGGGAAATAGTGAAAGGGTTGAATCGATGCTTGACAAGCTCCTGCCTCAACATCTCCACAAGCCTTCCTTTGTGGCTGGTATGTTGTTCTGGTACACCATGTCAACAATGCACTTGTTCCATTCAAAATAAACTTGTGTTTCAAACTTGCATTCTGGAAAATGTTTGGACATTTAATGTAAAGAACAGAAGTTGTCGCAGAAAGACTACAAATCTACACGATCACCAAGCACGATATTTATACATATGAAGTGTGTCAGACTCTTAGATTATCTAAAGGAGAGGCCACGATTTATTACATGGTCAATTTGGGTATGACCATGTAATAATGTGAAATGTGTCTGTACTTTCACCCTGCTGTCCACTTCCTCTATGTCCATGTGCTCTTACAGTTTCTCCCCTTGCTCTTTCCACTACACCAGTACCCTTCACTCTACTCATCTCTCTTCACTCTCCTCCTTTTCTCTTTTTCTAACATCCTCCTCTCTGCTCATCTCTTTCTACCAGTTACACTCTTCTTCTCTCTCTCATTACACCCCTTTCTCTACCCACTCCACACCCTTTTAGTCTTACACCTCTTTCTTTACCCCTCCCCCAATTTTTTGTTTTGCATATTCTTTCTCGCTCTTTATAGATTTTCCCCTTTATAGTATAAGCAATTATGATAAATGTGTAAAGGAAAACAGTGTTTCCTTTGTTATGTGTGTTATTAAGAGAGCAGTTATTAGTTTGGAGCCAATTGAAAATATACCATGTGCATTTGATGATATGACAAATCATGAGTTTCATGCACAGTGTTTTGAGAAAATTATTCACATGATTTGCAGTTTGTATGAAATGAATGAAAACTTACAATCTGTTTAGGACAATTACGTAGTGTCCTATCTATCTATCTATCTATCTATCTATCTATCTATCTATCTATCTATCTATCTATCTATCTATCTATCTATCTATCTATCTGTCTGTCTGTCTGTCTGTCTGTCTGTCTGTCTGCCTGTCTGTCTATGGCTCCTCCTAGTGGACGAAGCGCCTCAAAAGTTGTCAAGTTATTTAATGCAACGACGCTTTATTTGAATGTCTCTCCTCTCCACCATGGCCACTTTCTGTCGTCATAAGCTTAATTTTGTTTCTTTAATCAGATGAAGAAATAAGTAGTGATAACGCAATGCATGTAATAAGAGAAGCAGCAGTGCGTTATAGGCGCGAGCGGAGCGTCCAGGCGCATCATGCGGAGGGTCTGCGGGGTTTCTGCTGATGCGAGCGCACTGCAGCTGAACACATGTGTGTATATTAAAACCATGGACTACTGATACACACCTGCCCGTTCCTGTGTGCCTACGAACACCATCCGCATTCACATGAAGGACTGAAGCGATGCCACGAGCCTCTGGAGAATGTCAGCCCTGAAAAAGGTATTGCAGCTGGTGTTGATGGAAATAAAAGAGTGGCTTCTAATCATCAATATAAGTGATTGACCTATAGCCAATTCAAGAGCGTTTGAACTTAGTGGATGGAAATGATTCACGTGCCATTGAAAAGACCACAGGCGATTCTGCTGTCATAAATGGTCTTAATTAATTTTTTTTAAGCCACCTGCTTTTGCCAGTGCTAAACAGTGATGACGTCATGTGTAGCTCACATAGGCTATTATAAACTCAATGCTTCGTGTGATATTAGAATAAGTTTAGTATAGTAATTATATGTGTATGCCGGGGGTTGAGCAGTTAAAGATCTCCATGTGGATTGTGGAGGAGTATGTGATTTTTTAAAATTTGCATTATTATTTTATTTATTTTTTGGCACATGCAACCCTCAGGAGGTCGATGAGTCCACTAAGTTGAGTTAGCATGACCCCTGTCCTGTCACAGTGAAATGGTTTATCTCATCTGTTCATCCTCTTCTCTCCACTCACTGATTGTCTCGTTCTCTGTGTGTGAAATTTGCTCCATTGTACTATTTCCATCTTCATTTCTCCATCTGCCACAGGTGTTGCCATGGATACTGCAGACACATTGCTGCCTTTTCCTTGACAAGAGTCCAGGTAAGAGACAGGATGTGATATTTAGGGCATTTTCCCACATCTTAAAGGGTTAGTTCACCCAACAATGAAAAAGTAGGCTGCGTTTTACTCAGCCCCGAGGCATCCTAGGTGCTATAACTTCTTCGTCATATATAAAAAATTGTCTTTGATCTTTCAAGCTGTTTAATGGCAGTCAGCGGGTGTTGCATTGCATCAGTCCAAAAGAAGTTAAATAAAAAGCGCCCATCCATAAAAAAAAGTGTCTCACACGGCTCTGGGGGGTGAACAAAGACCTGTAGCGAATCGATGCGTTTTTGTAAGAAAAATATCCATATTCAAAACATAATAATCACTTTAATGTAGCTTGCACCAACAGTTGTACACAGAAGCAGTTCCGGGCTGATGACGTATGAGGTCAGTGTTGCGCATGCGCCGGTGATTCTCGTGAAAACCAACATTTGTTTACAGGAGCAAAGGAAGCAAAGTTTCCTTACTTTAGCAAAAGGAAAACCAGTCTCCTCTTGGCTTATGTCGAAATCCTCTGACATTCTTCTTTACAAATCCTCATTTTGTACTTGTAATAAGTGACCGGTGTTTTGTTTTGATCTCTCCGCTGCACTTCCGCGTGCGTCACTTCTGAGCGGCGCATGCGCAACGCCGACCTCATACGTCATCCGCCCGAAGCTGCTTCCGTTTACAACAGTGAGCGCAAGCTATATTAAAGTGATTATTAAGTTTTGAATACGGATATTTTTCTTACAAAAACACATTGATTTGCTACAGGCGGCCCTTTTGTTTCAACCCCCCAATGAAGGCAGGGGCCGTGTGAGGCACTTTTTATTATGGATGGATGTGTTTTATTTCACTTCTTTTGGACTGATGCAGTGCAACACCCGCTGACTGCATTGATAGAGCTTGGAATAGCCAGGACAATTTTAATATAACTCTGACTGGATTCGTCTAAAAGAAGAAAGTCATATACACCTAGGATGCCTCGGGGGTGAGTAAAACGCAGCCTAATTTTCATTTTTGGGTGAACTAACCCTTTAAAGGTCCCATGGCATGAAAATTTCACTTTATGAGGTTTTTTAACATTAATATGAGTTCCCCTAGCCTGCCTATGGTCCCCCAGTGGCTAGAAATGGCGATAGGTGGAAACCGAGCCCTGGGTATCCTGCTTCACCTTTGAGAAAATGAAAGCTCAGATGGCCCAATCTGGAATCTTCCCTTTATGTTGTCATACGGGGAAAGGTTACCTCCCCTTTCTCTGCTTTGCCTGCCCAGAGAATTTGGCCCGCCCATGAGAAAATGAGCTACTACCGTGCGAGGCGAGCGCAATATTTTTTTTTTCCTCGAGAGACATCATGGCTTGCTAATGAGCGAAGCATGGCAGTTGCCCCGCCTCTCTCCTCCTCATTAGCATTTAAAGCTACAGACACAGAAATGGCACATCCTAAGGAAAGCTCATTGTAGGACTGGCTCGTAGTGGCTGAAATTCTGCACCAAGGCTGAATTTCGGGAAAGAGACTTCAGATACAGTACTAGTGACCACTTAGGCCTATATAAAAGCATCTAAAAAGCAGCATGTCATGGGACCTTTAACTCCCAGCTAAGAGAGCTGTGCAGTGATTTGTGGATTTAAAGGGATAGTTCACCCCCCAAAATGAAAATTCTGTCATAATTTACTTACCATCATGTCGTTCCAAACCATTGTGACTTACAAAAGGAAAGGTTTCAAAGGCTTTAAAGAAGTTTTTTGTTCATACACAAAGTGGCTGTCAAGCTCCAAAATCACAAAAAAAAGTAGTCAATAGGACTGAGCATAAGATACTTACTGTATTTAAAAAAAAATTAAAAATCACACATTTGAACAGCTTTATCCACTGAAGAAAGAAAGTCACATGACCAACTTCAGCAGACTTAAAATGGAGAAATAAAGGGGGAAGAAATGACTGCAAAATTTGAATGTTTGGGTGAACTCTTCCTTTAAATTTATTCTGTGTTGGGTAAGTTAGTTTAAACTAACTTTTAAAAGGCCCAAACCATCAAAGAATCACTCAGAGAGAAGTAATTTTGTTTTTCCTGTAGTGTTCCCAGTTCCTTTCCATGCCATTTACTTAATTATTCATTATAAAGTTCAACTGTGATGATTGTCTTGTGTTTGGAAGTGAATGTCTTTGCCATAATGAACCATTTGTGTTACATCAGAAACATCAAACTGGACTTTCTATTGCGTTCATGCAGTGCTGGCCAATACATTCTTCTTTACTTATTGGATGTATATGCTTTTTGGATCTGAAAGAGAAAATATGCTATTTTGAATATCAAGGCACAACTTTTGTGAGTTCGTGGGACGCCCTGTGTTAACCCACCCCTTTCTGTCAGTGTTCAAAGAATCTCAAGGTTGCTGAAGAACCACCGCATACAATTTTTTTACATTCCAAAGCCCACATATGATTGATGGCAAGCTGTCCAGCCGACCGTGTATCAGCCCACAAAGTCTTGCGTGGCTGTAGTTTACTTCAATGTACCAGTGAATATTTTGAGAGCCCTGCTGCTGTTTCTATGGAGACGAGGGAGGCTGATGTCATTGGAGGTTATCCTGAACATGCTCAGATCTGTTTGTTGGAGCCAGTATCTGATGCTGATTATGCATTCAGCGGTATACAAACCATCAATATTCATAAACTAAATCCAGGAACAATCCGTTGTGAAAGCATTCAGACTGATTTCTAATAGCGCTCTTTAATCAGTTCATTCATTTCTATGAAAAGGAGTGCAGAGAATATCTCAGAATGAGACAGTTCACCTTTTCTAATTCATTCATCATGGCTCAGCATTTTCCCGAGGTCATGGCCGACAGCGCATGTTAATGCTGTTTGAAAGGACATTTCAAATCAACATCTGACTCATTAAAATCACGTTGTTAAACAAGTTCAGTGCAATACAGAAAAGAACGGAACTATGTCATAATTTTGCTAACTCGTGTGATTGGTTTGGTTTCATTCTTGAATTGTTTTTAGGGTTTTTTTTTCATTTCCGAGGCATTTCTTCGTCAGGCAAGATTGTGACAGTTTGTTGTTTCCAGACATTTTGGGTTGTGACTTGTCTCATTCATCTCAATGGCAGTTGCTTAGTTAGTGCAGGACTCTAGTACACTCTTAAAAATAAAGGTGCTTCAAAAGGTTCTTCAAGCGATGCCATAGAAGAACCATTTTTGGTTCCACAAAGAAGCATTCAGTCAAAGGTTGTTTAAAGAAGCATCTCTTTCTTAGCTTTTTAGAATCTGAAGAACCTTCTTTATTCTTTTCGCCACAAAAGACCTTTTGTGAAACAGAAATGTTCGGGGTGGGTGGCAGGGCTTTTAAAGATGGTTCTTTTATGGAACCATTTAGACAAAAAGGTTCTTCTATGGCATCGTGAAGCACCTTTATTTAGACAGATAAGTGGGATGGGGCAGCAATGAGGGTGCTTATGAATCAAAATCGGCAGTATCCAGGTTGCGTACTTCCAGTGCTTTCTCAAGTTATATTCGAACTTTGTCTGTGGTTGGTTGGATTGGTGTAAATGTCATGTGACATTGTTCTGGAATTGGCTTTATTCACCACCAGAGGGAGACATGTAACTGTCTTTCACACAGAACAGTATATGAAAGGAACCAGTGCTTGTGATTTGCTGCCGTTCCTCTATTCTATTCTATTCTATTCTATCTTATAATCACACGTTTTTGCTTATTTGCTAATGATTAACAATTGGTGTTTTCTTTAACTGAAGGGACCATAATTTTAATTTAATCTGCACTACTGATGTTTTATTTTTGTTAGAAAATTAAATCATTAAAATAAAATATTTAATTCAACAATTAAATAAAATATTTACATGACTCCCAGTAGAGTTGGACAGCTTTTTTGTGTGTAAAGCAGCTTCACAGAATAATCCAGGTAGAATAACCGAATCAATAGCTATGTGTCCATCCACCATTTTATATGATTTGGCAGATATTGCATAAAATAGTTGTGGACATCAAGATGTGCAGAAATTATAAAACCTATTATATATAAATATATATATATATATATATATATATATATATTATATTATATATACATCTTATAATACAGTATACTTATTCGGATATGAGACAAATTCCAATTCTGCTTTAAAGCACCTCTAAAAAGACAATAATGCCTGACCTTGATGAACGAAACAGAAGAAATCAATCGGACGAAGAAGATTTCGATGTCTGAGAAGTTGGAGCCCCAGAGCTACACCTACCTATTACGTACTCGCCACAGAACAAATTGAGTTCCAGGTGTTTACAGCCAGCGCAAGCTTGTTTCAACTCCCCAAACAAAATTTGTTTTGTCTGACTTTGTTCAAAAGATGTCCACATCATAGCAGGGCGGAAGTTACCTAAGTGTGCAGTATGTAATATTGACAGCTAGCTGTTGAAATAGGTACTGCATTCCAAATTCAAAATATTGGACAGAGTTGTTTCTCCCACCCTGACTCGATGCTCAAACGGGTTGCCAGATTGAGGACATGCAACAGAAACAAACACAATTGACAATGGAAGGTGACGAGCCTTACACTGTAAGTTGTTGAGTTAATTTATCCTCGTTTTAATTTGCCTCTGGTCCTTTTTAGGCTTTTTAGGTATAATCTGCGATCTCTTGCATGGCTGCGATATGATATACTTTCCGCTAACTGGCAACCCGGAGTGCCAAAATACTATTGGGTAAGTTGGCAGTGGGTCGGAATCACACAGACCAAAACAAAAACAGACATTCCGACACAAAATACACATTTCAAAGTAGAATAACTGGCTGCAGCATTGTTTTTAAGGGAAACGAGTCATTTAGAATGTTTCCTAATATATCTGCAAACGCGTATTATGGCATTTTTATGCTTTAGTACAGTCAAAAAATGACATACAGCACCAATGCCGCCCACACTACTGGGAGTGGCGTTAAGATGAATAGTAGCTTGCTTTCCTCTCAGTACCAAAATAAACACAGCAAAAATGACAGCTGTGAGAAGACAAAAGTTAAAGCATCTGATCATAGCGATGTGGATATGTTTGCCGGAGCTCTCCGGCACTCCAGTCAAGTCACGGCACTTTATTTATTTACTTATTCACTTATGCATAATAGATGCCACAATTTAACTAAAACATAGGAATGAGTTTGTAATTCCTGGCCACATAATTTTTTCTTCCACATGTCATGTGTGGGATTCTGTACATACAGTATGTGGGCACTGAGGAATGGTTGTATACCTGGTTGCTACAATAATTAGTGATGTTGCGTATAATTTGAACTAGCTAGCTAGCATTTAACAAGGACAGCTCTAAATGGCAAGTCACCCAATGTCAAAACAGAGAAACAGAAACTGTGGACAGTCAGAGCTCGTGCCAAAAGGAGCAGAAATGAAACATAATCTTAGTTTATAACATTTTTACAGTGGTTGCTGGTAACTATGGGGGATTCCTTTGAAACATCAGATTCATCCACACAGAAGAGCACAGCTTATGTAAGAGAACTCTAGGTTACTCCAGCTAACATACAATTTTATGTTTCAACCACAATTGGCAATAGAAAGGCCAAGGTTCTGTACTGCAGCTGTAAAATGTTATTTTATTAATCAAATTAACAAAATGCTGTGTTACTATGCAACAAAACAATCCGCTATGATAAATGAGCAGTGAAGTTGTGTTTTTTACACACACTATATTGTGTATTTTAGCACAGCTGGAAAGCTGTATTGACCACTCAAAAAAAAAAGTCTATATAAAATAATTCTAGAAAATGATGTATTGTTGTGTATGTGTGAATCACACTGACATCCAAGATGAATTTCCCTCTGGGAAATGCAATAATGTATTTCAGTTATTTAGTCTGAACTTTGACTTTTTTAAATGTTTGTTTAGTTTAATGTGATGTATTCAAAAATGCTAAATCTCATTATTTATTTTGGATTATGAGATTCTGTTACTGTCAGACTGACTACAATGTTCAATGTTAAAAAAACAATTGGTGTTAAAACAATTTTCACTCGGAAATTGCTTGTAAATTTCACAATATTACAAAGAGATTTTGAAGTAGAAATTTTATTTTATTTTAAAATGTACTGCAATAACCTTTGTTTTATTTACAACTTCAAATGCAATATAATAATGTAACATAATGTGATTATATAAAATATAATGCATATTTAAACAATAACATAACAATAAACATTAAGATCCATTGAAGTAACTAACTCATAGTAAGTAAATTAAATTAAACATTGACTTACCAAATGTTTTTCATTTTATCTTTAGTGGATATTTAACTTTCATGATATTTAGCATTCGTTTTTGGTCATACTTTTGGCTGTAACATCATTTTATTTTTTTTAGTGTATCCATACACAGAGAGGAAAGCATTGGGCTTCCCCTGGAGCAAACAAAATGAGGTGCTCGGCGTGAATGCCAGCCCTAAAAAGAATCATGTCAGGTATTTCAAGAGTTTCAATTGGCTGAACTAAATGGGTTCAGGGACGAAGAGCCACCTGTAGTGGATCTCTCAGCTGTTCCCATAGTGACAGTGAAACTGCTGGTTTGAGGGGGATTCCTGAACCCCTGCAGCTGTTATCTTCCTCTGGGGATACCTGTGAGCCGCCGATCAATGGGCTTTGGAGGACAAACATGTTGTGATCTTTGAAACTGGAATTGTGTGAAGTCATCAGTGTTCAGTTGAAGATGAATTAGATGAAGGTCTTGCGTAGCCCCGGTGTTAAACTAATGGGATAAAGTCGGGTCCAGATTGCAGCTTTTTCTGCAGCTTACGTGACCATCTGACTGACCGTCTAAAACTGTCTAAAACCACTGTTGTTTTTGCATGCCATTTCGAAGCGGGTTTATCTGAAATACTGTCTGATACCACAATACGTTGTAATAGGCCTGTTGTTAACAAAAAATCTTTCAAAGATTTGATGTCAGTAACCGCAACAGCTGATCATAAAAGCTTCTTGCTTGCTGTATAGACCTTATGCATTAGAGCAACAAGTGCACAGCTATCTTTAGAACTTCCGTTTTTTTTTTTTTTTTGTGGTACAGTTGAAGAGTAATTAGCTGGTGAGGTATTGTAGAGTTATTGAAAGTTATTATGTGCATTGTAATGTTCGAAGCGGAAGTCATGTCAAATTTCAGTAGACCGGAAGTTTTTAAAACGAGCTGTTCATTCATAAATTCGTATGACCTTACCTTCACCAGGGCCGTCCTTATGGGGGTGCAACTGGTGCGGTCGCACCGGGCCCTGCAGCGAACGCATCCCCCCAGGCCGCGGAAATCGATCTTGAATGGACCGAGGGGGGCCCCGCTCCCTACCTCGCACCGGGCCCCGCGTCAGCTAAGGACGGCCCTGACCTTCACGCTGAAGATGTTAGGCACTAAAATTCAACACTTTTGAGATATTTATTGCATTTGATTTTTTTTCAGTAAAGTTGTGTAGCTTATAATGAACAGCAGAATGGGCATCATGTGTTTCCTCCTTTGGGATAAAAATAAACTGGTCACGTTTTAGTGTCCCTCCTTATGTTATCTCTCGGCTTTCTTCCAGAGGTCGGTCAGGTGCTATTAATGGCTAACTAATGGTCATATGGTGCTGCACACTGATATTTGGCTTCTCTCCGTACTGTTCATACTAGGGCTGGGCAATATAGCAAATTAATATCACACTCTTTTTCAGCCTTTTCGCCATTTTCTATATATCTCTACATTTATTAAATTAATTTTCAAAATAAAACGAACATCAGATTGAAAAGAAAAGATTATTTTAGTACGGTTTATCATATCATTTTGTCTTTCTACTTCTAAATTTCATGTTTAATTCAATGTGTTTCTTGTCAATTCTTTATAATTATTTGCAACATTTACTAGACTGGCAATTAAAAAAAACGTTTGAAAGTATAGTGTTTCAGTGTATTTGCTCTGATATAGCTTCAAAGGATGATTTATACATTTTTTTAATAAGAGGAGCTGTTGTTTCGATTAAACAGCCATCGTTGCCTAGTAAATGTTTAATCGCATAAACTAAAACACATTAAAAATCTAGATAAGAATAATCAAGGCATGTATTCCCACATAGTCACTAAGTGAACACAATTAAACATAATTATTTATATAAAAATGCCACATGGAGGCTTCTGTGAACATTTTTGAGCGATGGCGCAAATAAATAAGATTCATTGAAATGTAAATCCATGGAAATGAATCAAATAACCAGCTCTAGTGACATTTTTGATATTGAAGCAAAATATGGAGAATTATTGTGAATTTTCGATATATTGCCTCTCAGTCCATACATATAACATTCCTGTACATGTTATTTAAGTGTGTGAACTGTTGGAAAGTTTGTGGTTTTCATTTAGTACATATTTTATCATTATTAGGGGCACCTGTTTGCACCATGATAGTTACCTAGTTGATAGAAGCAGACAAATCAACAAAAATGAGCAACATGCCTGTCAGAGAAGTGGCCTGCAGAGTACAGCATGTGCGGAGGTATTTTTGTGTGGCTGACCTGTGCTTGAATTCGGCTTGCGACATTTTCTGAAAAGGGGGGGAGAAGATAAGGACATAGGAATGGTGGGGGGAAAAAAGGGACGGGGGCCAGAGAGAGGAAGAGGTGAGAAGCAAAGGAGGGTGGTGGTGAGAGAAGGGGGAAGGGGGGGGGAGTGGGGATAAGAGGGGGGAGGCCTGTGGGGCAGGGAGATGTGGGGAGACCCCCCCCAAACCACCCCACCCGCACGCATGCACGCACACACACACACACACACACACACACTTCTTCCCATTGGTTTTTGTCTCCATTTTCAATTTCTAATAATTAAAAGGCACCAGAGTGAAAACAGCATTCACCTAATGCATCACTATTACCTGTCAGATATCACTGAAACAGGCATCTTGAGAAACCACACCTGTCTCTGTAAAATCCCTGGGCTCTGTAAACAGCACAAAAGTCTCACAGCGACATCGTACCAACTTGTACCAAACCATGGGTGGCGAATCGTACATTTTGCCTGATGTAAATGCACAGTCCTTTTGTAATGCATCATTTGCATGTGCAGCATCTTCCATTAGACACATTCTACGTGAGTAGGAGGGGCTTCAGTCAGACAGATCAACCAATCACAGGCTTCAACCAATATTTAATCAAGATCTTCAATCAATGATTTATTTCAGTTACAAATGTTTTTACCCATGTGCTGTACTTTTTTTTAGGGTCACAATATATTAAATATTTCACTGTAAAATAAAAATTCAGTATTTAAGAAAAATAATATAATAATAATTTAATTTAACAGCACAACTGCACCCAGTAATGATTTGAAATCATGAATGTTTTACATGTTTTCAGTGTATAAAGTAGTCTTAATCAACCCGTTACATAAATCATGAAAAAACCTTTCACAATTCAGTGTACTGATGACTCGAGAACTTCGGTAACCATTAACCACTTACAGCTGGTTTACAGCTGTTGACTACTACCATTAGATCACTGCTATATTTCCAGTACATTTGATTTATTATGCTGTTCAGCATAATAAATCAAAAACATACTGTACATTTTGCCCATTTATGAAACCCTCGGCAGTTTGCATTGTACAAAAGACACTGTTCTCAGTTCAGTAACTTAATAATCACACTAAGCCATATCGCAATTTCGGTTTTAATTTTGATTAAACATGCAGCCCTAACATATTTGAATGCAATATGTTGTAATCGACCAATCAGAATCAAGTGTTCCAAAGAGAAACAAAATAATTATTTTAATTTGTGTCCATTGGAATTCCACTAAAGCAAGATCCAATAATGAGTTGTCCTTGAGCTGTGTATGGTAACAGCAAGTAGTTACCCAAAAGGCCCTGTTTTTGCCCTCTGCTGTTATTAAGATTCACCTTATTCAAATGGATGCAGCAACAAAATAATGAGTAGCCCGATAGATCTGCCCTGTGAATAAATGAAGCGAATCACATTGAAGGGGAGGCTGTCATGAGATGTCTCAAACACTCACACACACCCTACCAGTCAAGACAGTTTATTCATTTTAAATCATGAAGCAAAGAAAATGTGACACCATAAGGGCACTTTAACATTTATAATCCACCTTTTTGCTGCCTGTGAATGTGATCTTCATAAGGAGTGTTAATGATATATTTGTCACGGTGGGAGTGTAAACACACCCTTTAGGTAATGATGCTAATGAGTCTGAACCTTAGATGTTATGACAGTACTCAGCAACAGTCTCTCGGTTCAAACTCATGCTTTTCTTCCTTAAAAAGGTAGCAGAGGCCTGATTGAAGGTTATATTTAACCAAACTACAGACTTTGTTCATGTGAAGCACCCCAGTCACTCTAACAGTCAGTATATGCTATGAGTCTAAGCCAAGGAGAGTTGACATGCGGTCGATTTGTTGTGTACGGTTTGGCTGCAATGGGCATTCAAAAGGCCAACGCTGTCTTATGTACACTGTCATATATGACAGTGAGGAAACCTGGCATTCGGTGAACCAATAACATCTCTCAACAGTGTGTGACAAAGCTCCAATTTTTTTTTTTACCAAACTTTGGAGGAATTTAATATGAAACTTACTTATAGCTTCATTGATTTCAAACAAGGGTCCAAATATTCATTCCCCAAAACATTACCTAAGCTAAATTGTGAAATTTCTGCAACACTACTGTCACCAAATTGCATTTAGTTGATATACCGTATGTACAGCACTTGATGAAGTATTTTTCAGTGGTGTGTAGTGGGGGTAGTATGAATACAGTCTGTAAAAATAAAGCCACTTTAAGGAAACCCTCCAATGATAGAAAATAGTATAACGGCTGGTTCTCACAGAATGCGTTTTTGCTTTTAAAAAAAAACGGGAGAGGTGGGCAGTGGAATGTGGGAAAAAAAAAATGCAAGGTCTGAAGGTTTTTTAAAAGTAGAACTTTTAACTTGAGTGCTGTGTTTTTTTTTTGGGAACGTGTGTCATGTCCTTCTAGCGCATGTTTAAATAGAAAAACAATGCAAATGAAAAAATGTGTTCATGTGTAAATGGTCCCTAACACTGTAGTATGCAGGGAAAGAGAGCAGAAGCTGTTTTTATTTTTTTGGATGGATATCAATGGAGGAGAGGCTTCAATACGCTGAATAAACTGCTTTTGTGGGAAAACAAGCTTATCATTTAATGAATTGACACTCTATTGGCTAATGTTCAACATGTTTGCCATTAAACATTTGCTTTGGATTGACCCATTTTACACCAGTTTACACCAAAAAAAAAAAAAAGTTTTATAAGTATGAAGTCAGAACATTTTCATGCGATTATGTATTCAGTTTTACGCACTCTTCTCTTCATTTTGGGACTTCGGCAAACGGTGTGGCACAACTCTGACAGAAATTCAGTGACATCAAGGCTGCGATGTGATTGGTTATCAAGGCACACATAATCCAGGTTGACTGTTGCGATTTGGTAGAGCTTCGCAGGTTGATATTTTGCAATATTAAGAAACTACATTCAACATTTTGGAATATCTTGCTACCTATGACATCCGCCAAGCCGCTGCTTCCTGCCATTTACGAATATGACAAATCTTTTCTCCCATGGCCTCATGGGATACTAAAGTGTCAATTGAATGCAAACTTCAGAAAGTAGTACGTCAGTTGGGTATTTATATGAATACTGCATAATTGGACATACTACCCCTTTGACTTTATATATATTAATTTATATCTTATTTCACATTGTATAGTAGAGAAGTAGGGATATTAAGGCATGGCGAGTGATTGTTTTCAACCAGGTTTCCGAAACACTCCCCTGTCTGCCAATGGCCAGCAAACAAATAGCCCAGACCAAACACTATTGGCTGAACCAGTGTTGCTTTCTTAGAAAGTCATTTGATTTTTTTTTTTTCAGTTTTCAATACATTTTTGCCATAATTGACACCAGATGGTAGTCTATCCTGTAGAGTTAGCTTTTTTTTTTTTTTAAATTGAACACATTAAAAGTTATTTTATGAAAATCCCTAAATTAGATTTTTTTTAGTAGATTTCAGTTAACAATGACAATTCTGGCATGCAAGTGATAAATGTCTTACTATGTGGTCAGATTCTTTTGTGTCATCAGAAAAGCTGAGGTCTTCAGAAAAGCGTGGTCAGCTGATTCAGGAAGGAGCTTGCCTGCCACTGTCAATCAAAAATTGTTCAAGTTGTCTGATTTCAGGTTTCTTTGAGATAAATGAGATCTTGCCATATGTTTTGTGTTTCTCATCTCTCGGTTGAAGTATGTAGCCGTATGTAAACGTTCATACCCACGCAAGTCCAAATGCCCTCACTGCAGTAGAATATCTGTTTTACAACTTTGGCGTAAAGTATGCATAATCTTCTGAGATTGATGGTATTTGAATGGCCTTATTTAATCTTTTAAACCTCTCACCTTTAATTTGAATGGGCCCCCTGTCTATGAATGTTATGTCACATATGTCATAGATATGTCATATCTTGAAGCGTCTCATTTTTTCTGTCATTGCTTTCTAAGAATCAAAGTGTCTTTGCTTTGTTTTTGAAGAGGATACCAAGCGCTTTGTTCACACTGCATCCAATTCCAATTTGTTTTCAAATCTGATCGTCAGGACTGATTGTCCACGCTGTCATTTTGGAAGCGATGAATCAAATCCATTTGAATCATCTAAATCGGTTGCCATAGTAATGGCAAAAGGCAAGAACAATACCAAGAGGCTGATGTACAGTAGCTGTCAGTTTTGAAAAGGAGAAAGGAAAACTGTTCATGGCATTGTGTTGTGGAATTGAACTCATGATGCACATCAGACAAATAAGCGTCACAGGCATTATTGTAATTTACACATCCATGCATATATTGTGTTCAAAAATGTTCATTCACTAGACTCACTATTCACTACATAGTGATTGCTATATAGTGTATGCTGTTGTCTTTAAAAAACATGACATTTAATTATTTTATCATAAATAACAAGTAATAATGTGAAAATATACCATCTACTCCACTTTCTTGCAACACTGTCTAATCAAATAAATGTGGTGGGATGCAAAACGTCTTTACAAGTGTTTGCCCTTCTGGTTTCCAACATTTGCATGAATCGAAGTCTAGAAAAAGCAACAGCACATGATTTAGCACCACTGACCTGACATTTCGTTTCCAAACTGCCACAATAAGTACAACAGCCAACTTAATAAAACATTACAAGATTCATGTTGATCCTTGAGCTGTTGTGTCGAACCATAGTTTCACGGGATTCGTACAGAAGCGCTTCACATCAAGTGCAACACCGTATCATGTGAGCTACCGAGCAAACCTACTGAGTGACAAAACCCATTATGAAGCTGTATATATGTGACGCTAACGTTCAAAAGTACCCGTTTTCAAATCTTCCATGTTAGAATTGTTTTGAAGTCATAACATAATATTGTGCAAGAAATTGTGTGAAAATTAGGCTTACTTAATCAAAACTCTGGCCCTGTAAATCATAGTTTGTGTGAAAAGGAATAAAAGTTGTGAGGAGTTTTACTGCCCCTAGTGTTCATTTCAACTGGAAACTGCATTGGGGATTTGTACGTATAGGTACGTTTTTTGAGATTTACAGATTCACTGTAACTCCCAGCACTATACACTCAAATATTTTGTGAAGCAAATATACTAGCAAATGTAGTTTAATTGATGAATAACTGACGGGAGTAAAAGCAAGAAGTTTTAATGCATAAAAAGCTAACAGTTAGATGCGAACCTGGTCTCATAAGCACCAGACACATGTAATCAACTGTATTCTGTTTTAAAATTAGATCCTACACTAAGGTTGTCAAGACATTCTATTCTTTTTTTTTCTTTTTTTTTTCTTTTCTCCAGCATACACTGTAAATTTTGTAACCTAGTGATTAGCATCTCTCCTGTGAGCTAATGTGTTTCCCAAAGGGAAATTATGGACTTCCTAATGTGGCCATCTCAGGTTGCGTCCTCTTCCATCTGTGGTGACAATGATGCAGAAATGAAAAAACTGAAACAGTGACATCATCACCATCATCATCATCATGAGAGAAAGAGGATTCCTTTTTTAACAGGACAGATTTTTTTCCCCCTCGACTGGATATGAGGCATGGTTTTGACATTTACAGTGAGAGCAGAATAGGATGACAAATGATACAGATGAAATAAGAGGACTACAGATTAGTATTCCTGAGTGAGCTGGGGCCAGTGGCAATCAAGAGTCCTGAATCCGGTATCTGGCTCCACGTTTTGCTGTGTGCCAGTGGAGTCCGTGGAAGATGCCGAGATCGCTGCAGAGGAGCTCTAAACGCACAGCTTAACACCAGCGCTGGGGAGATCGGCTCCTCTCCTCTCCACTCCTCTGCTCTTGGGGAGGCGACGGAAAAGAGAGACGGAAAGCGAGAGGCAGAGAGAGAGAGAGAGAGAGGGGAACAACGTAAAAACAGGAAAAGACAGAGAGCGTTTTTTAAATTTTGTTTCCTGGCTGCTTGGACTATCAGCCTGTGTGAGTGATTTTTCCTTTTCCACCTGTCTCATCCATTCTCTCCCATTCTCCTCCGCGACTGTCTTCTGGTTTTCTGGGATGGTTTGAAGAAGACTTGTATGTGATGCTTCCTGCACAGAGGTAAGTGCAATCAAAACAACTCTGTATCACTGAAGAACCAGTTGCTCTAAAATGACAGAAAATGTGCTGAGGAGTTGGTGGTGTTCGTGGGATATCGTTGTGGAAGGTGTCAGACTTAATCCAGAACGTAAACGTAAACTGCCGGAGGTCTATATCTTGTATGTGCGCTTCTACGCGTGCAGGATTTAGGTACAGGTGTCCGTGACATGCTGTTACGGTGTGATCTTCTAATTCAATCAAGACATTAACATCTGCTCAAGTGTGGCGGGCACAGGTTGTATCTCTATTTTCGAACCGGAGAGGCCAGGGACGTTGCCTAGCAATATTGCAACCTTCTCCATGTGGAGAGATGTGATTTTATGCTCTGCTGCCTGACGGTGGGGCATCATTCACGCGAGGACATGCCAGCAGCACATTGAGTTCCTGTGCGTTTACATGTGGTGCGGTAGGAGGCGGACATGAGGTTGTCTACAGTACTCAATCCAAGCTTTGCCGGTACGCAAAGTCGTGTGGAACCCTGTCGCTAGGGTTCGCTGATGAAGATGCAAGGTTCTCCGCTCTATCTCTCTCTGTCTTTCTCTCTCGGATGCTCTGTTACACACCGAGCCAAAAGTCTGCAGCTCACTTGAAACTGTCCACACTGCAGGGGCCGAGCATCTGACAGCCATCAGCACCTCTCACACACTTTCATGTGCGTGTGTGAGTGTTAGACTGTGTGTGATAATGTGAATGAGATTATGTGTCCAAGTGAGCAAGACTGGGTAAATATTGCCGCTCTACCTTTGTCATTGCGTAACTCACATGAGAAGCTTTTGTCGATCAAAGAGTCTCTGTGTGTTGCACTGGACCTGTGCTTTTCTAACAGATAGTGCTCAGAATCTCAAGCACACACTTAATCACAACTCAGATCAGCCGGAAACACAATGTTCTCACCTGCATGAATCTATATATGATGCTGGCAAAATGGAACCAAAATGAAAACTAATTGAACCAATACATAGACACAATATATACAAAAAAATATGCATGTTACGCACACATTGAAAACTGTATGTACCATATAATATGTTTTATTGGACATGCACCATTGTTATTTATTTTTTGAAGATGTACCATGGTTGAGTCAGGTGTTTTTTTTTTTTGCATTCACCATAGTTTTTTGGACATGTATTGTAGCATGGTAATACAGTGGTTTTGGGACACATTCCGTTGCAGTGTTGGGTCTCATGAAATAAAATTAGCAACTACTTAAAGGTATAGTTCCCCAAAAATGAAAATTCTTCATCAATGACTCACCCTCATGTCGTTCAGAACCTGTGGGGTCTAAATAGCACTAGACCTTATTGACTTTCATTGTATGGACTAAAACACTGGGATGCTTTTCAAAATGTCTTCCTGTGCATCAAGTATTCAAGTGAACATTTAGATATTGGTATACAATTTTAGTCACATTTTTCTGTGAATTGTTTTAGTTCTTCTATTGTGATCCGCTTTGGTCAAAAGCATTTGCTAGATGGATAAATATAAGCGTAGTCAGTTCGTTCTCTCGAACCCATTACCTTGGTGTTGCTAGTGTCACGCTTTACTATTTGAGCTACAATGATGGGAAAATGCAAAACGTATAATTTACAAATCAGACTTGAGATGTGATGCTTTCTGCAGTGCGCAAACACACGTGAACAAATTTAATTTACTAACAATACTACAGAAAGACTGTTATCCTTATTATTTTAGTATCGATTATGTACCAAAGTAACTTTAAACAGTCCCACTTTTCAGTAACGATTACTTTTTCCAATGAGTAATGTGACAAAACTATTACATTTACAACATACGTCACTGTTTGATTATCACATAATGTGTGTGATTTGCATGTGCAAGTCAGTTTGGTTTGTGTAATTAATATGGTTTAAAAATGATTCACACACTGTCACGCCCCTGGACTCTTTGTGTTGTGTTTTGCAGTCCTTTCAGCTAGTGTTTGTCGGTCCTCAAACGTCATTCCCTGTGTTCCAGTGTCTCCTACGTTCCCCGTGTGATCATTAAAGACTGTGAATTGAAGTTATCGCCGTGTTTCCTCGTTACACACACACAATTCAAATGATTTGCATTAAATAATTAATTGGATATTTATTCTAAAATTCTATTTATTGTTCCTATAACATTTTTTGTAAATCCTATATTATATAATGAATCTTTATTAGCTACTGTTTGTTAGTAGATTGTGATGTAACTTTTTTTTTTTATGGTAACTCAACTATAGTTTAAGTGTTTTAAAATTACAAGCATGTAACTTAAATGGTAGAGTAATGTAAGTCACTTTGGATAACAGTGCATATTCATAATGTAAAAGTAATGAGTACCTTTTTTAATACAGGTAATTCCATGGTGTTCTTTGACAGATATTGGTGTACTTTGCAAATGCCATCGGATTTTAATAAGGTGATCATACAGTACCATGTAAAATATTGCAATATTATGATATTACATTCTGATTCCCTCAGTGTAACATGGTAACTCTTTCACCTTACAAGAGGCTGCTCGATTTTCCTTTCTAGGAAACTTCATAACAACATCCAAGTCATATATATGACACGGTTTTGCTTGAGCAGTGCTAGCCAATCATGGGTATTAGTATTCAGTGCACACAAGAGGGGGTTTCCTGGTTGCTGTATACATTAGTGCTGTGGTGCAGTGCAGTGTTTCCCACCGTTTCAGCTGTTGGGTGTCAAGGCAGCGCTTGGCTTTGAGTTCTGATCGGGCATACCAGTCATACACACGCTGGACTGTGCGCTGATAATGTCTGTAACAGAAACTAAGTCTGATTTCATCCATTACGTCTTCTAAAGTGATGCTTTGCAGCTCTTTCTGGGTTTCTCTGCTTTTTTTCTGTCTCTGCTGTTCTCGCTCTGTATTTTGCATCTCTTTCATTCTTCTTCTCTCTTTCTCATCCTCCTCTATCGGTCCACAGAAGAGAGTGGGACGGGCCACTCTCCCGCTTGTTTCCATGGAGACCGTGCGTGCGAGGGTGTGTATGCGTGCATATGTGTGTTGTGCGCATGTGTTTCCCTTGTTGTTCACCACATTCCTCAGAATGGGTGTTTTTAGGATTCAGGACAGATCATTGATTCTGTGAGTGTGTGTGTGGAGGAGTGTATATAGTCACTTCTGCAGCCTGTTCGTCATTTGACGGAATTGTGATTAACAAGCCTATGCTTGTGTATGCGTGTGTATGTGTGTGTGTAGGTGGGTGGGTGGCAGCTAACAGGAGTGGGTGGTGACCAGCTCCACTCCACTCGAATCCTCCGTAATACTGTGAATCTCCACCGTAATGAAGCAGATGATGCAGGCTGTTTGCTCCTCTCCGTGCATTTATATTTAGATTTACAAAAGCCTGATGACACATCAGGCAATAGATCGTGACATCTGCCCTCACCCCGGCTCTTCTTAATGACTGAGATAATTACCAAGAAGGGTCAATGTAGCTTCTTCGATTGTGTCAGATCAAGCTGAAAAGAAGTACAAAGATTCTTCAACCGCCAGCAGGCATGGTAAATTTAGTGGTATTACGCATCTCTCTGAAATACTTAATTCTTATTAGTGAATCGTGGTATTCGTAAAATGGACAATTGTTTATTCTATCAAAGAAGAAAGAAATGCATCAAGTAAACATTTAGATATTGGTATACATTTTAGTCAGTTACATTTTTCAGTGACAGATAGCTTTAGTTCCCCTTTTGTAAGCTGCTTTGGATAAAAGCATCTGCTAAATGCATAAATGTGTATATGTATTCAGTTCATTCCCTAAGAATCGAACCCATGACCTTAGCGTTGCTAGTGTCACGCGCTACTATTTGAGCTAAAATAATAAAAAATACAAACTTCGATCTAGCTGATCACAAATTCAAGACACGAGAGCTCTCCATAGAGATGTGTTTGTATAATATGTGGAAAACTGTATAATTGACTATTGTCAGCCAATTTAAGGCACCCCAGCTGAACAGGGTAAAGTGTGCTTTATAAGTACTAATAAAACACCAATAGGCATGCTAGTTAGTCCTTAAAATAAAGTAATACCCTCGTTTTATCACTCCATAAATCAGGAAATACTGCCAACAACCAGAAAATATAAATGTTCACCATATTTTTAGGAATGGAATGCTGCATAAAGTCAAAAGGCAAATGATATATGAACAAATCATTATGTAAAAATATAGGTAAGAATAAAAATGTAAAGTTTGCTATATGTAAGTGTGACTGAAGTGGTCATTTTTGGGTCAGTGCAGGGAATTTTTTTTTTTTGAGAAAACGGCCTTTAAAGATGTGTACAATAGTAGAAATCTGCAAATGTAAATAGAAGAAGTGCAATGAAATAAGCACTTTGAGTATTTTGGATGTTTACTTTCCACTAGTCTGAAACAGCACATTGAAATATAGCCCAAAATCGAACAGTGTCTTGTCTTACTTATTTTAATAAAGTTAATAATTTTTATATTTTCCACAATATTTTGGCTTAATGGATTGTTTTCACCCCTGAAAATTAAAAATCTGTCATTCCAAAAAAGTTTGGAACAACATGAGGGTGAATAAATAATGAATAATTAATTATTTTTTGGGGGTGAACTATCCCTTTAAGGCTTCTGTTTATCATCAGCCATTTTTATTTTTTCCTCATCACCAAAATCAAAATATTCATGCACCAAAAAAAAAACAATTGTAATTGATACAAAGTAAAAAAAAAAAAGTAATTGATATGAATTGAGTGTTTTAATCTAAATCTTCTGAAGATAATTATCACTTTATATATTTATCGAGAGAGAGAGAGAGAGAGATCACCTGACAGCTGTGTGCAAGGTAGCACTCCATGCCGATCATTGCCGCTCTGTCACCATGAACGCGTCCACTATTTAGAGAAGGATAATACTACATGTAATGAACTTTAACAATCATTGGTTAACAACTTTAAAGGGGAGGTTTCAGAATAAAATAACCTCAGAAACTGCTTTTTTCAGCAGACATGAACAGAGATTACACAATCACAGATTTTTGCTAACAACTGAGTTCAATGCTGATTTTTAGGGGGGCTGAGATCATAGACGAGGCAGAAGCTTTCCTAAATAGGGCCTAGCAAAGTCTATGACTGTCTGACAGTACATCATCCCTTACTTATTCATAAAATGTCCCTTAACATTCTTTTTAAAACAAAAGTTCAGTTGTTAGCTCACAAATATTCAATGCAGAGCCGCATGAACGTAGTTCATATGTAGTAACATATTTGTAACAATGTTATTACAATGTAACCAAACACAAACATGCAGTTTGAAGAGATATGTAAGGGCCATGATGGGAACTGAAATACGGTTCTTGACATACACTGACCAGGCAGTGTAACAGTCAAGACTCGAATGTATAAACTCTTTTTTTTTTCTTGGTTCGACTTGTTGGTTTCATATTGAAACATACTGTCAGCGGGTTGTGGGGTCTGAGGTAGGCTGTAATAACTATATAATAGTTCACTCAAAAATTTAAATTCTGCCTTCAATAAATCGCCCTCATGTCATTGCAAACCTGTAGAGCTTGCTTTTCTTCTGTGGAACACAAAATAATTTATTTAGCAGAATGTCTGCTCTTTTCCACACAATGACTATCAAACACGATTTTCAGTAAAAACCATCATAAGGCTTTAGAGGATGGTTGCATGCTACTTTCTTTTCTAATTTTTGGGGTTTCACAGCTACTGTTCCCATTCACTTTCAATACATGGCAAGAAAAGATCATTTTGTGTTCCACAGAAAGTCCAGAGTTTGGATGAAATAATGAGCACAAATGATGACAGAATTTTTTCATTTTTGGATGAACTATCCCTTTGAATCGCTTAAAATCTTTATTGGTGGAGTGGAAAGACAGCTTCATGTGGTTTAAAACAGGCCTGTGCTTGTCTGTCCTTTGGCCACAGACTGAAGAGTCCCCTCCATTTCCTGCTCTTTTGCCAAGTGCCCTGCCGGTTTTGAATAGGCTGCGTGTCACGTTCACACGGGAAGACAAGATTCCGTCAGGAAGTGGCCATACTAGAGGACTGTTAGCAGAACAGGGCTGTGAGCAGTCAAATGTCAAGCAGGCAAGAGATGGTAAGCTTGTTTACCCTCTTATTTGAGACAGTTTCTGACTTCTCTTAAAGGGGTCATATGATGCGATTTTTTAATTTTTCCTTTCTCTTTGGAGTGTACAAGCTGATTGTGCATAGATAAGAACCCTGAAGTTGCAAAGACTAAAGTCAAAACCAAAGAGATATTCTTTATAAAATTTGAGTCAGCCACGCCTACCTAAAACCTCTCATTCTAACACGCCCCCACATATCTCCCTCACTATGTGGAAATATTAGCATAAAGCCACCCAAATGTGCACACAAAGAAATAAGGCGTGGTTTCAGGAACAGCAGTAGTGTTTAAGCAGCATGTCAGGGAGACGCTGTGTGTGTTTCTAGGCGAAAGCAAAAGTACTTTTTTTTGGCCTTCCGAAAGTAGATGCATTTTAGGAATCTTTAAGATTACTTACAACATAACAGCAATGCATTTTATGGACGACCGTTTCGTGAACCTAGGAGAGGAGGTATTTCTGACTTTGCTATGACAATCTGGCGCTTCTGAATCAGCTACTGTTTTGTTATTAGTTTAAGTATTGCTATTGACTGTTCAAATGCGGATTTTTGCGCCTCGTGTGTGGTGTGTGTGTGTGTGCGCGCGTGTGTGTGTGTGTGTGTGAGAGAGAGAGACAGGGTCATATCACATTGGAGTCAGCTGTCTTAACCGTGGCTGTGTACTGCAAACACATACCAGCTCATCACTGTGTCTGTCACGCGACTCTGTTCCCCTTTCCGGGCTCTGTCTTTACATTTATTGGAAAGCGGAGCTCTGTCAAGTTAGTACGGGGCGTTACACACATTTCCGATGACGTGCTGCGGTGTTCGGCAATCACAATGCACTGGATCCGGGCCAATCAGAGCAGACTGCGCTTTGTCGGAAGGAGGGACTTTGTAGAAAACAAAGCGGTTGAGAGAGGCGGGGCATAGAGACCTACAAAATATCAGTATTTGAAAAATAATGTGTTTTTTGAACATTAAAGCATGTCAACGTATTCTGTTACGCCAAATACACAAAATGATGATCTTTAAAAGCATCATATGACCCCTTTAATTATTGGGAAATTATTGTGGAAAAGATCAGTTTATATAATTAATAATTTTTTATTTTATTTATTTTCCTGACATGTTGTTTCATCAAAAGTTTCTCGAGCAGACGGTTTCCCCTCAGGCGTAACAACATGGCATTCATTTAGGTTTAGCCAATATTTATCTGGAAAAAAAAGAGAAGAAATGTTTACTGAATAAAAAATAAACAATTAAATAATTAAAAATTGTTATTATCATTGTGTACACTTCCTAATGAAGTGAAGTACAGCTTAACCCTCATGTTGTGTTTCGGTCATTTTGACCCAGAGAGGATTTTCTTTTTCCTAGTTAATGCTAATTAATTTGATCACATTGGACTAAAACTGACTGACTTTGCTCACACAGGGTATAAAAACCTCCCTCCATTTTTTTAATGATAAGTTTTGTACTCTTTGAAATGTTTTTTCTTTACCTTGTTACACTTGTGGTGTTCCTGGTCAAAAAGGACAAAAAAAATCTAAATTGCTTGTAAATTTCTTGTTATGCTATATTATTACCAAATAACTTGTTTTCAGTTAGCACAGGTTTTGTATGTAGTTTTGGAACTGAATGATCATAGGCCTCATTAATCTGTGCTTATGCACCTTAGTTTTTGAGTGAGCATTGACCAAATTATCCACAAATAATGTGTAGATGTGGTGATAATATAGCATAAAGAGAGATTTACAAGCAATTTTTTAAAAAGGCCGGGCATTTTTGAACAGGAACATCAAATCAGGTAAAGGGTTTTCAGCACAGCACAAAGACCATCAATAAATAAGACATTTATAGGATGATTGAAGGATATCTCTTTGTTTTTCGAACTGTCTGATCAAATTGATTCTGATTTTCAGTGTTGCTTAATAAGAGAGTGTGCTAAGAGATTGTGTTTGATTATTGCTTCTGTTTGCGTGGTCTAAAGCTGTGGGTGCAATACAATGTAACATTAAAAATAGCAATAGCTGTTTGTCACACTATGCTGCTCATCGCTGGAAAAAAATAGCTTGTTACTAGAAGAGCCAGACTATTTAAAAATGAGTCTATCACACCTGAAAACATAGTTAAAGTGATAAAAATGTTAACATCTGTCAACACAAACAGCATAAAACAATTACAGGCATTTCTATTATCATTATATCGTTTGACCATGTTTAGTAGATTTTAAACCGAGTTTGAAGTTGCAGGATTGGGATAAAAGACATAGATGTTTTTGATATTTCCTCTAGGCCCAGGGTTTTTCTGCTTGATGACACTTAAGTAATAGAATAGATTAAATGATTTTAAATATATCTGTGTGATATATTAAGAGTTGTTTGGGTACTGGTTGTTATCAGATGAATTTACCTATAAGGCTTTTAACACTGACCTCAAAAGAGCAGTTAGAAATGTCTTCAGTGCCAGACACTTATTGGACTCCTGTTGCTTCTGTAAGGATATTTATTTGTGTTCCATCAGACAGCACCAATATTGCCATCTTGTCATATTGTCCTTTTGCCAACATTTCTGAACTGACACGTCCTGCTGTTATTGCAACATTATAGGCTCTAGGGGTGAAAAACACAAAGATTTTTCACATTTATAAAATAACTACTGTAATTCATGTAGCACTGGGCATTGCTACAGGGCTCGGTGTTTCGCTCAAATGTGAGCTGCAAAGACTTTCGATCTTAATGTGACAACTTCATTACCTTGCTCGCATGAGTGGAATCCCAGGAGTGCTGGCTTAGTTTTTTTTCTGGCTATTGAGACACTACAATTCATTACCTAGTATAAATACACTGGATCAGCTCATGGGGAATATTGGCCAGTTCAATTCATATTCCAACTCATATTGTAAGGAAATGCTGAAGTTTGTCCAAATCTGCATGCTGTACAAATAGCCATTTGAAATGACAACACTTACTATAAACAGAGTCCATATTATTCACTGTGAAACTATATCGATTTGTTAGATCTTACAGGAAAACAGCAAATAATTTTAGGTTTTAAAGTGGATTCTTAAGCTGTGTGCTAGCAAACTACAGCAATAATATTGTCTCGGTGTATGATAAGCTTTAATCATGTATTTGACATTTGTTGTCATGTTTGACATTCTATTTAGTATTATTATCATTATTAATACTTTTAGCACGAAAACACTGTTTTCGACTCACACGTAGGCTGAGGTCCACTTTTATGTTCTGCTTCTCTCATGTTTTGGGCCAAAGATCAGAGCGGAAGCTTCAATCACAGAGGACGAGAGTGACTCAGATTATTGTAATTCATCTTAGTGCTCTTGGGATGATGGCTTTTATTTTATTTTATATAGAACAACAGTTTGGTCACATCAAGGCAGTCTGTCCTTTTGTTTAAAGCGTACACATTTAGATACTTGTTTTCTCTCTCACAAGCCAAAAGTTTAGATCAAGAGACTTGCAAAAGTTGGCTTTGCATTGAGAATTGTGTGTTGTGTTGGGAAGTTACTTAGCTACAAAAGCCAGAGATTGTCACAGTGCTATAATACAGAGTGGCAAAGGTGTCAGTTTCTGTCCATGTGCAAACAGTTAGCAAATAAACTTTATCGAGTTATCGTCAACCAGTGGACTTAATTAAGTTGAACTGCATAGCACATGAAAAACTAGCATGTTTTCTGATCCTGTATTGTAGAATTTGTGAGTATAGAAACTCACATGGGCTGTTAAACATTTAAGTTTGTGTCATTTCCATATTATTTTGTCCATATGAACAGGTATGTGATACAGAACGTGCATGTTATGTCAGGGATGTAAAGTACTTAATTGTATTGGATTTCATTACTATACTTAAGGTAATAGTTCACCCAAAAACAAAAATGTACTCACCCTCAGGCCATCTAAGATGTAGATTAGTTTGTTTCTTCATGGGAACAGATTTGGAGAAATTTAGCACTAATGTGAGCAAGTGATGTAAAGCTAAATTTCTCCAAAATTCTTTCGATGAATAAATAAACTCATGTTGTGTACATCTTGGATGGTGTCGCGCTCGGAGCGAGGCGAAGTAGAACCGGTTACATTTGGTGCCGTGACCCGGATGGGAGTGAGGGTTTAGGGGGGTGAGTGTAAGTGTCGTATACAGTAAGAGCTGTAGTCTCCTTTGACCTTTAGCCTCCTTGTTAGAGCGCCCGCCTCCCGCGCCGGAGACCGCGGTTCGAATCCCACTCGGAGTGAGGCGAAGTAGAACCGGTTACACTAACAAGCCAATCTCATTGTTTTAATTACCTTCTAATTATGGTCATTCATCCTTGTGAAGAGACGTTTCATAAGTCACCACAACAGATGTCATAATATCAGCAGCCATAACAGAGCTTTTGTTCTGTAGCAGTGCGTTTTATGATGGGCGAAATTGGCTTGAGTGTCTGAGGATTGGTGTGGAAGTAACTGCACTTGCTCTTGATATGAACCAGGCCCGCCACCACGGGCCAATCAGAAGCTTGGCCTAACACATTCATAACAGCCAATCATAAAATTGGTGCAATATTCAATTGAGCTCCATGTATTTTTTTTCATTTTGTGGTCTTCCCAATCCCCTTTTTTTTTATTTGTTGAGACAGCCTTAGTCAGCTCATTCACTTTGCTACCTTTGAGGTTAACAAACTTGCTGAATTCCAAAGCAATATAACAATAGTAACAGCGAATGAACTTTGTTAGAACTAAAAACGAACTTTATTACTGCACTTTAGCAGCCTAACAAAACACAATATGTACAGATTTCTCATCTCATATCTAGAGCCGGGCCTGATGTGAACTGGCTCACAGGGTTCTGGGTTTGACTCTGGATTGGGTCGTCATGCCCCGACCCCATTTCCCCTCTCTCCCATTGTCCTTAGTCAATTTACTTTACTTTTAAAATACTTTTACTACACCATCAACAGCCACTATATAAATAACAAAAGGTTTTACAGTTCCTGTACAAAGTCATTGAGATATTGAGGACATTGGGAAATCTTGGAAATCTAGGTTGCTCTGCAAAGTTTGTGCAAATCTCCTACAGTATATCTCTTGATTTCCAGTGTTGTGGAGTAACATGGAATGGCGTTATGTAATTTAATTACAAAATAAATCAGTTACAGTTACTAAGAAAAAAAAAGTGTAATTAAATTAGCCTACTTATGAAAATGTTGACGATTACAAAGGGGGTTACATTTGAATATTTTCACACACACCCACATACAGATTTAATTGATTTCTTTCCCAAATTGCATTGACTGCTCTAAAATATGAGACACCAATGTTTCAGGAGTTTAGGACACAGAATAGGACACATGCTTAGATACTGTTCTCTTGGGGTGTATGTAGGTGTTTTTTAAGATTAACTGTTAGATGCCTGTGTTTCCTGGCATAGCTATGCAAAGATTTGATTTCAAAAACAGTATCATAGCTATTATGATTTTAAATCTGTATTTAACCTAAGAACAATCTCAAAGTAAAAAGAGCTGCTAAAGTCGGATTTTGTGGTGGCTGTGCTTTAAAATTAAATTATTATCATCTTAATTCAAGTGATGAAGGATTTTGAAAGTTTGACAGTAATCAGTGTTCAGTACTACTGTAATGTTAACCCTGCCTGGTTTAAATGTTTAAAAATGATTAACAGTTGAAAACATTAGTAGAATTCAAAAGTAATCTAAAAGTAATCAAATGTAATCAGTTACTTTAATAAAGTAATTGAAATAGACACTACTTGCTGCATTTTAAATAGGGCAAATTGTAAACTGTAACCTATTACATTTCCAAAGTAACCCTCCCAACACTGTATTTCATCTGAAGCTTTGCTCTGAAGCTTATAAAAATTCTTGTTAATTTTTAACTTACTCTATCATTCAAAAGTGGGAATCAGTAAGATGTATTAAGTTCCACCACACACACACACACACACACGCACGCACACGCACGCACACACACAAAAAACCCCCAATAATTTTGCAAAATATTATTACAATTTAGATAAATGTTTTCTATTTTAATATATTTTAAATGTAATTTATTTTTGTGATCTAAAGCCGAAGTTTCAGCATCATTACTCCAGTCATCGGTGTCACATAATCATTCAGAAATAATTCTAATATGCTAATTTGCTGCTCAAGAAATATTTAATATTATTATCAATGTGAATACAGGGTGCTGATAAATATTTTTGTGGAAAACACGATACACTACAATTCAAATGTTTGGGGTAAGATTCTTTGTCACAATTTCCATACATAAATAAATAAAATAAACAGCAAAACACTGTTTTAAACATTGATAATAATAATAAATAAATGTTTCTTGAGCAGCAAATCAGAATATTAGAATGATTTCTGAATGATCTTGTGACACTGAAGACTGAAGTATGATGCTGAAAATTCAGCTTTAATTACAGGAATAAATTACATTTTAAAAAATATTAAATTGGAAAACAGTTATTTTAAATTGTAACATTATATTAATAAATGTAACTTGGTGAGCATACAAGAGTCTTTAAAAAAAACGAAACAACAAACAAACAACAACAAAAACATATAAAAAAGCAAACTTTTGTCAAGTGATGTACGTTAAATTAAATGTGGAAACTTTTTAATCTTCATTCAGTACGTTTTTGGTTACATAATTCGATGTTTAATTCAATAACATTTTAACACAGTATCCATACTTTCACTTAAATAGAATTTATCTAGTCCTTTTACACCCCCTACTTTTTGTCACATATTGGTCTCCAGTCTTGCACTTCTGTTCGAGTGTGAACGCTCCTTAGAGATGACTTAGTTCATCTGACTGGTCAGTACTTGAAACTCTTTTATTGTTTTAAATAACTTTATTATTACCAGTAAATGTATGTGCGCAATTTGTGTAACATTTATGTTGTTATTCTGTGTATTTTGTATTTTGTTTTTTATCTTTTATACTTATTTATTATTTTTAGTTTTAGTTTAGAAAACGGGGTGAAGCTACCCAAAATAAGCCTATAAAACTTACTACATTTTTGCAAAACTTCAAAAATGAACACTATGGTAGTAAAGCACCAACAAATTACATTCCTTTTTACACAAATTATGATTTTAGTAGCATATTAGTATTATTGGTTATTTTCATGCAGTTCCTTGCACAGTGCTATGTTATGACTTCAGAGCACTTTTACCATAGTGCATGATTTGTAGACTATACATTTTTGCATCACATAAACAGCTCCATATGTATGACTTCTGATGTAGTAAACTTGCTAGTAAGCTCACCTGGTACACATTGCATTTGAGATGCAGATCACTCGGGTATGAGTCCCGTGCAACACAATTTGTGATAAAAGAGCTCAAAGACTTGTAGAAGCAAACTTAAAATGGCTGGTTGCTTCTGCAAAATATATACTTTGACACAAATTATTATTAGGTTCTAGCAGAATTACGATTAATAAACGATGAGTTATGCAGTTCCTTGAACTAAACTATGTTAGGACCTCGAGTTGAAGCATATAACAGCCCCTATATTGAGACTTTTCTGAAGTAGTACACTGCTATAAGCTCACTCGGTAAGTTGCATTGAGATGCAGATCACTTTGGGATGAGTCCTTTGCAACACAATGTGTGATAAAGAGCTCCAAAGTTAAATGAAATGGTTGCAGCATTTGCGTTTGTCAAAACTATTAGTTAGGTTAAAGGGATAGTTCACCCAAAATGAAAATTTGATATTTATCTGCCTACCCCCAGGGCATCCAAGATGTAGGGACTTTGTTTCTTCAGTAGAACACAAAAACGAAGATTTTTAACTCAAACCGTTGCAGTCTGTCAGTCATATAATGGAAGTGAATGGGAATCACGGCTTTGAGAGTCAAAAAAACATACACAAACAAAACCAAATTAAACCCTGCGGCTCGTGATGATACATTGAGGCCTTAAGACATGAAACGATCGGTCTGCAAGAAACTGAACAGTATTTATACAGTATATTTTTTTTACCTCTGATTCACCGCAATTTCCGAACTGTCCTGAGCGCGTTCGCGTCTTCTTCAGCCTGCGTGTGAGGCTTTCCTTCTTCTTCTTGCTTTAAGGCGGATCGTAATGGACCATTGACACTCCTAATTGAGTTTGTAGATAGAATGTCAATGGTCCATTTGAGAGATAGGTGGCGGTAATGCACTTATAAGTCTGCAAGCCTCTGTAAAGCAAGAAGACGCCTCACGCGCAGGCTGAAGAAGAAGATGCGAAGGCACTCAGGACAGTTCAGACATTGCGGTGAAAATCAGAGGTAAAAACCGATATAAATACTGTTCCGTTTCTTGCACAGACCGATGTTGTGTCTGTACCAATCAAGTACGTAACGGCCGGCAGGGTTAATTTGGTTTGTGTGTGTATGTTTTATGACTTCAACAGCCGTGATTCCCATCCACGACATTATTAGACTGCAGGGACTGCACGGTTCTTGAACTTAAAAATCTCCACTTGTGTTCTACTGGAGAAACAAAGTCACCTACATCTTGGATGCCCTGGGGGTAAGCAGATAAACATAACATTTTCATTTTTGGGTGAACTATCCCTAAGAGTATGGTTTACTACTGTTGTAAGCATGCTTCCCATTGGAGCTTCAACAGTTAAGTGTCATGGTCACATCTTACAACCAAGTAATTTTTTTCCACATTCAGTGTAAATAAAATAAAATGTTGCATCATTCCTTGTTTTGTTTCAGATTACTGAGAAACATGTGATACTTGTGTTACTAGCTCATTTCAACATCTCTCCGTTCTGTAATGAGAAACGCTCTGGTATAGTTGTTGGAGTCCTACTGTAAATCAAAGCTACAATGCCACTGACATACAGTACCAGATTCTGTGTGTTGCTTAGCAACAGGTTACAGCTCTTAGAGGAAGGATCCCCATGTCCAAAAAAAGACACAGTGAGAGCGGTTCCTTGATCTCCCTCTGTGGGTGTTTACATGCAGCATGTATTATACACGCTGATCAAGGCTTCTCTCGCCATCCTCACACACAGAACGCTTTCGCTCCATTGTGGCCCTTGTGTAGGAGTGGCAGATTCAAGGCCCCTGGTGGGACTGAGGTTACATCACTGAAACAGCTATTAGTAAAGATAAATGGGTGCATCTTCAAGAAGCCCCTGATCTGTAGACTATATCCACATATTTCAAAGACTTATGAAAATGTATTGTCTAAAACACAGGCAGTTGAGAAATATTTTATTCAAGCAAAGAAAAAAAAAGTAGATTTAGCTTTTTAATATACTCAATGTCATGTTCCAACAGAGTCTTTATTAAAAATCACTGCACTACATTAAAATATACGACAAGACTGTGTTTTGGTATTTATCCAAACACTATCTTCAGTTGTGAAAAAAACACAGGAAGTGTTCAATATCATATATTATGTAGTATTAGAGACTTTCATCACAGGTTTTTATTATTATTATTATGAATGTTATTTATCACTTGAGCTATTTAACACATTTGTATATCACTACTGATACTGTTTTAATGCCTTTGTGTTATTAGATATCATTTGATGCTATTATTAAGATCTTATTTGAATGGATAAAAAATGAATAAAAAATTGTCTTGACAAGACACATTATAATCTTTCCAATCAACAAACAACCCCCTATCAATATAGTAAACAATGGAATAATATTATCTGAGCTATGAAAATATTTAGCACTTATAAATGAATGGAGAGTTGAAATAATTCTAATAATATTTGAATCACTGGTTTTATGTGAAGTTTATTACATTTATTTATATGAAACAAAGTAAATTAAATGATTTGTTAATATAAAAAATAAATGGTTATGTTCGGGGTTTAGGATACATTTTTGTGAAAGTAAAATGGGTAATAAAAGTAACTTTTGTTTTTAAACTTTAGATTTCTATTTTAAATAAAGGCTGTTCTTTTAAACTTTCTGTTCATCAAAATAATCTTGGAAAAAAAGTATCACCTAAAATATTAAGCAGCACAGCTGTTATCAATCTTTATAATAAGAGGACATTTTTCTGCGCCCCAGCAAATCAGCACTAATAAGCAGCATTTAGAATGATTTCTGAAGGATTTAAGACTGAGATCAGCTTTGCCAACACGGGACTCTAGTATTACATAAAATAGAAAATTGTTCTTTTAAATTGTAATAATATTTCTAAAATGTTACTGTATTCCAAACAAATAAGGTACCAGAGGGCTGTCAAAAGTCTGAAAAACTAAATTCGAATTTTGTACTTAAATATTATTAAAATTCGAATTATATTAGAATTTAAAATGCATAATTTCAGTTAGGGTGAAATTATGGGCTTCTCTCCTGAAGCCAAAAGAGGGCGTATCGAGAAAAATATTACTAATGCACGTTTATTCAAAGGATGAGATAACATGACTATCTGTGGAAAAAAAAGTTCAAAATGTTTAAAATAATGTTTATAAACCAATTAAGTTGCTTAAACAACTATAAACAAAACAGCATCATGCATGTATGCATCGTTTAATACAAAGGACCGAAAGCCAATCACACGGAGTACATTTTTTTCATTTAAAAACGTGAGATGCAGTGGGGTGGGAAAAAAACCTCTGCCATAAAGTCTCGAGATATGTTTTTTCAAAGTTAAACTTGCATTAATTTTACATGGCTTTCTAAACATGCAGCTCTTTTGTGCAAGACGCGAGTGCAATGGTGATAGATGTCCCTCTAGAAAATGCGCGAAATATGCATTCTGTGTAAATGGCTTGGTTTTAGTTTTGATCAAAACAAAACTTAAACACTCTTTTTCCGCAATATTTTTAATGAACAACGCAGCAGCAGCACAGCATCTAGTGGGTTCAACTGGATTATATGAATTATAATGCAGTGACACTACCCTCATGCTACGGTCGCCGCTGATAAGGCTGTCTGACGCACACCTACAATTCGAATGCAACGTTTTTGCATTCGAATGTGGATTTTTATTTTAAATTCAAATTTTTTTGACAGCCCTAATGTACCATTGGTGATCATAAGAAACTACTTTCAAAAACAAGTACATTTTATCACTTTAGTTCTGTTTATGTTGCATGCCAAATTACTTTTGAACCCCTCAGTTAACATGATTGGGATCTACATTGTCTGTTAAGACTTCGAAATAGGTAGCAGAGATAGTAAGTGTAAGAGATGGTGATTTTACCAAAAGAATGAATATACTTCTTAGCATAACTGTTTTGTGGTTATTGATGGCAACAGAATGCTTCTCTGAAACTCTTTAAGCTTGCTGAATCGTACCTCAGCAAACATTCAGCTCCTGTGGCTCTATGATTAAAAGCTTCTCTAATTAGATCAAACTGATAGCACCCTGGCGTCATTCCAAAGCTCAGCCCCTTGAGAAATCTCTTGTACAGTCGTACACAAGCCAAGTGTTGGTGGTAATGCTTGAATGTGAGCACATGCTGCGATTCTGCTCGGCTCAATCCTGTTAGACTGCTAAATTCAACTCAAGTATGATGAGCCCGATCAATTAAAAAGGGGTCGTGTCTCATTGTTGATCCTTGATGCTGTGCTGCTCCTGAGGCGTCTCGCTAATCGAGATAAATCGCTATCTGAGTCGCTCCGATCAATATGTGCTTCACAACAAGCCCTTTGACTATCCACAGACACGGCCGGCTCCATGCTGTGCATGTCTATGGCTCACCGGATTTCACATTCACTGATTTTGTTGTGTTCTTTGACCCTTGATGGGGAACATTCGGCAAGTAAACAGAATTTGATTTGATCTGTAAGAGGAGGAGAGGAAATTAACAGTGAATTAGATGTGTGATGTTTTTGACATTTTGTCGATTACTTGCATGTGCACGTCTGTGCAAGTTTCAGGCCCTTGTCAAATAAATTTTTTTGATTATAAACATTTTAATGTAATTTGGTGCAAAGGGTCAGTGATAAGAAAGTGTCCACAATAAAGAAAATGAGAAAAATATCTTTAAGAAATCTAGTTTTAAACTCACTTTCCAAGTTTTTGGAAATGCACTCTGTATTCTTGTAAGTTTCATATGGCTCTGATTTATTTTATTTTTTTTTTACAATTTTCAAGAACACTTTAAATGTAATGACTCATACACATGTCCTTGCAAAGGTTTCAGACCCTTGTCAAATAAATGTTATTGCTTTACAAACAATTTAATGTAATTTTGTTCAAATGGTCAATGACATGAAAGTGTCCACAAATAAAATAAACTGAAAAAAAATCCTTTAAATATCTTGTTTAAAACACAAGTTCTTTAGAAATGTACTGTTTTTATTTAGTTTCATATGGTGAAACATGAAATTAGAATAAAAAAAAAAAACATTTTCAAGAAAAGTTTAAATTGAATGACTCTAAAAATGTCATGTGATGTAACCATCAAGTAAAAAGTGTAACTTATTTTCCTATACATTATTTGTAAGTAACTAAATAAATACATTTTACAAGGGAAACATTTTTTATAAACATCATGCATTAATTCATAACTGTTTTGGGGAGTTGCACCACATGACATTTAAAGCCTGAACTAATCTTTCCTTCTCATAAAAAAGGTTAAATCAGATATTTTAAGAGACTTACCGACATCCGTATAATTTCCTGTTTAATGTCCCCCTGCATATGGTTGACACAATGGACTTGATTTGGAGGGAAAATGTTTTTCAAATATTTATAACAAGCAAGAGTTTTGTTTACAATTTTTTTCTAAGAAATAATGATAAAATATTATGCTAAACTACTTAAGGCTTTTTTTTTTTAAAGCTTAAGATTTTTTTCTTCACTATGACTGACCTTTTCAAGTTGTATCACACTGACATTATTTACTTAATGCCCTCCATGAAAAAAGAGGGTATTTAAGTCATTGTATATACGATTTGCACTTTAGATAAATAAATAAACAAACAAATAAATAAATAAATAAATAACGCTGCTGGTCTTTTGGGATGCCTATGTACCAGCTTTACATGTTGTTCAGTCGCAATATGGTTGAGTGGTGCGTCTTTAATCCATTCTCAAAAACTCCCCTCAGTAGCTCGTTCAAAGTGATCACTGGCTTCTCTTTTATGTTCCCACTGAGAGTTTTGAGTGAAAGCCTTTCCTAGGCACTATCTGTGTACCCTGATGTAGCTTCCCATTCTTGATAACTGAACAAATCGCGCCCAATGGGACATCTCAGCGCTTGGATGCTGTTGTGTACTCTCCTTAATTTATGCATTTGTAGTTAATCTCCAACTACTTTATGCCTCATTTTCACAGTTGTCCTTCACGTTCACAGCCCAGATAATGATCCCTCAGCTGTGGGGGTTTTAAACTGAATTTGTGATAGTTATTTTAATGACTCACAGGTACAGGCCATTTGCAACATAATTGTGTTCACATTACATAGAGCTCCTGCAACACAGCCATGGAATATCTAAACAAACATTTTGTTTTTATAACAGTTATTATGTTATGACCTTCTACCACTTAGAGCTAAATAATCATTGTTAAGTCCAGTCACAGTACATGACTTCAATCTTTAAAAAACAAAACATTCGTTTAAGACCCCATGAAATAGTTTTCCTGTGCATATTTTCTATTGAAACAAGGAAGTCAGGGCGAAACATTTCAGGGAACATTTTTCTTTATTTTAATTATTCAATAGAATTAGGTAAGCTTATATAAATGGATAATGCATTTTAACTTGCTAGTTTAGTCAGAGGTGCTACTTACAGTATAGGGACATTTACATTCTAGAATGTATTTTATTGGCCCAAAAAAAGGGTGTATTCAATTGTATAAGATCAATATTTCTGTTCTGTTTCAGGAGAAAGATCATAGTGTGTTTCTCTGCTAAAAGATCATTTTGTCAACTCCTGCATATAGATTAACTTGGCACAAACATGGACTAAAAAGCCACAGATTTCCATTTGAAAAATTTCATTAAAATGAAAATTTGCCGAAAATCTACTTACCTTGAGGCTATCCAAAATGTAAATGAGTGTGTTTCTTCATTGGAACAGATTTGGAGAAATTTTGCATTACGTCACTTGCTGTCCTCTGCAGTGAATGGGTGCCGTCAGAATGAGAGTTCAAACAGCTGATAAAAACATCACAATAATGTCCATCAATTAATGTCTTGTGTCTTTTTAACTTCAAAATATTGCTTCTAGCTAAATTAGAGGTCCTTTATCTAAAAAAGGTGAGAAAAGAAAAGCAGAGATACATATGCACAGATCAAGCACTGTTTACAAGTGAAAACAGTCCAAAATAGTACTAAACAAATATGTTGGTGGATTTTGATGTGAGAGGACAACAGGGATTGACTTTTTCCCTGGAGGAACCATTATTATGGATTATGTACCCGTATTTTGGCCGTAAGCAATTGTTTAAAATTAAACATGTTTTAATGATGGATTTGTTCATTACAAACACAGATTTTCACTTCACAGGACATTAATTGATGGACTGGAGTAGTGTGAATTACTTGTGGATTATTGTGATGTTTTTATCAGCTGTTTGGACACTCATTCTGACGGCACCCATTCAATGAAAATGATCCATTGCTGAGCAAGTGATGCAATGCTAAATTTCTCCAGATTTGTTCTGATGAAGAAACAAACTCATCTACGTCTTGGAAGGCCTGAGGGTTAGGATTCAAGCAAAAGGCTTCCAGTCATTGAACATGTTTGTCAACATACATGCTAGGGCTGTGCAATTAATCGCATGTGATTGTCATGCGCATCTCATCAGTAAAGCCGGTTCCGTGATTGGTAGTAAATCGCCATCACCTGTTTTCAGATGGAGCGGCATTTAATACACAGAGCCTTAGTTCACTGACAAGTTCCGCTCCATCTGAAAGCAGGTGATGGCGATTTACTACGCATTCACGGAACCGGCTTTACTGACGAGATGCACATGACAATCACATGCGATTAATTGAACAGCCCTAATACATGCATTAAAAAAATTAGGCTACCAAAAGCATTCAGATGGACTACAATAAGCTTTATTTTTAAAATAAGAAAAGACAGCATGAGGGCCTTACTATATTCTGTAATCACCATTACATGGCCATATTATTGTCATCCCTGCTAATTCAGTGATTTTACGAATCTTGGAGCAACTGTAGGGTGTCGCTTCCAGTTCACTGAAGGTGATCAAAAGACAACAGATAATGGGATAAGGTGTATTTGCGTTCACGTGTGTGTGTGTTTGATGCATGGTGAGTATCTCAAGGTCATTCGATGCATTCACAAATGTTGCAGCGGTGTCCACTCTATAGATTATATAGGGATGTGGATTGTTTTACCATTCAGTGGTATTGGTAACATAAACCTTCATTAATTATTGTTATCGCTTACCCATGCCAGATTCCTATTATGTTCACAAATATCAGTCCTATGAAATTTGAGAATCTTTGTTAAATAAAAAACTAAATAAAACAAAGCTTACATTCCTCAATGCAAAGTTGAGAAATCCAGGCAGATTAGATTATATTTATTATTATTATATTATTAATCTCTAATGATAGTTGACTGTACCTTCCCTGTAGGCAGAATCATGCATTCATGGATTTTTAGCACTGTCCTGTAATATATCCTTGTAATATAATATTTTATATTTATATCACTGGGGGGAAAAACAGGCATCTGTGCAGGGATACATTTTTAACTGGTTTTGTTTATCATAAAATTATTATTTTCTGACAAATATTTATTTAAATCAATTGCCTGAATGAACCATCTCACTAAAATGTACTAGACTTCAAAATATCAGAGAGGACATTCTAGAAATGTACTTGACTATTACCTCAGTTTTCTTGGCTGTAAAGTTTGCAATTGCAGTCAGTGTGGGGAAAAAAGGGAAGTAGTCATTTGCTGACTGTAGGAATAACTCAGACAGGAAATATGAATAATTAACCATAAATAGTTATGATTAACTATTCATATTTTTAGATCCGCTGTAGATATTTAGCTGACCTCTCAGGGTCAACTGTCTTGTCAATTCTAAGACGTTAATTTCCTGGTTAAGGGAAATAACTTTCTTACTGTACAATTCTACAAAGCTTGTAGCGTAAATCTGCAAGATTAGTGACTCCGGTTATGAGCAAACAATGAACACGTCAAGTGTGATACAAGTAAGGTTTTATTAACTACATAAACACTTAAACTAGTCTAACATACTACATAAACACATAAAATGGTCTAACATCTACATCACCAATAAAACTGGTCTAAAAATACACATTACACATACACTCCACATAACAACACACACACACACACCACATAAGTTGGTATAGGCAAGGGTTAAAGTTTAACTCAGTACAGGAAGAGGCATAAAGAATGAATTTTATGAAACACTTTTGCATATTCAACAGATCTAAGCCTGAGGGATACGTCAGATTCTTAGTTCAAACCACCTTCGTAAAAAGGAGTAACTGATACTTAAAGTATCAATTAATAAGACTAAGTCTGAAACTTGCAAGTCTCGTCTGTCTGAAAGAAAAGCTTGATGCAATCTGAAAGTTCCAGTGATCTTTGCTGAAGTTGGTTGATGAAAAGAAGCAGTTTGAGTCAGAGAATATTTGGTGAATGGAAAAGTCAAGGCCGAAAAAAATGCCTGGCACAATGCTTTGGTATCCTGAAACGATCTTCATCTTCATCTTAGCATCTGACCGAAACACCGACTGGGGCGGGTCACATGAAGTGTCAGCTTTAAGGTCAGAGAAGATCCCCTCCTTTCAAGATGGGCTTGTCCAATGAGCAAAATGGAATTTCCTAGCGGGAGGTGGCAATTGCTTGAGGGTTTACGACCCTTTGTTCTCTATGCATGGTAATTTGCAAATGGATTTGAATCGAAATTACTAAAAGTTCTCAGGACCCTAATATATATTGCCTATGTAACAATATATAATATACACGCTTGTTTCGATCATAAGAAGGCGAATCCATAGATAATAGAGAGAGACGAAGAAGATAGTAGAAGAGAAGAGAGAGATAGAAAAAAGAAAGGAAGAAGAAAGACGCTAGACAATAATAAAGATAAGAGAAGATAGAAAGAGAGCTAGATTAGAAGGAGAGAAGAAGAGAAGATACTATATTCTTTTCCATTGTTAAACACGGTATATGTAAGTTTATATGAATGAGTGGTTTATCGTAATCATGAATAAAAATAGTCTATAATACATCAGATTAAATACAACACAGCAATAATTTACACAATGGCCTGAAGAAAATGGGTTTTCATTCAAAGAAGGTTTTCCTATGATTTAATTAGTAGAAAAGTCCATTTCTACACTGCTTCTTGCCCTGGGACATGCAGGGATTTTTCCCTGCTTTACATTCTTTTGGCCAATAAACCCAGTGACATCAGCGTTGGTTGCCATGCAACAAAGGGGCCGGTTCGGCTTCCTGGGTGGTACGCATTCCGGGGGGAAGGGTTCATGGGTCCTTGTATGGCTTGTTAACTGAGGGGGGTTCAGAGTATTTGTTAAATATAAAAACAAAACATATATTGTGTGTTTGATTGGTCCAGAAGCTACAAACCTTATCACTAATTAGCTTGTTACAGGAAAGAAAACCACTGAGCCACTGTCATGCTGCTCAAAAATCTTATTATTAGCATTGCCACTTTTGGAGTGAAATTTCAGAAAGTCGGAAGCAAAGGTCCACAAAAATCCTATATTGTTTGTGAATGATTCTCTTATATATTCATCTTATAACTCTGTATAGATTCTGTGGATTTGTAAATTCATTTTTTAAAAGACTCAGTATAAATAAAAGTAAAAAATATAATTTTAATAATAATAATAATAATAATTCAGCTTTTAGCACTGCAGTTGCTATTGCACTATACCTTTGAACTATTTGGGGTAATCGGTCAGTGTGAATGTTCTTCAAATCCATCATTGTCAATTTTTCTGCGCTTGAAACATCTAGTGGTTTCATTTGAACTCAAAACTGTGTGCTGCTCTTGTTGGAATGACAGTCTCTGGAAAGCATTCAGCTGTTTCGAGCTGTCTTGGCCTCACAGGTGGAACTAAACATGACGGAACATTCTAATGAATTGCATGAAGCTACTTTCAGATCTCAGGGGTGGAGTCTCATTTTCAGCAACTGCATCTGTTGCTTGATAAGAAAATGTCAGTTTCATATCATCTGATGAACATTGCCCTGTGGGAGGCAGAGGAGAGAAACACTCTGGGCCGTTAGAGTCAAAGTGTCTCTCTGCAGTGCTGCCGCAATAAGATTTCTGTTTTTCAGGACTCAAGTGAACTCAGGGGAAATAAGGCACACATTCATTTAAATGGGTAAATAGTTGAGTGGATTCCATGATGTTGTAGTCTGAACCTTCACACATAATAGGCCGTAGATCCCGCTGGGTTTGTATGTTACAGTGGGTCCATCCATGTTAAAACAGCTATTATTAACTCAAAGCAGACTTCATTTCACCAACAATTCATATTAGCAGTGTTGGGGGTAAAGCATTACAAGCAACGCACGTTACGCAATCTGATTACTTTTAACAAGTAACTAGTAAAGTAATGCATTACTTTATAATATACAAGAAAATATCTGAGTTACTTTTTCAAATAAGCAATGCCAGTTACTTTTTTTTCCCCACTGGTTGACCAACAGCTCTCCTGTCCCCATGTTGAGAGAAATCGGGAGTAATTGCAGAGGTGTTGTGTGCGCTGTGTGAACATGATGGTTACTATAGTTCTAGACTAAATGTGAAAATGCATTTACTCATCTCACTTGCACAAAAAACAGATTCAGTATTCCTCAAAATGGATAAAAAAACTGTGAAAAGCAAACTCAGGATATGACGCAAACCTGCAATAATTAAATATGTTAAATAACACAAATATCCTTTGTGTATTCAATTAACAAGGATCTTTGCTGCCGGCCTTAAATGATCCATAATAACTTTCGTCTTAGCTCTATTCTTCATGTAATCCAAAAGGGCAGCACAGCTGAAAGGTTTGTTTGAGCTGCGCCCTCTTCTGTACAGACGTGAATTTAGATTTCATTCAGCCTTTTTCATTTTACTTTTGGTGTGAAAGGGCTTTTACATTTGCCAAGAATAGAACTTTTTATATTAAAAACAAGCAAGCAAGCCCAGGCCAGATTTAAAAAGATTTATAAATGTCAAGTCACAATAAAATCTCTTTTTTTTGTATTTATTTCTTACACTGCTTCAACTATTAATCATAGTCACCTTTTCAGAGCATTACTTAGCAAATCTACTCTGTGAACAAGACGCAGCATCTGTATATGTCTGAGCACATGTGCACTTTGGTCAGAGCTGTAATTATGTGATTAAGGTGTTTACATGCCTATTTCTTGCATTTAAAACGGCATACGCCACATATTTTAATATGATTATGCTTGCTACGATTATCAGCTTAATCACATTATTTTGATTGAAGTATTGCATTTACATGAGGTAAAGTTTAATCACAATATTGCCAAAATCCTATTATAATCGCATTAAGTGAAAGTGACGTCATCACTTCATCCACCTGCCGGTACAGAGACTCGAACCCACAACCTTTGGGTTAGAAGTTCGACTCTCGAACCATTAGGCCACGACTGCCCCAAAAATGAGCGCGCTTCACAGATTTGCCCACGACCTGCCCCAAAACGCGTCGAGTTCACAGATTTGTCACGACTGCCCCAAAAATGAGTCGCGCTTCACAGATTTGCCACGACTGCCCCAAAAACGAGTCGCGCTTCACAGATTTGTCACGACTGCCCCAAAAACGAGGCGCGCTTCACAGATTTGCCACGACTGCCCCAAAAACGGGGCACTCTTCACAGATTTGCCACGACTGCCCCAAAAACGGGGCACTCTTCACAGATTTGCCACGACTGCCCCAAAAACGGGGCACTCTTCACAGATTTGCCACGACTGCCCCAAAAACGGGGCACTCTTCACAGATTTGCCACGACTGCCCCAAAAACGGGGCACTCTTCACAGATTTGCCACGACTGCCCCAAAAACGGGGCACTCTTCACAGATTTGCCACGACTGCCCCAAAAACGAGGCGCGCTTCACAGATTTGCCACGACTGCCCCAAAAACGAGGCGCGCTTCACAGATTTGCCACGACTGCCCCAAAAACGAGGCACGCTTCACAGATTTGCCACGACTGCCCCAAAAACGAGGCGAGCTTCACAGATTTGCGTGTTATCATTTCGAAGGGGCCATGCATGCTAATCTGCTCTCTATCGGTCCAATTTTAGTATATGTGCTGCTGTGGCGAACACATATATGAGTGTGCATGTAAACACACTCATTAAATATTAAACATAAATATGAATAAAATAAACTGAAATACTAGCAACATAAAACATTTGCACTTTCTTAAATATTTCTTAAATATTAAAGTCACAACTCATGCGAAAACATAGAATATGGTGACCATACATGCCATTTTCCCCGGACACGTCCTGGCCAGGATTTCTATATTGCCAAAAATAGCCAGGTTTTGGCTTTGTTTTCCTGTTTTCATACTTGCTGAAGGTAATGATTGCTAAATATGTCTGATATGTAACAATATAAGAAAGTACTGAATGCATTTTAAAGTGATGCAGAAACCCAAGGTTTGTGGTAATAGAAAAATTTATATGGATATTTTTTTTGAAAGAATCAATACCAAATAAGTAGCTTGTGAGTATCAGTATAATTAATACTGCAGTATTGGTGTGACCGTCCCTAATGATGACGTACTTGTGCAGTGACTCTCAGAGCAGCACTGGAGATGAAGTTCACATGAAGTGTCCTCATATAGTGAGACGACAGACCCTGAATACATCACAAGCATCACGTGTAGAGTATGTGTAGTAGACAAAACTGTGCTGCTCATTCACTGAGAGACTTTTCATAATCACAGATGATTTGAAGTGTACAGCCCTACTTTGATTTATTCCAAATTGCTGAATTCTGTGACATTAGTTGTTAAAAAAAAAAGAAAGACAAAATAAAAAAATAACAATTCCATCTGCGTTTTCTGCATTGTGGAAATCATTGGGACTCTTAAACACAGCGATTCTAATGAATCGGTCTTACTGACCAACATGACAGAGCTGAGTCTGAATATTAATCTCCTATCTCTTGGCATTGATAGCTCGCATACAGTACACCGTGAGATGTCTGTTTGATGTGTGTGTTTTCATCTGGAAGTATTTTAAAGCTCATCTGCAATATTTTGCTAAGATGTTTCCTCACTTCAAAAAAAGTCATTGGAGTCTACTTGGTTGACTTATTTCATATTAAATTCTATTAAACCCTGACTTAAAAAATCGAGTTGAATCACAAACCTCAAGCAACTCTCAAAGCTGCTTATACCTTCATGTGGTTGCAGTGTCACTGTTTTAGTGATTTGTGAGTTGAATGTTAAGGACGCCACACACTGAATCTTTCACTTTGGTTAATTTCCTTGTCATTTGGCTTAACCGCACAAATAGTTTACCCACAAATAGTCACTCTTAAAGTGAGACAAAAGTGCACAGTGCTTATGAATTATCTGCATCGATGAATAAATAAAAGGTATTCATTTAGCTTCATATGAACAGTGCAATTTATTAACACTTGAGCACATTCAAATCTTTAAAAACTGTACTTTAAAACTCACCCTAATTCATTGCAAAAGGCACCTGTTTCGTAGAATGATCTCTAAACAGAGGACAACGGAGAACATTTTCTGACTAGACATTGTGAGGTTTTCACAGTGTGACATATGTGCCAAAATGGACTCTTCTTATATTTGATCAAATATTACAGTGTTTAGAGAAATTAGCAAATAACACTGATCCAATCAATTCTCAATGGACAAAATAAAGCCCTGTATATTTTTTTGTCTTGTATGAGAGGCCATTGCATTCAGATATTTCACAATATTAAATTACTGCCTTAGTTAACGTTCAGAATGGCTCTCTCGGGTTTTGAATCTGTGATCCAGATGTTACAATTTCCGTTTCATGACGACTTATAAGCCCTACGCTTTTGTAGCATTTTACGTTCACTTAGTTAATGTTTCTTGCACCAGTTGTAACATGAACTTTCTTACAATATGACCCCTTTAAAGTGGCCATGACATGGATAATTGTTTTTTTTTCATATTTTAATTTTGTTGGTTTGCTTATAATGTTAATAAAGGGGTTTTTGCGCCAAAAAAAAAAAATCATATTTCAGACCCTTTGTCTGAAATGATCCATTTTAAGAGGTGACTCCTTTAAGGCTTGGAAACAGCCGATGTTGTGAAATATCGTAATATGTATTGTGAAATACTTTACGGTTTGCGATGTAGCTGCTGTCAGATACAATGCACTTGGCTGTTTCATTGTTCAACAAAAGTTTCTTTGCCAATGATCCATTGAGACATACAGTAAATAAATCTGGAAGCATCAAAGCAAATATTCCTTTACTCTTCAGTTTGTCCTGTTGTCGGGAGAAGCTCAAGTGGATATTTGTCTGTGTGACGTCACAAATCCCACAACATCTAAACAAGCCATTGTTGGAGATTGGTTACATACAGTTTTTACAATTCTGTTTGGTGACACTAGTGATGCATAAACGACACACTTCATCTTTAAAACATATTAATAAAGATTCTAAAAGATAGAGATGGCTCCAAAGCCTCAGCTCATGGTTTGAAAATAGTGTTTTTCAAATGTGTTTAACATTATTTAATATTGTTATATATGGTATTTTTGATGTGTGATTCACAGATGATGCTGTTCTCAGCCTCTCTGAAGAGAAACTAGGTGTCAGTTTAGAAGGGGAAAAAAGAGATCTTATAGTTCCCATAGAAACAATATCCTTTAAATACTCTCAGTATCTGATGGACTGACAGAACCTTGCAAGAAAAAAGACAGAAGCATCTTCAGTTAACATTTATCTCAGGTTTTTTATTAAAGCAGTGTGTTCATTATTTTTGTTTACTTCTCTGTGTGTAAAAAGGTTAATTTGGCCCAGTGGCAGCAGCGGTTATCCTGACCTCCCCAATGATTTCATCTAGTATTAATCTGATATACTGTATTTGCATCCCATGCTAAAGAAACAGGGGTTGTCTTGCATTAGAGGGGAGGCATTCACTGCTGTTTATCTCTCATAATTGTGAATACTTAAGCAACTGTTTAACATTTAGCTTTATGGCAGTATGCTGCAGTTTCCATGGTGATACAATAGCATGTTCAATTATAGCTTGATAAGGACAGTTGAAATGTCCATTTACATCCTTCTTTATATTTATTATATCTTTATATCAGGTTTTTTTCCCCTTCATTTGCATTTAAAATGAATTTCACTCATTTTGGAGAAATGGAAGACAACGTTACCTACCATTTGGTTTTAAAGAAGTCTTATTTCACTGAAAAAACAAAGAGTTAAATTAATTACATTAAATGAGTTCCTATAACTGAAAATTCATAGTACTTAATAGTAAAAAAGTTACAGTACATGAACTCAAAATACGATTGTATTAAGATCAACTTTAACTGAGTTGCAGCAGCTTTCTAGTTCCCAGCATGCTTTGTGTCAGACTGTATGTGTAAAATGAAATTTAGGGTCTTTAGAGGATAAGCTAAACTTTAAAGCTATGTACTGTATACGGCATGTTGCTTATATACATGCAAGTTTATAGTGGTGGTCTCTTTGCTCTTTGCAAAAAAATATGATATGCAAAATATGGTTATGTTGTATAACAACCAGTTAATATGCTAAGATTAATGCATGTAATAATTCACCTATGTGTTTCTTTGTGTTATGGAGAATTGTACTTATATTTGGCACTCGACAAGTGTTACTTTTGGCCCTTGTGTATAGGCCTATCTATATTTCTTGAAGTGTATAATTGCCTATTATTCCCAAAAAGTATTGTATTGATATTTTCTACCAAATTATTGCTTGAAACTGCTTTATATTTGAGTGATATAATGGAAAGTGTTCAGTTCATGTAAATGATGGCAACACATTTGGACAGTTGAGCAATTTTTGGACTCATTCTTCATTTTTTCTCAAGATTGGTACAACCTAAAAATGGTTGTTTATTAAGACTGGATTTGCATAATATAAAATATGTTCTTAAATGACATTGAACCCCTATAATCTGACGAGCTTATGAAGTTTCACCGTCCCGTCATTTTTGTGATTTTTCAATTCGACCTTTTTCTTTTCTCTCCTCTCTGTCTGTTATGAAGTGAGGAGCTGTTTATTGGGTGAGGCGTTCGCTAGCAGGGGCCGATGGGTCCTGCCATCAGAGCGCCACCGTCCTGTGTGTGCGAGGGCAACAGTGGGCGTGAGTGGGAGACTGAATCAAAGGTGAGCTCCTGCTCAGGCATCCAGCGCAACTCTTTTCTCTGGCGTTCACTTCCTTCAGCTTTATGTAACAGTTTACTGGGACCAAACACAAATAATTAATTCTCTCTCAGACGTTGATGTTGTCTGAGTGTAAGCGAAAGCCAGCTGTCTTTTCTCTTTTAGGTGTTCGGTTAGATTACCGTCATTTTGGTGAAGAGGAGCTTAGTGCCTGAAACCTCTTGTCTATCTTGTTTGAAGGTTAGTTACTGAGTTGAGTTCTTCTGCACTTCCTCCATTAGCTGTTTGCCAATAGCACACTGCCACACCAATATTTAAACGGCAGGTGATTTCGAGGGTCCTCAGTTACTCCCTACAGGAAGGCAATCCCCTCCCTTCAGTGATGTTTTTAGCAGTGCGACTCACATGACTGTGGATTGATGCCTGTTACTCTGCTCTCGTCTTCAGTGATCTTTTGTTTCACTTGAGATTTGGTGTGGAGGTGGGAAGACTTGATAATGCCGAGTTATGCAACTGGCACTGGAGAAGATACAAATGCAGCTTTCCTTAAGTAAATGCAGTTCATTTTCTATCTCATCTGTAGGGTGCTTGGGTGAATTGTTGTGTCCTCCTGGGTCATTCCTGTTATTCAGCACCTTTTGAACTCTGTAACTTCTAAAAAAAATGAATATGATGTGTCGTAATTTATTAGAGTATAGGGTATTTGTCTGAGTGTTCTGGAAAATGTTCTAGCTCAGGCACTTTATTAATTATAACTTGATAATTTTTAAGTAATTTCAGGAAAATAAAGAGGATGGAAATAAAGAGCTGGAGATAATATTCCATTATTTAGTGAGGGTTTAAGAGTTAGCATAGGCTACATGAGAGTTGAAGTTAATTTGGAAAGATTTCAACCTTTCTGTTAAAAATATATGTTTTAATGTTCCGATTTCTGTAATTTGATCAAATTGAAAAAAAAAAGGAATATTTTAGAACAGTGGAACAAAATTTAAAGGCCCCATGACTTTTCTATTGGTTTGTGATTTATTGGACAAGAATGAAAGAATAATGATAAAGGATAAGGATCATTTAGAGCTTGGCAAAACTAGAAAAATGTATATGCATTATGAAAATGCCAATAGAGTTTTAATATTTTATTCTGTTTTAAGACTTTCAGGTCTAGACATTTATTGCACACACACACACACACACACACATACACACATATACATATAGTTGTTTTGTCCCATTTTAAATAAATTAAATGTTTAATTATTTAAAAAAATAAAAAATAAGTATATATAGACATAGATATGTGTGTGTGTGTGTGTGTTGTAATGTGTGTAAGATTAACTAGTAATCTTATTTGATACAAACAATTCATAGAAAGAATTGAATTGTACTTAGAGGACTGTAGATTACATAATTTTAGTATGTACTAAAATTTCTTCTTAGATTCCACATTCTGTGACATCAGTGCCATGTATCTTTTTTATTTATTTATGCATTGTTCCTTGGATCGCGCAATTCTAAATATCTCTGGTTGCTCAGGTAGTGACCCTGAATGTGTCATTGTGTGTAATTGTGTGTCAGGCAAGATGCTAAACGTGAGACCACATGGCTGTCTTTCTTTGACTCATTTTGTTGCCACGGCAACCACATGTTCTTTGTCATTTTCTGTAGCAATGTGTTGTAAAAATAGAGAAGCAGCAGAGGAAATGTTGGGAATGTTGCATATTCAAACCTCGCTGGGTTGCTTTGACTTGGAGGCTCAATAATCATTTTAGAGCAAGATCCATTTACATCATCAGGCTTATGAGCTCTTTATCACACAGTCATCTAGAAATCAGGTCTGAAGTATAGAGATGTATAAATTGTAATAATTCTTGTTTGAAATCCAGTGACGGCTGCGAACAGCAGTCCTGCTGTGAATTATTGTCATCCCTGTGTAACAAACTCTAAAATCAGCTTTTCATGGTCAGAGTTCTCAGCAATGGTTACCATGACAACTCTGTGTTATATCTCATTCTCTTTGATATACTGCAATGGATTATGGGCCCTGGGCATTATGTAAGAGGAGATTTAGCGCTAAAGGTGTTTCCTGCTCTGATGTCTCCTCTGGCACATTGGCATCTTTGCTTTAATTTGTCATTTACTGATATTAGCTGTTATCCTAGATGATGAGAACACATGGTTTGGATGATGCTACCTTAGACTGGCTGTTTGTATATCTCTTACACACTGAAAAAATAAGAAAATAAAAAAATACATTTATTTAAAGTGCATTTTAATATTGGTCTAATCAAAAACCACGGTTTTGGTCAGTTTGTCTAAAAGCAAAGTTTGTCTTTGTAAAGTTGTGATTCTCCTTGTAGCTGGTTGGTTTGGTTCATGCTTTAAGAGAGACTTTTTTTAAAACCCTACGGGAAAAATGAATTGGAAAAATACTTCTGGAACCAGCGCCACTGGAAATGTTGGTGGGCACTAATGCACTCTATAGCCAATTTAACTTTTGCTTATGGTGAAATGATGAAGGTGTTTATACGTATATAAAAAATAAGGGTAATACTTTAGTATAGGGACCAATTCACACTATTAACTAGTTGCGTATTAGCATGCCTATTATTAACATATTGGCTGTTTATTAATACACATTAATGTCTTATTCTGCATGACAATTTTCTTCATCCCTAATCCTACCCAATACCTAATCTTAACAACTACCTTACTAACTATTAATAAGCAGCAAATTATTAGTTTATTGAGGCAAAAGTCGTATAGTTAATGGTTTGTTAATACAGAGAATTGGACCTTAAAATAAAGTGTGACCAAAATGAGATTATTTAACAATAAGAGTATGTAACAAATGAGAGTGTTTTAATTTTATGTTGGTCCAAAGTTTATTTTTTTGTTGGTTAGTTTGTTTTTCAGTGCATCCTGGTGGCTGTACCTCACATAGAGCTTTCATGTGGCTTTAGAAGTCTCCCAAAACAGACCTCAGTGCTGCATTTTTCTTTGAAAAGTAGCTGAAACAGACCTGAAGGTGTGGTATGATATAGTGGTTGGTTAAAATTGGACTGTTAGCCAAGACTGCAGGTCTGAGCCACGATCCATGCAAATCCATGTGAGCTATCGTCATCGTGCCCTTGAGCAAAAAACTTAACTTTCTGATTAATCAAGGTGAATTTTCTCTGCAATGTGTGTGCTGTAAGTTGCATAAAAGCATCCATACTTGAAACTAAATTACAGATTTGTGCTCTCCTGGGATCTCAGGGCATCTCTTTTCAGTGTTTTAGGCTTGTTGAATCTAATACAGGTTTTCTAAATGTTACGTCAGAAATATGCAAAACCTTTTTTCCTCTTGTGATCATAATTCTTTTGAAAGAATTGAAAGAAGATTCCTTTTCTGTCAAGATTACTCTAACTCACAATCAAAACTTATAAAATAAGCAAAGAGAGAGAGAGGTTTCCTGCAGGACCCCATTAGTCAGAACAAGCAAGTCTATTTGAAAGACAGCTAAATACTTTATTTCTTATTTTCTCTTTATTTTCTTATTTTTCATGGGCACATAGTTATGAATACATGTGGCTCATCACTGTAGATCTGCAGGAAAATTTGTCTTCGTTTTGATTGAGTGGTGGCAACACAAGAAGGTGCACATTCCCAGACCCTTCACTGGAGACTATCCTGAACTGTGACATAAAGCCAGTCAAGACAGTTATATTTAATTTTTTATTGTTTATTACAATATATATAATATACTGAATGCTGAAATGATAAATTTACAGCATTTACCAGCAAGTGTTTAACTGGCTCAGTCTCACCAGCCAAAGTCAGAATACCTTGACGGAGATGACAGTAAGGACATTACCGTTAAGTAAAATAATTAAACTAATTGTTATGGTATTGAATATAAATACATTAAACAACAGTGGCTTGATCCTTTGATTGGTGAGGAGTGCACCACAAGAACTGATGACTAAAAAAGGTGAACTGCATTTCAATGTTTTTATCCATACGTTTTCCAGACATACTGTCATTCTGGCCCAGTGGTGGTTATTCGTTCAGAACACTAATCCGTCAGGAAAAAATGATCTTGAACTATCATTCTCAGTTTTGTTAAAAAACAACAAAACAGGTGACTGTCGTTTAGCTAGATTATTGAATAATTCATTCAACTGAGTCTTTGTAAAAATGATGATCATGCAGAAAGAAACAGTGACGTATTCAGGAGGGAGTCATTGAAACCCTTCACTTAACCAATTTTGTAAAAAAAAAAAAAAAAAAAAAAAAAAAGTAATGCAGAAACAAAACAAGAGACTGGCTCTGTCCGAAATTGGAGTCGGTACTTCTTTTGAGAAAGTAAAAAAGAATGTTCATATCAGGGGTGTCCAATCCTGCTCCTGGACAGCCAACATCATGCAAAGTTTTACTGCAACCATCTCTAGCAGACTTGCCTGGCAGTCTGTAGTAATTCTGAAGACCTTGATTAGCTGATCCAGGTGTGTTTAATTAGGATTGCAGCTAAACTCTAAAGGACAGTGGCCCTCCAAAAACAGGTTTGGACTCCCCATTCTATATATTATGAATGGGCCTCATTCATGAAAAATTTGTAAATATATGAGTAAATTCTGAATAATTTACGCGTAAAACAGACCTTCCCGAAAATATTCACAATTAGTATATTCCCGCCTTTGAATTACAGCTACACAAATTATGTATCTATGGAATGGGTGGAATCCTTTGGACTCAGTTCTCAGGTTTGGCAAGTTATATTGCATAAATGCATAAGAGATTAATAGGCTATGCCTAACAATAAATGAATAAATTAACTAGTGTCCACCAGAGTGTCTTTAGCCAGCTGGTATGATGCCTGGTGCTCTTCTGAAAACGACTAGCTGGTGGTGCTTGAGAGAGCTTTGGAGGCACTGCATTTTTCTGGAGTGACGCATTGTGTGCTATGATTTGGAATATTCACGGCACTAGTATCTTATTTTGAAGAATATTACTGAAAATAAAAATGCAGTAACTAGCCATATTAACTGTTCCATTGTTGTGTTGTACAAGTATGATAATGGTTGGTCAATGTAATGTTTGTCCCGCCCCTCCTCCAATGTGATTGGACTGCTGTGTAAAAAGGGACAGTGACGAGCTCTGCGTTTTACCAAAAGTTATAGAGTAAAAAAAAGAAAAAAAAAAAGACAGGGCAAATGAACTCATTATATAATACATAGTGCATAAAAATGCAGTGTCATCAGTTTGTCTAAAAGAATACAGAATGTTTGAATGTTTTATGCACCATTTACACGTGGTAGGGAGCAGTTGTAAAGTTGTGGTTGGGAAGTTGTGGCCTAATGGTTAGAGAGTCCGTGACCTCATAACCCAAAGGTTGTGGTTCGAGTCTCATACCGGCAGGGATGTAGGTTGGGGGAGTGAGGTACATTCTCTTCCACCTCAATAACACAACTGAGGTGCCCTTGGCAAGGGGGGGGGGGGGGGGAGGGACACCGAACCCCCAACGATCCCGGGTGCCGCAGATAACTGGCGGCTCCACTGCTCAGGGTGTGGGTCACGGTTGTGTGGGTTCAATGCTGGGTGTGTGCACTTTGGATGGGTAAATGCAGAGCACTAATTCCGAGTATGGGTCACCATACTTGGCCACATGTCACATCACTTTATTTATTTAAATTTCTTTCGTGCCAACTAACATTTTCAAAATACGAACATTTTCATGAATCAAAAAATTTAAGTCAGAATGACTTTCCGAATGATTTACACAACAATTTGTTCTGTTTGTGTTTCATGAATGAGGCCCAATGAGTGTAGTACAGTATGAATGTAATCCAGATTTACTTTACAGATCACTTTACTTTTATTCACAGATTCAGATGATGTTTTTGATCCAGATGATTGTTTTATGAATACCGTGACTTCAGACATACTACTCTTTTCACATACTGTTTTTGAACCACTAGTAGGGAACTATGTATATATAAATCTAGCCACTTTCTTTATGAGGGAAACATTCAATCGATTCATTGAAAAACGATGTCCTTCTTACATTATTATCATTTTAGAATCTTCCTAAACCATTGCTAGTTACTTGATGGTTTTGAATTAGTAACAGAGGCTTGAATTAATCTAGCAACTAGAGTTCATGAAAGGTTCAAATCACATTGTCTGCATTCGCCGAAGTGAAAGTTATTTTCTTCCCAAAATCAAAATGCAAGTTATACAGGTTTTGAATGACTTGAGTGTAAGTGTTGACAGAATTTTTATTTTGACCACAAAATAGCCTCGTGTAAAATGAAATCTTCCGAAACAAGAGTGAAGATATTGTTGTGCGAGACAAATAAACTTAAGACTAATCTAGTAAACCTGCTCATCTTTAATGTCCTTCTCTTTATTTCAGACCAGCAGTATTCCTCCTGGTCACCATCCCGAGATTTCAATGAGGATAGTAGCCTCACTCCACCCAGGAACATGAAGGGCTTATCAGGTGGTCGTGCACCGCACCAGATTCCCACACTGCCCCCGTGTGGACTGGTGGAGTGCGAGCATCTCCATGACCTGCACGGCATGCATGTGTCCGATCTGCGCCACTCCTACCTGCTCAGCCCCACGGAGACCTGCGCCATGGACTTTCATCACCGTCTTTCCCCCCGCAGCTCCATTCACTCCGACTGCATGATCATGTCACCCGTGGCGCTAACTTCCACTGCCCCTGCCGACCATATCTCCAGCAGCACCTTTCCCAGAATGCACTACAATTCACAGTACTATGACCCAGCTGCCCGGGAAGACTGTGCAGCCATCTCCACCTCAGCCACATCTGCCGCTGCTGCAACATCCATCTCTCACCACGGCAGCAGCAAGAGCAACCGCATCCCCGCAAACCTGCTGGACCAGTTCGAAAAACATCTTCCGCTTCATCGCGACGGCTTCCACACACTCCAGTACCAACGCACATCTGCCGCCCCTGGTGGGGATCAGCGCAGTGAGAGCCCTGGTCGCATCCGACACCTGGTGCACTCTGTCCAGAAGCTCTTCACCAAGTCCCACTCACTGGAGGGATCGTCCAAGATGAATGGCACCAAAGGTGACAGTGGAGGTGGGGGAAGCCATCACCATCACCATGGTAATCATCACTCATCCAAGCATGGCAGCAAGCGCAGTAAAAGCAAGGAGCGCAGGCACCGTTCAGGGACAGGGGGCTGGTGGAGCTCGGATGACAACCTAGATAGCGATAGCACCTACCGCACGGCCAGTGCCTTGAGCCGCCACCATTATGAGCACGTAGGTCACAGTTTCCCAGAATCCATGCACACTCACTTTGGAGACCACTCACTCAAAACCTCCAAAAGCAACAATGATGTCAAGTGTTCAGCCTGCGAGGGCCTGTCCATGGCACCGGAGGGAAAGTTCATGAAGAGGAGTTCCTGGTCAACACTCACCGTCAGCCAGGCCAAAGAGGCCTATCGAAAGTCCTCCCTTAACCTAGAGAAGCCCATGATGCATCAGGACCTTAAACCATCATTCCGGTCCTCACACTACCTACAGGTGGGTCATGTTTTTTTTTAAACATATCCACTTCCATCCTTGAGAAGGTGATATGATGGAACCCCAAATGCCTTTAAACCAATAGTTGTATGATGGGAAAGATGAACAAATGGTTTAATGGTTTATCTGTTATGCTGCAGTCTGTTCATGAAGGGAATTTGTATTATTATTTTTTGCATGTGTTTGGTGTATCAACACATATCTACTTTGATTTTGGTGTAGATTTTGACAGAACATTCCCTTGGACATGGAATAATTCAGAAAAAAATTGCATTTTATTAATATTTAATGTTAAATCATTTTGTGATATCCTTCCTGGGGCTCAAACAGTAGAGCATGGTGCAAACAACAGCAAGGGCATGATTTCAATTGCCAGAGACATTTTGGACCAATGGGATTTTGCTATAGGCAGGGCTACCCATAAACCCAAAACATACTGAATGCAAGTATCTAAACGCTACTCAAGCATCATTTTATGTATTTTCATTGCAACATGTATTTGGTTTAAAGGCACATGCGTTTGAGCCCCTTTGAGTACTGTGGTTTGTTACCAACGGTTAGACCAATGCAAGACCATTGACCACTGACATACAGACTGTTTCGTCACTAGTTTAAAACCAATAAGGGGTGATTCATGAACTTACAGAGATTGTGCTGCCATGATGGTGCCCTTGAGCAAAGGTCTTTATCCCAGGTTACTCCAAGGTGATTGTTCTTGTAATAAAAGTAGCCTTTGGATGAGATACACATGAACGTTTAAATTATGCAGGCCCCTTAATTGATATAGTAAATGTACTGGTTTTGAGTGTCTCTAAGGGAAAACTGTCGGTTTGGTCCACTTTCTTTTACTCAAACAGATGTGTGTGGGGCATAATGCAATTGAATCAGGTAATTGATTATCTAGTGTTATTGTTTAAGGCCTGTGGGAATCATTGATGCCTAAGAATGGGGGATCAATACAAACAGGATCTGTGATGTAGTGTAAGACTGTGCAGTTAAAGCATGTGGTAGTGAGAAACTTTTATTTTATAGATAGCTATATGTTTGAATTATGTTTCATCAAATAAATTCTATGATATACAACATTTCATAACTTTTATTTTGTGTAGTAATACCAGAGGAAATAATTAGAGGAAATAATTACATTGGCTTACAAGTTTTTTTCTGTTTTGCAGATAAGCGTCAAAAGTGGGACTTTTATATTGACAGTGCCTGAGCTTATAATTTGACAGAGCAGAGAACGCCAGCATGTTTTAACAGTCCAAAATTCCATATCAGTCCACCACTGATTCCATTCAGGTGACACAACATGTCTGTCAAAATAGATCTGAATCAAATAAATTGTCACACTGTTGAATTGAATTGAAGTTTTATACTGCCTCTGATTCTCATTCTGAATTATGGCATGGGGCACACATAGGCCATGCTGACTGCTACACAGTTATTTAACTAATCAGTTCCTGACATCTTCCTCCTTGAAGGTTAATTATGGCATAAGTACCAGTAGTCTCCTTGTACTGACAAGCTAAGCACTACTTTGTACAAATCTTCAGCACATACAGCATTGTCATGTTTGCATCGGAAAAAAATGAAGCCTGTCCTGTTGTTGACCTTATTAGAGACTTATTAGAGATGACAGCCTGGCTGAGTTGTAAGTGACATTAAACTGGATACACTCACTAATTAACATTCAGGAATAAGTGTGAACATCAAATCTGATTTCATTATAAGTCTGTGTTCCAGTGTGTTTAACCAGCCAGATGTGTCTTGTACATACATTAGACTTCGATTAGATTAGATTAGATTCAACTTTATTGTCACTGTGCAGAGTACAAGTACAGAGCCAATGAAATGCAGTTTGTAGTTGTATTAATGGTTAGTGGTTTAATGCATGGTTGGTAGTGGTTTAATGTGCAAACCTGTAAAGGTTAGGCTTTGTGGGAATCTGAATTAAGATGATGAGAAAGAAATGTCCTGACAAGCTGTCTCAGATGTTTCTTCTAAATTCCCCCTTCCCATTGTCGGCTTCAGCGATGATATGAATAGACAAATTTGGCAATTGTTGGTTGATAGTATTGCACCATTTGAACAAAAACTAGAAAAGCATGTGATTTACTTGTTAGTGTCAGTCTTACATAAATGAAAACACACAAAAAAAATCATGCATAGTGTATTATCAACTATTTGCATATATTTGATTTTATTCAAATACTCATATTTAAAAAATCAATTTATTCAACATTCTGTTATAATGTATGAGATCGAAACCAATTGGATAGATTGATGATAAATACATAAACCTGGTTATTGTGTTTTTAAAACACACTCATTTTATTAGTATTACAAAAACGTTTCATTTATGTATGACTGACAAATTTAAATCACATTAAGTTTATTCATTTGTTGATGTTAAAACGGTGTAATCCAAATGCACTCTAAAAATATGTTAGCTCAAATAAATATATATAAATGAATGAATGAATGCAACACAATTGTTTTCATCAATATTTTTGAACTTCTAATGAAATTAAATTCAACCAACAAACTACTCTTTGTTGTGGCCCTAGAACCAATTAATCTTGTGTATTTCATTTAAAATCAATAGCTAACACATCAATAGCACATGCTAAATGTTCATTAAATTTACATGCGAAAGTTACAAGTAAGCCATTACTTGTCACATTATATGCAATTCAATTGCATAAATCTTAAATTCAGGCCTAAATATTTTTGAGCGTAATTTGGTTTTGAAAGTCTACTGTTTAATTTGATTGATTTGCATATTTTGGTATCTTGACAAATCTGAGTACAGTTTGGGACATTATTGAGAAATTATTGAGATCTTTTTTGAAACTCGAGATTACCAGGACCTTCCTCTCAGCTGTACTGAAAATTCCAGATTAGCATTAATTTCAGTCTTGGCTTGCTGGTGGAGCAGCACAGCCATGTTATTCACTACAATTGACCACATTTATTTATTTATTTTTTTCAAAATTTAATATTTTTTGGTGAAGCTGATTTACTAAGGAAATCTGTGAAGAAAGAGTTCAAAGGTCTTCGGCTAAACAGCACCCTGATTAATCAGCTAGCTTCCTCAATGTTAGCACAGCTCTGTGAAGTGCTGCTCATTCATATGAAACTTTATTTTGCAGTATTTGAAGATCTTAACTCCCTCATCAACTATAACCCCTGGAGGCATTTCTATCTCCCAGCAAATAGAGTAAGCGAAATGTCATGAAAGGACTGAAATTGCAATGATAGCATGCAATCTCACACAGAGTGGAAATGTCTAAAAAGTATGCTGCAGTCATTGCTTCAACATCTGATGTTTTTTTTTTCATTTAGATTCCTCTAATCCTGCTCTTGAGTGGAGTTATATCTCTATCTGCACTTCCTCACTGTCATTGAATAATGAATGTTCATTTACAGTATATGAGTGTGTTGTCTGTAGTGCCTCTTTGTGGTAGAATAATGTATTGTAACCACCTGCTAACACTCATCTGGAAGATAAGAAATCTAATGAGAAAAATGTTCAATTAGAGATGTTCCTGTTTGTTCGTGTTTTACCAGCTTTAAGGTTGATTTGTGTTAATATACAGAGAAATGCTGAGGAATAGATTTATGATTCATGATTTTGAACTTGGAGTTTCTGCTAATGGACTATCAAAGCAGGTTCCATAGAGAGAATTGTGTCAATCTTAATTGTAAATCACAAATTCGAAATTCACTGATCAAAGGAAAGAGTCCTTAAAATCATAAATCTATACTGTATAAAAAAACAAAACAAAACTGTACTTGCAGGCAGGGTCGGCGCCAGAGCGCACAAAGTGAGGGGGCAGGCACAATTTATTGGGGGGGCCGCACTTTTTGTTTGCTTTGAAAAAAAAAAAAATTTCTGAAAGTAATTTTCAGATGCAATGGGGGGAAAACCCGGGATAAACACACACATGAAACTTGTAAATAAAATAATCTGAGCCTAATTTTTTTTTTTTTTTTTCTTCTAAAATTAAAAATAAGGCCTAGTTGATATATGAATTGGGTGTTCGTCAAAGATTGCTTCAGTGTCACATGATCTTCAGAAATCATTCTAATATGCTGATTTGCTGCTCAAGAAACATTTCTGATTATTATCAATGTTGAAAACAGTCATGCTGCACAATATTTTTTTTGTGGAAACCAGCATACATTTCAAACTTTTCAAAAGAGGTTGAATTGCGGTTGGAGATTCGGTGTACAGTCCCGTAAAATAACCACTGGAAGCTTATGTAGTTTGCTTTGTATAGCTATAGATAAAAATATATTAAAATTACACACACACAATACATTTTAAGTTACTTACATAATCGAAACTGCAAAGTGTTAGCAAAAAATATTTTTTTTGATAAGTTTTATTTTAAAGACTTTTCATGCTAAGGAAGTCATTATTTATTGTTGATAACATACTAAGCACATTACTATATTTTATAAAATGCCAACTTCACATACAAAGTGTAAGTACAAGTAAATTTAAATGCATGGACATACAGGGGTTAAAAAAAGTACCTTAAAGTGTTTTTTTAATTACCCATGAATGCGTGTCAGTAAATTTGAAACAATATGATCTGAAACAATGAGACAGCAGAAGTAAATATGGGAAAATTACCATATAAAGACAGTATTTAAGTCTACTTAAATAGGTCAGAGAGCACTCATATTTGTCTCAACTACTAGGACTTTTAATATAAATGTAAACTATAAGACATTTTTTTATTGTAAATAAACATGACAGTCAATGTCCGAAAAAACATTACATTCATTTGATGTAAGTTAAGTAAGTAACTTAAGTATATTATTTTTAAAGTATTATTTCTGTAATAAGTATAAATGTATAAAAGTATAAACGTATGCTGAAGTGTACTTATTTTTCACAAGGGATGGCAACCCTGTGGATTATGACTAATTTAATAAATCCCCTTTCTTTGTAGGTCAGTGTACATTTTTTTATGTATTTTATAATTATAAAATAAAGTATTAGAGAGGAATTAACAATATATATGAATAGTATAATAATACACACAAAGATAATATAAGAATAAATGTATTATTAAAATTAAAGACATAAAAAAAACATTAAAAGTATGATACGAAGTGGCGCCATCCTTGGAGAGACTGGTATCCCCCAACTTTTGAAAACAACTTGACCCACATCTCAGCGGTAATGCTTTATTTTTTTGATCATCACCGCGAGAAGTGTATCAGCACCTTGCATGTTTTTAAGCCTTGCCAATTTGAACATTCAAGTGATTTTAAACCATTCAAGTGCAAGAATTCGTGAAAGAGAACTAAACTAGGCACTTAAGTGCTGTTTTCTGTGCACACACACCCAAAGTGAGAGAGAGAGCCACGTCTCAGACAACGCGCCATTACCGAACTGAGCTCACTTTTGCATCTCATCATAGTTGAACGGCCAAATATACACAAAATTAAGTCAAAATGCCCATTTTAGCAAGTATCCTTTATATAAAAAATTTAATAAATAAATGAATGTAAACTGTTGGGAGAAAATCTGATGTGTGTCAATATATATGCATTTGGTCCTCTGAAAGATTGAACAAGCAGAGCTGCATGGTACTGATGCTCTTAAGCTGAATTGACGAACACAACAGAAACAACATACAGTTCTGCCGCACGCGATTCTGCTCCTGTATTTGTGATGGGGGGGGGGCGGATTTGGAGCGACAAAATTAACTTCTTTATCTTTGAATTAAGGAGTAGCGAATCTCTAAAACTGTGGAAAAATAAGGGTAAATACCGCTCAGCATTAAAGGGTCATATGATGCGATTTCAATTTTTCCTTTCTCTTGGTGCATAAAGAAGATCTGTAAAGTTGAAAGAAATAAACAGTCTCAACCAAAAGAGAATTTTATAAAATGGTAAGAGCTCAACAACACCTACTAAAATGGCTCGTCGACAACGCCCCCCCACATGTCTACGCACGAGATGTGGCGAAGATTTGCATATGACGCCAAATGTTCAAGTCAAGTCAAGGCACAGTCTGCTTTATTGTCAATTTTCACATGTTACGCAAATACACAAGAGAAGTGACTCTAGGAACTTAGTGCATACAGATAACACTAACAATAGAACATAAATACAGATAGGTACAGATTAAATATAAAATACAACTAGACAAATATACAAATAAGGTAAAATGGTAAAAAAATATATAAAAAAATAAAAATAAAAAAAAATAAAAAATAATATAGATATAATATATAAAGCAGAACAAGGCTCATGGCAGATAGAGTGCAAACCAGTGAAGTAACAACAGTGCAGATACAATGATTTGTAGTGCAAAAGAGTTTATTTCAGACTGATTAAAGTGACAGGGTGTGTGTGTATTTGGGAGGGGGGAGAGGGAGAGTCCATCAGAGGGTCAGAGTTCAGAGGTGCGTGGGGCAAAAGAGGGGAAGGGGGGCAAGGTCGGGAGGGAGTTCAACTTCCTGACAGCCTGATGGATGAAGCAGTCCTTCAGACTGTGGTCCTGCCTGGAGAACCGCGATGGCAGAGATAAAGAAAGCTGTGTGTTAGGTGGGTGGATCACCTGCAATGGCAGAGGGGCTTGCGGAGTGAGACGGGTGTGTAAATGTCCTGGAGGAGGGGAGAGATGGCACCAACGATCGTCCAGCTGCTTCAATATTGCGTGACAGTGTTATTGACAGCAAGGATGCTTGCAAGCACCAATACCACACAGTGGTGAAGCTCGTCTAGGAATGCCTCGCGATGGTGCCTACTCCAGATAGGAGGGCCACATGATGGGGGCCAGGGCTTGTGGCTCTATTCGGTTGGCGGAAGAAAGTAGAGACGCTGCGTGCTTTCTTTGGCCAGGATGTGGTTGTTGTGAGAGATCCTCGGGATTGTGCCACCACACAGGGAACTTGGTGTGTCACCTCTCCACAGCCCGATTGTGTTGAATGCTGAACTGAAGTCTATGAACAGCATTCTGACGTATGAGTCTTTTTGTTTAGGTGTGTGAGTGCTGAGTGGAGGGTAGTTGCGATGGCGTCATCGGTCGAGCGTTTTGACCGATATGTAAACTGGAAGGGGTCCAAGGAGGGGGTGAGGGTAGACTTGATGTGTTGCCTGACTAGTCGTTCAAAGCACTTCATGAGGATGGGTGTAAGTGCAATTGGACGGTAGTCATTGAAGCAGGATGGAGACGATTTCTTTGGGACTGGAATGATGGTGGTAGTTTTGAAGCATGTGGGGACAACAGCCTGATTTAGCGAGATGTTGAAAATGTCTGTGAGGACATCGGTGAGTTCCACTGCACAGTCGCTCAGTACACGCCCAGGAATGTTGTCAGGACCCGGAGCTTTGCGTGCGTTGATCCTGCTGAGTGATCTCCTCACGCTGTCCAGGGATCACAGCACAGCACTTCTGTGCAGTGGTGCTGTTTTGTGCCTCAAAGCGATGCGAAGAAGAACGTTTCAAGCTCGTTCAGCGAGAGATGGTGCTGCACAGGTGCGGTGGGGGGGCTTGTGGCCATAATGATTTGTATTCCCCTGCCAACAGGCTCGACGTCCTCTGCTGTCGCTGAAATTATCTGGGTATCCTCCTGGCAGTACGGTCTTGTTGCCTCATCGATCCAAGCCGGGAAAAGTGTGGCGACCTAGCTGTCTTCAGGCCCAAACTTACTCTCACAGCTCTGAAAGCAGCGTTCAGCATTTCAGGGTACGTTAGACCTCTCCTGTATCAGAAACAGCTCGGTTGGCTCCCGTGACCTAGTTGATGATCTTTGTGAATGTAGCATCTATCAAACACTTGGTAGGTAGGCAAAGTGACCAGTCTCTGGGTAACCTGGACCCGTCGGTCTGTGGTGTTAGTGTATGTTGCAGCTGCTTAAAATATTCCAGTCAGTGGTGTTAAAATAGTCTTGAAGAGCCTCTGACGACACTTCCGGCCACACTTGTATTTGTTTGAGAGCTGGTTTGGTGACTTTAACGAGTGGTCTGTTTGCAGGCATTAGCATGACAGTGATGTTGTCTGAGGCACCGAGGTGGGGGAGGGGGAAGGCCTTGTAAGCTTCTCTCTGTGTGGTGTAAACAAAGTCCAAAATGTTGTTTCCCTGTGTTGGAAAGTCTACGTGTTGGTGTATTTTTGGGAACACACTCTTTAAGTCTGCGTAGTTGAAATCCCCAGCCAAGATGAAAAAAGCATTGGGGTGGGCTGTCTGCTGTTCACTGATGTCCTGGTACAGTTCATTTAGTGCCTCGCTCCTGTTGCTGTTGTTGGAGCTGGGAGGGATGTATACAGCAACGAGCAGAATGGCTGTATATTCCCTCGGTAGATAGAACGGCGGCACTTAATAATCATAATCCTGGGGGCGAGATGCAGTAGTGGGGGTTGGTGATGGTGTGGGCCTCCGGAGCAGAACGAGATCCCGCAGCTCTTCGGTGTGCACAGAGTTTAACTCTAAAAATGTGGTTCAGCCGACATCGAGCAGAAACTCACGACAATATGCACGCTTGGAAACAAATAGACGCGACGAAATGCGTACAAAAACACTGCGACTCACAAGACAAAAAACACGAAAACACCTTTCTGTCGGGAGAGAGAGAAGCCGCAGCGTGTGAACGAGCCGCCATCTTGAGGGAACCTGTTCACGCAAAGAAAGAAGGCGTAACTTTTATTCTCGCTGTAGTATTACTGTTGCCGCGGCCGCCATGTCGTGAAGGCGGTGGGGTTGCGGTGTGAAAGTCCTCACGAATCCGCCGGCCGCCGCTCACTCAAGGCCGCCCGCCTCCGCTCACTCTAGCCCGCCGTGTGTGCCGCTGTGTTTCGTTGTGAAAGCAAAACTACTTTGTTTGGCCTTCCAAAAGAGGACATGACTAGAAATCAGTGGTTAAGTTGTATATACAACACTGTTCCAGAACAGTTCAACCCAAATATACAGATGTGTGCAGCACATTTTATGGAGGACTGTTTCTTGATCCCGGTAGAGTAGACTACAATGCCGGCTGTTCTGACTCACAGACTGTAAGTAACGTTACGTATTCATATTTAAAGATTTGCCACTGACGATTCAAACACAAGTTCAGCAGTGTAGAGTAGCACTTGTTGTTTGTCATTTCTCTGATCACAAATGCAGACATGGTTTTATGTTTACGTAATTGCATAATTATGTCTGGTATTATGTCCCCACTTGATGCAACAAATGCCTCGTTTATAATGGGTTTTAATGTTTTTGTCTCTTCACTCTGGCCAGGACACGACATCACAATATGGTAAGGGGCATAACATTTCCGTCACATGCTTGAGGTATTCGGCCAATCACAACGCACTGGATAGCTGGCCTAAACACAGCACCACCTCGCTTTTCAGATAGATGAACTTGATGTAACATCGGACGCATTTCAGAAGCATAGAGGAGAAACAATAATGTACAGTATGTGGAAAGTAATGTGTTTTTTGAACCTTAAACCGCATAACATGCAGCGTAGGTTTTGTTCCCTTTCGAGTCGTTCTCTTGACACTGTTCTCTTGACCTTTTCTCTGAAATGCTGAAGCCTTATCAAATCCTGCTATTGCATCTGCAATAGCCAATGGCATTTGGCCATTGGGTGGGGCCATCTGCTATATATACTTTGAACGCCATAATCTCTGAATCTTTATTCTTCACTCAGCTATGTTGTCTTCAAGAAGCCTCTTATCGCTCATCGTTGAAGGTATGCTCTTCAGTGGACCGTGCCTGGATTGCCATTCCCTGCAGCGTTCCGGTGAATATAACATGTTCATATTATATGGATAAGCATTCCGTTCACTTCTTCACCTTTGACGCTGAGCCGAGGAGACGGAAGCCACGGCAGCTTGGGACAGAAAGTTTAGGTGATGGGCCTTTTACTTGTCAATAATCGCATCCCCCTTGTTCAGTTAAACCCCCATGTCTCCTTCAGAATGAAAATTCACTGCCTTTCTTTCTGGGCGGCCCTCATACAAATGCAGTGCTGGCTGAGTTTGTCTACCCTCCAGTAAGCAAAGGCCTTAAGGACTTCGGTAACAAGCTGTACCGTCTCAGTTCCCACATTTTCCTCATCCCTACCCCTAAGCCGGGACTTGAAATTGGCAGGAAAATAGCCCTTGTCACTGACAGTGGAGAAGTTCAAGTAGCTTGATTGCTCATTCGCACGATACTAGCAGCCCCTAGCCTCTAAACAGTGGCCAGTCGTGTGCAGAGCACAGAAAAGTTCTAATCGCTCACTAATTCTCAGGATATCAACAGCCCCTTGCCTCTGAGCAGTGGCCAACCGTGTACAGAACACAGAGAAGTCCCAATTGCTTACTCATTCACACGAAAGCAGCAGCCCCCTGCATCAAAGCAATGGTTAGCCGTGTGCAAAGCTCAGGAAATTCCAGTTGCTCGCTCACTCACACAATGTAAGCAGCCCCTGCCTTAGAGCAGTGGCCAGCCGTGCACTGAGCACAGGAAAATTCCAATCATTCACTTGTTCACTCGATACAAGCAGCCCCCTGCCTCAGAGAGGCGATCAGCTATTAACAGAATAGAGAAAGTCCAGTCATACTTATTTACACGATTCAAGGAGCAGACCTTCATATGCAGCAGACTCCACTACCACAAAAACGCCTCCGGGTGCTTATTTTGAAGCTCCTCAATGTGCTTGGGGGAACATACACAGTCACAATAAACACAACTGTAAATTCAGGTTAGTAATGTGGCAGGCACTTCAGCATCAGATATTTCACCACTTTGGAACAATGGCTGCTTACCAGAGAATAAGTGCACCAGTGTTTGCTAATGTATACAGTGAGTCCTCTTCCGCAGTTTTTTCCTGACAGTAGTTTATTGTGGTCGGCAAGGAAGAAGAGCAGCCCCTCGATCTGGTACGCTGTGTCGGGCATATTGTTGTTTGTTTAGTCATGTCTCTGTTAGCAAAAGTTCACAGCATTTTCTAATTTCCTTGTAACTGTTCATTTGAAGTCGTTTTAAGTCCATTTTGTTGTTTAGTGAGCGGACATTAGCCAGAAAGGGCGTCGGAAAAGCGAGTGTGCTGTTGGCTTTTAGTCTGGCTAACAAGTCGGTGGCACGTGTGTGCAGTATATGACATTAGAACAAAAAGAACATTTAAATAAGTAAGACTAAATAAAACAAACAATAAATAATAATAATGTGGTATACATCTGGAACAGAAGATTTATGTACAGATTTGTGCATTATTTACTGCACATACAAAAATAAAATATGTATCAGAATAGATCGAATCATAATTAGCTTATTTGCGTCCTGTCTAGTGTACACTTACGAGGATTTTATTTTTGTGACCGAAGCTTCCACAGTGTAACAATGACAGTGACAAAAAAAAAACACAGATAATAAAAAAAAATAAAAGTAAGAAGGAATAAAAATATATATTGACAATTGTGTGTGCAGGTATATGACAATAGACAGTTGTTGGTGTTTTTTTTAAATTTTTTTTTTTATGTACAGGTACTGTATAATATGTGCAAATTTGAGGTGTAGACTGAATATGTGTGTTAGATAAATAAGTATATAAATGTATAATAGTGTTGTGTGTTCAACGTTTATTGTCAAGTGTTCATGAGATGAATTGCCTGAGGGAAGAAACTGTTCCTTTGCCTGGTCGTTCTGGTGTTCAGTGCTCTGTAGCGTCGACCAGATGGCAACAGTTCAAAGAGGGATTGTGCTGGATGTGAGGGGTCCAGAGTTATTTTGCCAGCCCTTTTGCTCACTCTGGTTGAGTACAGTTCTTGGAGAGAAGGGAGCGTTGTACCAATGATTCTCCCAGCAGTTCGGACTACTCTCTGTAGTCTTCTGAGTTCAGATTTGGTAGCTGAGCTGAACCTCTGCTGTTATTGAAGTTGCAGAGCAGATTCAATGATGGTGCGGAGTATAACGTTTCAGCAGCCTTGAGGCAGGTTGAACTTCCTCACTTGGCTGAAGGAAAGACAAACCTCTGCTGTGCCTTTTTTCACATGGCCTTTCATGGGAGTGTCCCCACTTCAGGTCCTGAAGATTGGGTGCCCGTAGGAACCTGATGACTCCATCTGCAGTTCACTAGTGCGGTCCATGATGGTGAGTGGGGAGTGGGCAGAGGGGTTTTCTCCTTGAATGTCCCGGTCATCTTCCACAGTTTTGAGCGTGTTTATGCTTCCATTTGTTGAGTACGGCACCAGACAGTGAGCCACTGCTCGCCTCCTGTCTGAAGCAGGACGCGTTCTACCTCCTGAAGGAGGCCGATGATGTGGTGTCGTCTGCAAACATCATGAGTCTTATCAGATGGTCTTTAGAGTTTCAGGTTCGTTGGTGTCAGGAGAAGAGTCAGTGGAGAGATAACACACCCGTAGGAGCTCCAGTGCGGATCGTCATACGGGTGGCTGGATTTGTTTCTATTTTTCCTCAGCCGCACTAGCTGCTGTCTGTCTTGTCGAACTGTTGATCCACTGACAGCCGGATGTTGCGGCACGGAGAGAGTTAGATAGTTTGGGCAGGAGGGGGTTTGGGATGATGGTGTTAAAGGCCGAGCTGAAGTCCATGAACATGATCCTCACATAAGTCCCTGGTCTGTCTAGTTGTTGCAGAACATAATGCAGTCCCATTTTTACTGCATCGTCCACAGACCTGTTGGCTCTGTAGGCAAACTGAAGAGGATCAAGCAAGGGTCCAGTAATGTCCTTCAGATGGGCCAGCACCAGTTTTTCAAAATAGCCTTCAGATGACCACAGCCTTCGCGACAGGTCTGTAGTCGTTAAGTCCAGTAATTTTGGGTTTCTTTCGGACGGGGATGATGGTGGATCGTTTGAAGCATGAAGGGACTTCGCACAGCTCCAGTGATTTGTTGAAGATCTGTGTGAAGATGGGGGTCAGCTGGTCAGCATAGGATTTCAGACAGGCTGGTGTAACAGTCTGGGCCTGGTGCTTTTTTCATTTTCTGCTTCCGGAAGACCTGGCGCACCTGTTCTTCGCTGATCTGAATTGCAGGTGTGTGGGAGAGGGGGTTGTTGGAGGTGTGAATGGTTCTGTGGAGAGGTGTTCAGGGTGGGTGTGGTGTGTTTTTTTAAACCTGCAGTAGAACTCGTTCAGATTGTCTGCCAGTTGTTGATTCTCCACAGTGTTGGGGGATGGTGTCTTGTAATTGGTAATGTCTTTCAGACCTTTCCACACTGAAGCAGTCACTGGAAGAGAATTGGTTCCTTAGCTTTCCAGAATAATTCCTCTTTGCCACTCTGATCTCTTTTTCCAGTGTGTATTTAGCCTGTTTATACAAGACATTATTCCCATTCCTGTGAGCATCTTCTTTGGCCTTACGGAGCTGTCTGAGTTTTGCAGTGACCATGGTTTGTCATTGTTGTAAGTTAAATGAATCCTGGTAGGAATGCACATATCTTCACAGTAACTGATATAAGATGTTACAGTCTCTGTGAGCTCGTTCAGATCGGTGGCAGCAGCTTCAAAAACTCTCCAATCAGTGAGGTCAAAACAAGCAAAACAATTGTAAATCCTGCTCTGCTTCATTAGACCATCTTTTTACAGTCCTTAATACAGGTTATTTACAGCTGGAACATTTCTCAGATTCTCTCATCCCTCTTGCCTGTAGGTCCGGTATCAGATTAACTAACAGATTGACAGAGAGCCCCAAAGCTTGTCGTCGTGGGACAAGTGATAGGGCATTCTTTAACTGTTGTGTAACAGTGATCCAATATATTACGGTCTCTGTTGGGACATGTAATGTGCTGCTTGTATTTTGGCAGTTTACGGGAGAGATTTGCTTTATTAAAGTGCCCGATAATGATTAAAACAGAGTCCGGGTGTTTTTGTTCTGTGTCTGTGATCTGATCAGTGGGTTTCTGTAAAGCGGAGCTCACGTGTGCTTGCGGAGGGATGTACACACTGATAAGAATGAACGAGCAAAACTCCCGCGGCTAATAGAACGGCTTGCAATTAATGAAGAGATCTGAACTGCACATCTTCTTTAACACAGTTACATATGTACACCACCTCTCATTGATGTAAAAGCATGTCCCGCATGTAAAAGCATTTCCCTGTTGATTCTGCGTCATGGTCCACTCTGAACAGCTTAAAGCCCGGGAGACTCAACGCGCTGTCCGGAATGGCATTTTTCAGCCAGGTTTCTGTGAAACACAGAGTAGCAGAGTGTGAAAAATCCTTATTTGTCTGGTAGAGCAGAAGGAGTTCGTCCGTTTTTTGTTGGGTAGAGAGCGGAGGTTCGCCAGATGGATGCTAGGCAACGGCGTCCTGAATCCGCGCTGTCTGAGCTTCACGAGCGCGCCGGCTCTCTTCCCCCGTCTGCACGTCCTGAAGCGCTTGATCAGCGCCACAGCTCCCCCGACAACAATGTACAGCAAAACATCCGAATAATCGAAAACCGGTGAAATATCGGGTGGTGTGTACTTCCGAATGTCCAGCAATTCGTCTTTGGTGAAACTGATTGCAGGGATATAACCTAAAGACAGGACAAACTAACAAAAACATAAAAACTGCGGAGCACGCCACGGAGGCAGCCATCAGCGTCGGCGCCATCATCAATATGTACTTACATAATATTTGAGAGAGACAATAATTAGTTATTAAGAAATGAATTGCATATAGAGGTGCACAGAACCGACTCAATAACACATGAGTCATCTGTGCCTGTGGCATGTTGAACTTTTTCAGTTGGCGAAAGAAGCTCAATCTCTGCTGGGCCTTTTTCACAATATAGATTCAATGTGATTGTCCCACTTCAGGTCTTGTGAGATGGTGATGTCCAGGAACTTGAATGACTCCTCTGTTGCCACAGTACTCTTCATGATGGTGAGTGGGGGGAGAGTAGGGGGGTTTCTCCTAAAGTCCACAAGCATCTCCACAGTTTTGACCATGTTCAGCTCCAGATTGTTGCACCAGACAGCCAGCTGCTCAACCTCTTGGGCCCTATCATACACCTGGTGCAATGCGGTGCCAGGCGATACGCAAGTATTTTTTGCTAGCTTCAGCCTGACGCAGTTATCATTTTGACGTCCTGCGCCACATTGTTTAAATAGAAAATGAATTTGCGCCCATTTGTGCACCCATGGGAACGAGGTATGTTCAGGCGCATTGTTGGCACGATGAAACATGCAACTGAAATAGACCAACTTTTGACCAACTGAAACCTGGTCTAAAGTCAATGGTGCAATATTTTTTTGTTAATTAAAGAGGCCGTTAGTAATATGCGCTTATAGGTGGGTGAACAATGCGCATACACTCTCCTTATTACATACACAGGGATGCACAGCAGCACACAAACATGCCAAATATTAAAAATGAAAGGATTACAATGTAAAAGATTATTATTGTGCCACGTAGATGGTCTGCTCGTGCGCGAGGTTAAATCTTTCCTCTCTGGAGAAGCGTTCAGTCTTTGCTGTTGCAAATTCTGCCATGTAAATAGTGAATCCGCCATGGTGTGAGAGCAACTGACCTTTAAAAGGAATGGGAGATGAGACTCTGATTGGTTTATTTGCCATTAATGTTCCAAAACATACATCCATGACTCATTAAGAGAATAGGTAAAACCCTTTTTGACCATGCGACCGGTGCGCAGACTGTTTTTCCAGTCGTTAAACTAGCAAAAGTGGATTCGGACACGCCCTACGTGCACTTGCGCCGTGCGCTTTAGACCATGCGCTTAGATCGTGGTAAAATATGGCCCTTTGTCTGTAAGCAGACTCGTCGCCGTCCTGGATGAGACAGATGACTGTTGTGTCATCTGCAAACTTCAGGAGTTTGACAGAGGGGTCTTTAGAGGTGCAGTCATTTATTTAGAGGGAAAAGAGCAGTGGGGAGAGCACACACCCTTGAGGAGCTGATAGTGTGGTTGCTGGATGTGAGTTTTCCCAGCCTCAGCCTCACTAGCTGCTGCCTGTCTGTCAGGAAGCTGGTGATCCACTGACAGATGGAGGTGAGTACAGAGAGCTGAGTCAGTTTATACAGAAGGGTATCTGGGATGATGGTGTTGAAAGCGGAGCCGAATTTTTTTCAGGCAAATGTGAAACCGGTAGATGGAATAATTAATGTGCATTCAAAAAAAAATCTCAACACTTCAGATACTTATACTGCAAAATGTTTAGATACGTATAATTGTTTATGGAGCAGATAAAATGGTTATAATTTATCATTTTGATCCTTTTCAAAGTAGATAACATGTTATGTTGTAAGTAAAAAAAAACAACAAAAAATGATTTGGTTAAAATTCAGCCATCTTTTTTAATATTATTTTAATGTTTATGCAAACAAAATGTGCATAGTTTTGTAATTTTATTTGTGGTTTGTTGGTTTTTGACAAAACTATAAGTACTTATTATACTGCGTATAAGTACTTTTTGAACATATTTTAACAATACAGTGATGATATTTATAACTGTGATCATGGTCACTATAATCATGATATGAAATTGTCATACTGTTTCATCTCTAATCTATACATATATGCATTAGAAGCATTTTGTTCCAGAACTATTTGTTTAGAACCTATCTGAAAAACTTATTTGTAATCTGTCACGCAACTGGACTTTATCGGTTTGTTTTTCCCTCTCTATGGGCCTATTTACACCTGGTCATTTCATGCATTTTTACTGATCGGATATCTATCGAATTTGTTAAAATGTTTCCATTTACACTTGGCCACATAAATGTGTCGTTGCAAAACAGATTTAAATCCGATCTTCAATTCCCGCGCTATATGTAAATTTAACAGAGTTCACGTCAACAAAATCAAAAGATAAGGACTGCATTTGATTAATTATTAGCTCATTTCAAGATCAAAGACCGCAATAGGAGAGCATGCGGCATCAGCACTGGAAAGATAAGTTTGTCTAACTACTTTTAATGAAGATGATTGTGTGTTACGGTCTGCGTCCTTAAATAACTTTTTTCAATTCGCCTGACCAGTTTGTTCTTCTGCTTGCTGAAGAGATACTCAGCTACTCGTCCGCGGTGATTCGTGTTGCATTAGCACAGTCATTTCCACCACGGCCTTTCGGATCCATGCCTCCGCGTCAGTTGCCGGCGCCATCTGCTCTGCCTTGGCCCTGCGGATCCTCCCCGTCGCCCTGGCTCATCGGCTCTCCGTCTCCGCCTCGGGCTCCCCACCCACACTGCTTCCCCCTGCTGTTGGTCGTCCCCTTGAGTCGCGGCCCTTTCTCCTCCATTCTTCCTCCCCTCCTTCGGCTCCCACCGTTGGGTCGCCATCATGGCTGTGTCCTTTTCCTGCTTGGCCCCTCCTGCTTCCAAGTCCTCCTGTCGCCTCCCTGGCTGCTCCCTCCATCGTCACCTCCCTGGGCTCGTCTGCCGGCCCCCTCCCGGGTGTCCGTTCTCCTCCCGAGCCTTCTCCCAAGTTCCCACCCGTGCCTCCCCCTCTGTTGTTCTACGGCGCGAGGACACACCTTCCGGGAGGGGGGCGATATGTTATGCCCCTGGACTCTATCTGTGTGTTTTCCCTCTCCATGTGCCTGCCCTGAACTAGTTTTCCCATGTTAATTGTTTCATTAGTTCCAGATGTGTCTTGTCATCCCCTCGTCAAGTCCTGTGTATTTATAGGGAGTCCTGTTCTGAGTTTCTTTGTCTGGTATTGAATGTTCGTCTTGCCCCGCTACGTGTGTGTTCCTGGTTCCTTTGGATGTTAATTAAAGTTAGTTTGTTTGAAGTCTACTCCATGTCTCCTCATTCCTCGCTCCGTGCTCCTCACAGTAGAGGTTCGTGACAGTATCTTTGTGCTGTTGTTAGTAATTTGTTCATTTATTACTGTTTACTTATGTTCATGTAACATGTATTAAAATGCAAGGTTGCATGAGTCAAAAACAATGAAAATAATAATAAATTAATAAATAAAAATAATTTCCTGAAAATATTAAGTTATTTGTGTTGTTTTAATTTTGTTAATTCATTTCACATTGCCCCCCACCTGTCATAGTAGAGTTGAGTGGCTGATGATATAACACTGTTGAAAGTGAAATGAAGCATAGACTTATGAAAAGAAATAAAACACAATTTGAGGTAGAACAAGGAACCTGTTGTCTGTTACGCTCTGCTGTGACGAATTGGTGCTTTTCTCATGACTCTTTCTAGACTCTAGACATTGTCTTTGATTTTTATCATAGTGATGTGGTTCAGAATCCAGTCAAGACACAGAGAACATCAAACTGCTAGTGAATATGTCAGCTGAATTAGTCAGACTATTAACATAACAGTTACCACCATTTTTTAAATTTTGACACATCTGTCACAGCTTTTATAGGAACTTTGTCTTCAACCACAAAACTTCCTCAAAAAATGGTTAGTCATTCACAATGAAAGTGAATAGGACCCATTTTTAAGGATTTAAGAGCAGAAATGTGAAGCGTATAATATTATGCAAGTACAATCAATCTTCTATTAAAAATGTCTGTATCATTTGATCTGTAAAGGTGTTTAAGTGATTATTTTTCCAGTTGATGTAGGCCTCTAGGGTTTATAGTGTTGCATTGCCATGTCAGTGTACTGTAGTATTAAAATTGAATATAAAAAGTTTTTTATTAACAGTCTTTCTGTTTACATCAAGTATTTTAATGTTTATGAATTGGTGTTATTCACTTTCACTGTAAGTGCCAAACTGTAATTTACAACTGTAATATACTCATATAATTCATTATAAAATATTAATTTTATAATTAGAGATCAATAATAATAATAATATGTTTTGTAATTCATATTAACTCTTTTTCATTTATCCAATATGCACATTAATTTATACTCATTGAATTTATTCATCATGTTGTTGCAGTGTTGTATTTGTGTCACTGTCTCTTATGCAATATGTCGCAATCTACATCTTGTTGCTTAAAAATACAAACAAAAGTATAAAGCATAATGTAATGACTGATTCGTTCGGTTTTTAAACTGCAAGATGTCTCTACCAGTGAATTGTTTACTTGGATACATATTTGCAATAATGGTTTTGATTTTGTCTTATTATACAGAATAGTATGTAGATTACAGTTTGTGTGATGCCACTGGCCCACCAGTCGGTCACATGGCTTATAATCTGTTTGTAGCGTCCTGTTTCTAGAGAATGGCATTAATAACATCGGCACACATTACATGAATATATATTCTTTGTTAAATGAGTTCTCGCAATTGTTTCCCTCTTAATAAATTGCTCTGATTACCTCCGGTATAAACAATATCTATTGCTCATCCGAAGTCTTAGCTGCACTGTTACAAATGCATGCTGTGTTAATGTTTATTAATGTGTGGTTGCTATGGCTACATCCTACACAAATTTCTACAGTTATCCCTTGAAAACAAACCCGGAGGTGTTAACAAATGCTGTGTTCATATGTAAGAATTTTTTTAAGGTTAAGAGGTCTTAAGTTGCCTGACCTATTTTTTTTTCTCACTGCAGATTTACTGCCAATAAGCTTGAGCACAGTGATTTTATTATAACAGTGTCCAGCTAGAGAACTGTCTACGGCTAGAATATGAAATTTAAAACAAGCCATGAGCTGCATTCGGCAGCATAGTTTAACCATATTTTAAAGACAATAGAAATAATAATGAAATTACATATAAAGATGTATTTACATCGGTCAAAAAAGGGATCTAAAGTTCAGCTACTTGCATTTAATGTAAATTTTAAATACAATTTTAAATTGTTTAATTGGACTTAAGTATCTGAAAACACTACATTCAATTCACACTTGAGTGTATTCTTTTAAAGATTATCATTTCCATAAGTACTTTTTTCCTTGCTAAAATGTATTGCTTTTTGGGGGGGGGGGGGGGGGGGGAATCCTGTATCAAATAATGGAGTCACATATTGATAACCATAACAATGTTTTGGCATCTCATGACTGTAAATGACAAATATGAATGCCACCAATTTAACATGTTTGCTGTTAGCAATTTTTAGCCATTTCTTGTAAACCGCTGTTGGTGTTGTTGTTTTTTTTAAGTGAATTCTGCTGTATAATGTGTCACTCTATCAAGAGCCACGTTTTGTGTACAGAAATGGATTAAGCACTTAGATAAAGAGTGACAACCTTATACAGTGTGCATGTGCTATTGCTAAAATAAATTAAATTGCACCTCCAGTATCCCCCTATGAATTAATTGCCTTTTGAAAGCTGAGATTCATCAGAGGCAAATGTTCTTTTACTGACATCACACTGAGAAACAATTTCCACTCTAATAGAGCTTTAGAGTATGAGAGTAGCTTCCGCTAGTTATCTAGTTAACCATGCTGAATCCCAGTTTGTTTACTGACCTGGCTATTTGATCGCCTCACACAAAAAAAAATATAAAATAAAAAAACTCTATTAGACTAGATAAAGTTACATTTACATTTAGTCATTTAGGTGCTTTTATCCAAAGCGACTTACAATGAGGACAATAAAAGCAGTCAAAACCAACAAAAGAGCAATGATATTCAAGTGCTATAACAAGTCTCAGTTAGCTTAAACGGCAGTACACGTAATTTTAGGTAAAGGGGTGCAGAGCCAGTGGTGGTTTTTGGTAGGCAAACATTAATGCTTTGAATTTTATGCGAGCAGCTATTGGTAGCCAGTTCAAATTGATAAACAGAGGTGTGAAGTGCATTCTTTTCGGCTCATTAAAAATTAATCTTGCTGCCGCATTTTGGATTAATTGTAGGTTTGATAGAACTGGTTGGAAGACCTGCCAAGAGAGCATTGCATAGTCCAGCCTGGACAGAACAATAGCTTGAACAAGGTTTATTTGAAGTCCTTCATCCAGCAAGAAATGTCTGTTAGACAAGCTGAGATGCGAGCAGCTATCGTCGGATCATCAGGATGGAATGAGAGGTAGAGTTGAGTGTCATCAGCATAGCAGTGATATGAAAAGCCATGTTTCTGAATGACAGAACCTAGTGATGCCATGTAGACAGAGAAGAGAAGTGGTCCAAGAACTGAGCCCTGAGGCACCCCAGTAGTTAGATGTCGTGACTTGGACACCTCACCTCTCCAAGGTACTTTGAAGGACCTATCTGAGAGGTAAGACTCAAACTACTGGAGTGCGGTTCCTGAGATGCCCTTTGCCGATAGGGTTGACAGGGGGATCTGGTGGTTAACCATGTCAAAAGCAGTGGACAGATCCAGCATGATAAGTATTGAAGATTTTGAATCCGCTCTTGCCAGTCTTAGGGCTTCAACAACTGAGAGCAAGGCAGTCTCGGTTGAATGTCCACTTCTGAAACCAGACTGGTTGCTGTCAAGGATGTTGTTCTGTGTGAGAAAGGCAGAGACTTGGTTGAACACAGCTTGTTCAAGTGTTTTTGCAATGAAAGGTAGGAGGGAAACCGGTCTGTAGTTCTCTAAGAGTTGGGTTAAGAGTGGGTTTCTTAAAAAGTGGGGTTATACGAGCCTGTTTAAACGTTGAGGGAAAAACACCAGTGTGAAGAAATGTGTTAATGATGTGAGTGAGTGCCTTTGTACAGCTACAAGCAGAAATGGCTTGAAGAGTCTATGGAAAGGATAAGCGGACACGTAGTAGATGATTAGAAGTCTGAGTTTAGAGACTTCTGCGGTGAAGAGAAGGATGTGAATGAGTGTATGTTTGCTGGTAAGATGTGCTTGACAGATTGTGGTGGTGAAACTGGTTGCACTGATTTTTCATTTATTAACTGAAACTTGGCGAAAGTCTTCGCTATCAGGGTGATGAAGGAGGGGGAGGAGGAGGACAAATGAGGGAGGAAAATGTTTTAAAGATCATGCGAGAGTTAGACGAATTGTTAATTTTGTTATGGTAGTATGTCCTTTTAGCATTGGAGACATTAGCAGAGAAGGAAGAGAGTAGTGACTGATACACACTAAGGTCGATAGAGTTTTTTGATTTGCGCCATTTCCTCTCTGCAGCCCTAAGTTTAGAGCGATGTTCACGGAGAACATCAGACAGCCAAGGGGCAGAAGGGGTGGTACAGGCTGGCCTGGAAGACAAGGGGCAGACAGTGTCTAAACAAGATTTAAGAGTGGAGCAGAAAGTATCAGTAACACTGTTAGCATCAATAGATGATAACTGTTTAGGGGGAGGAAGCGAAGATGAAACCAAAAGCAGATAACCGGGAGGGTGAGAGTGAGCGTAGGTTACTTCGAAAAGTGACATGTGTATGGGGTATGTGTTGTGTCAGGAACCATATTGAGGTTAAGAGTGAGGAGGAAGTGATCCGAGGTGTGCAGTGGATTAAATCCAGTACATGATAAGTGGAGCAGTGTCGTGTGTAAATAAGGTCCAGTTGGTTGCCTGATTTGTGAGTAGCCGTAGTTAACACTCGCTTGAGATCAAAAGAAGCAAGCAGAGTGTGGAAGTCTGCAGCCTGAGGTTTATCTAGGTGGATGTTGAAGTCTCCAAGCATAACTAGGGAAGTACCACCCTCAGGAAAGTTTGAGAGCAGCACATCTAAATCTTCCACTCCAAAGTCATACCGCACTAGTGTGTCTCCACTGGGGGTCGATGTGGGTGCGGTCGCGTCCAAACATAACAAAAACTCTTGAGTTTATAAGAGGGTGGGTAATAGTGGCTGAATGTGTTTCAAAGGAGTTGTTGATACTCAGAGATGGTAAAGGATTTAATTTCCAATCATTAGATATAAGCAGACCAGTGCCTCCACCTCTTTCAGTCAGACGGGGGAGTGGGAAAAAGAGAAATTATTGGAGAGTGCTGCAGGTGTAGCAGTGTCCTCTGGTTTGATCCAGGTCTCTGTCAGGGCCATGAGGTTTAGTCTTGAATGACTAGTAATAGATGTAATGAAATCTGCTTTGTTTACAGCAGACTTGCAATTCCAGAGATCAATAGAAAAAGAAAGTAGTGTATTGGCAGACATAGGCAAAGTGCGCAGGTTTTTAGGATTGCGCTGCCTACAGTGTGTGAAACATGGTTTGCGAGTGGTAGTTATAGTAGGGATCTGGAAACACATAGTAAAAGGTTATTATAGATGTAGATACAGTATATATATAGATTTTTTTTTTTTTTTTTTTTTTGTCATGATATGTTGAAATGTTAGTTAAATAAATAAGTACCGTAAGTGAGTCTACATAATTACTATCAAGAGACTGCGATTGTATATCAATATATCAATTGTGATGGATATATTGGCGGAAAGTTAGCTGCAGCTGTTAACAGCTTGACATGATGTGTTATGAAAGGTACTGTATTCTCTCATTCTGCGTGTGAGAACAGGCATTGATGCTGTGTGCTTTTTCCCTGCAGGTGCCTCAGGATGAGTGGGGGGGTTATCCAGGGATTGAGAAGGAGGAGGAGATCCCATGTCGTCGGATGCGTAGCAGTAGTTACGTCAAAGCCATGGGAGCTAATGATAGTGGTGAGTCTGATACCAGCCCCACGACGTCACCTCAGAAGACTGTGCGGTCCGATGCCCTTGTCCTCAAATCAGCCATGCAGAGGCCACATATAGACACCCAAAGGTAAGTCTGAATAGATCTTCATTGTTCTCATTTTTAACGCTGAGTTGCCCATGACTGTCTGTCCGTTGTTTATCCTCCTGCCTTATCAAAATGTTTCTTCTCAATTTAAAAGCTTGAGCAGTTTCCAGGGTGTTTGCCAAAACGCTCTTTAGAATCAGCTGGTTTTCTCTAGTTTTGAAGTGTAGATTCTGTGGTGTTTGAGTGGCTTAGTACTTCACAGCATCGCAGAGGACAATATTAATGTTGAGAGAAATTGTGTACTATATGATCTTTTATTAATAGTCTTATTATCTTGAATGCTTTAGACCATATTCAGTGCATGAGGCCTGGCCACAGGCGTGTAAAAATGTATTGTAGGGGTGTAAACAGTCAGTGTAAAAGAGAAATGATAGTTTATAGTTGAACTCACCCTTGTGTCTTCCCAAACCTCTATGACTTTCTTTCACAAAACAAGATATTAAAAAAAAAAAAATTGGATTTTTTGTCCATGCAGTTAAATTCAATGTGGTCCAGTCAGTGTTGTATTATACTCCATTAACTTCCATTGTATGAACATACATTTTGCTACAAAATAACTTATTTTGTGTTTTATAGAAGAATACATTTTGTACAGGTTTGGGTGGGTTCTGAGGTTTGGGTTTTTTCCTGATAAAGAAAAAAAAATCTGAAGTTCTTAAATTCTATGTTTAACTGAAAGTGGCTAGTGCTGTTACTAAATCTATTTAAAACAATTCCTATTTATCAAACAATTCTTAAAATACTGTATATTACGGTTTATAGTATACAGCCATATTACACAGTATATATACATCTTTTCACTCTTACTCTATATACATATGGAAATGTATCTGAGTAGAGTAAAAATATTAAATTTCAATAGGACTTGAGTAAAGTGCAAATGATAGAAAAATTGTAGCATAATAAAATAGAGTAACTGAAGTACTTTACATCCCTGCATGGCCCCACAAGGGAAAGTTCAAACATAGGATTGTTTGTGGTTTGGGCTCTGGGTGGTTTGGAATATGATGTGAAATAATTAGTGATCAGATTGTTTTTTTTAACAACTAGTTGAATCCTGTGCTTTATTGCACATCATACCTTCATACACTTTTGCTTCTTTTAACAGCTGATTACTGTGTTGTCATCAGCATATTTGGGTGTGGCTTCAACTGCTGGCACTTATGGCCCTGGAAACACACTTGTCACACTTTCACTGAATTATTTAATTTCTGAAAGGCATATACAAGATTGACATCCAAAATGTATATACAGGACATGCATTACAGCAGAATAGTAAATACTTTTCACACAATATTTCATTCTTATATTTTTATGTCATAGTTATTATTTATTTTTATATGATGGAATTTCTATCATTACAAATATTTAATATATTTTTTAAGATGATTGCAGAACAGTCAAATGTATTTTTTTTTTTTTAAAGGACCTAAGAAAATATGCAGTGATACTGAGGTGGAAGTGAAGCAAAACAACATCTTGTCCAGGTTTTCCAAAGAGCTTCATAGACAATGAAGTCTGTCTGCTGTTCAAATATACACCAGTCGACAAAAGAGACAGTGATCAACCTTAATTGAGGAAACTTCTGAAGCTACAAGCTACTCATAATTTAGATACAGTTAAGCTACAGGTATACAAGTAGTTAAAACACTGAAAACACTTATACTATCACTAAAACTCTGCACTAATGCACTAAAAGCAAAAAATACACTAACAACTCGGACAACTTTATCTTTAACTCAGTATCTTAGTTCTAACTAACCCAACATCTCAATAAAATACTTAATTAAATGTAATCAGAATGTTTTCAAAATGTCATCTGCCACGATTCTGGGCACTTTTAAACTAAAGAAAGTGACAGTACTTACTCAGACAATCTCAGTATTCATGGACAACAGCATTTTTTGAGAATCAAAAGAGAAAAAAACGAAAAAGCCATGACTCCTGACGACAGCAGTGATGTGGATGTTGGGTTTGTAGATTTCGACCCCATACAGATGTGTTCCAGGAGCTGGAGAGTTGCTGAGATCATAATTTATCACCATGGTGCCCTTCATGAAAAACGCTTAACCCACTTTTCCCCAGAGACTGTGCCTATAAAAAGTGCACTATGAGATGTTATGGGCAACAGACGCCACTAAATAACAATAGGGACACTTAATTAAGACATCTCAGGGTTTAACTATCATTGACTCATGTCTTATAATGCAATTGCTGGTATGAAATTATCTGTAGTCTGCAGAAGAATATTGGATTTTGATGCTAGGAGCGTCTCGGAAATCTCAATCACATTAAATAACCCTGGCAATATGTTAAAGGATTTGATATTGCTTGACATGGGCACATAAAATAGTAAAACTCTGAAATGCACAGAGTAAGTAGTATAGTCATTTTAAATAAGTAATTTTCATCTAGAAAAATGTATTGGCAATTGACTACTTCTTTGAGTAACTTTCCCAATGCTAGCCAACAGTGCGAAGTTGAGGATTTTGTTGAGACATTGTCCAGACAGTAATTTTTATATGCTGTCAAACTGATGATAAGAAGGGCATCTGTTTGGGTGCCGGGGCGACGTCACTGAAAATGGAAAACAACATGAGGCACAAGGTGTCTAGTTTGCTCCAGAGACACTATCAAACTCTGTATTTCCCAAAATAGTTGCTCTGTGTGTCAATTCGGTGCCTACAAATCCTGCACACTCAGAAACTTGTAAGCTGGGTTCATACAGCTGCTGATGACACAGTAAAATACGTTCATTTTCAGATTTGTGTTCTGAGTGAGCACTTCTTAGCAAGTGACTTGCCCACAATTCTGTGCTGTATCATTTTGAACTTAAATTTATGCTGACTAATGTTTGATTGGATAAACTTAGAGTAAACTAATCTTTAATGTTTGGTGGTTTAAAATAGGTTGTTTTAAAGAAATATTTAACCCCAAAATTAATAGTTCACTCTTTTTTTCTTTCTCATGTTGTTTTAAGTTTTAAAGAAATTGTTGTCCTATATTATGAAACCAAGTGGGAAATGACAAAACGACTCAAATGTTGGGATAATTTGATATCCTTGATATTCATTAGGGGAGGTAATTTAATTACGATATATAATGTTTTAGTTAAGTGCCATTTTTATTTAATTATAATATATAGTGTTTTAGTTAAGTGTCATTTAGCAGATGTTTTGCATCCATAGTACCTCTGTTGATGAATGACAGTCCTAGAAAAACCTGGTATCTTGCTCAAGGGCAACAGGAAAAGGGGATCTCAGTGACTTTCCAGTTCACAAGCTGCACTTACCCTAGGATTACCCATTGATATAGAATCTGTCGGTCTGTCAGCCATAGCTCCTCATTTTATCATTTAGGTGTATGAAAGTAATGCACCAACATTGTTACATTCTCTTTTTCAGTACGTTCAGTCTAATTAATCAGCTAACAACTAGGGAATTAATGTCTGTTATTACAGATAATTACAGACTTAAATCACAGCTTCTGTTTTATTACATACTCACGCCATACCATGATCTCCATTCCTTTCAATACACATTATTAAAATAGGGCATACACCCACACAGTTTCATTGACTACATTTTTTTTTCTTTTTAATTTCTGAGGCCTTTGCCTACATTGATTAAAGAATAGGGGGCTCACAGGCATACATTCACTAGCAGGATGTTTTATAAAAATTTAAATGAGAGGTACAAAGTCTTGGCTGGTGTGAGTGTGGATACAAAATAGGGTAGACAGAGTTTGAGTTTGACTCCGTCTTTTAGATCATTTACATTTTAATGGTGAATAATGTTCTGAATGCCTTAATTTGCATTGGCTATTTGTTAACAATTTAAAAGTTGATTTTCCTGAAAAGTTTGTTTGCGTATCCCAGACAGCCAGGCACATCAACTCTGGCTCAATCAGTAGTGTTTGTTTGGGAATTGTTTGTCCAACCAATGGAAGACAGAAGAACCTGTTTGAAAACAGTCATTATTTTTATAGTTATGTTTGTTGATTCTAGTGTCGCAGAAATTACACACCTCACTTTTCAGGATAAAGAATCAGATCAATAACTTTCTTTTCATGTTTATATGAAAGTAGTTGAGAATTCACACATTAGCTGCTGATGAAAGAGCTGAGGATGAAGGGAATGCTGTCAATGTTTGAGATCTATCGGCAGTGAGGAAGTGTTAGAGGCTTCAAAATTGTCATCTGATTTGTCTTTCGCTCTCTCCACACTTTCTCTCCTGTCCATATGGTTGCCTGGTGTTTTCTGCTGACAGATAGTTGCTGTCTATGGTTTTGGACTGAGTTATGCCATCATACCATATGGGTTAGGCCATCATACCTTATAAATTCCAAGTACTAACCAATTTGGAAAACTAGTAAACAATTGATTGACAATCATAGTGAGTTCATTTTGATGTGTCAACACTAATCCAAAACCATAATGTTTAATTTTTTTCTGGCACTTCTTGGAAAATTGTTTGCTTACTGCATCTTAATTTTGGTGTCTTACATTTGGGTTCATGACAGCAAAGCTGTTAACCAAGTCATTTATCTTAAATCATATCCTCAGAGTTTGCCAAAAGGTCACCATTGGTGGTTATTGCAGAGTTACCCTTCAGTTTAATTCGGAATAGGTTACTCTATGGCTATATTAGTTTTTGGTTGTTCCCTCCATTTAGCTCTGGCTACCACTTGCAAACAACGAGAGATATGCGCCCTCATCCCAGCGTGTCTCTGGACCCAGCAACCAACTTCAACCTCCCACAGTTTCGCTCCAGAAACCAGAGCTACATGCGTGCAGTCAGTACCTTCAGTCAGGCAAGCTGTGTCAGCCAGGTGAGTCCAACCACTCGCAACACCACACGGCACTAATACACAGGTACAAGCAAGGACTATCTACATACAGTAAGTGGTTTCAAGCAAAGGGCTTTAGCTGTCTGAGATGTCCTGTTTTTTTCTCAGATTGTGTCTTGAGCTGATGTGAAGATTAGACTTCTTGTAGACTTGATGCTACCTTAAGTCAAATGATCTATGCTTCATTAAGGGGTTTCCACTTAAAACAAGCTTAAGGTATTGACTGATCATTAGCTGATCCAAGTTTGTCCAAGTTGGTTTAGGTGTAACAGTTGAATACTTCTGGTGGGGTCTTGTACAACCTGCTGGGTTATCTTTGTCAATCTGGTTGGAGTTGATGGATGACCTTGGCTGAACTAGTGGGGAATAGGTTGGTCTGATTAACTGTGTTCCAAAACCTAGTTTGATGTAGGTGGTTGGCCAGTGTAACTACCAGCTGGTCAGAGAGAAAACGACTGAGTAGTTAATCTTGGTCCAACTGATTAGAGTTGGTAGACAACTTTGCTAAAGTGGTGGAGATATTAATCTGATCAACTACATTCCAAAAATCAGTTTGATTTGGGTGGCTAACCAGCAGAACTACCAGCAGGTTGGACCAAGGACAACTTGGGAGGTCATCTTGGTCAGCTTGAGTAGGGACTGGTAGACCCCCTTGGCTAAGCAAGTGGGAAATATGTTGAGTTGATTAATATCTCAGGTTATGCATGTAACCATGGTTCCCTGAGAGAAGAACAAGACACTGCATCCTCTAGCAGTCACTATGTGGAACACCTTCAGCATGGCCTGTGTCTGTAGCACATGTCTGAACATGACAATAACATTGGCCAGTGACAACCTATGACGTCACTACCAGTGTGACAATAGTATAAAAGGGCGCCAGGGGAATACATCATCAACTTCTTCGTCTGCAATAATGAAGCATTCGTCCTGAGGCATGGCAAGAAAAGAGGATGCAGTGTCTCATTCCCCTCTCTCAGGGAGCCATGGTTACATACGTAACCTGATATGTTCCCTTTTGAGGGAACACTAACTGCGTCCTGTAGCAGTTGCTATGAGGAACGGAATACCCACGCTGCCATGCTGAGGGAAGTCCATGCCATATTCTCTGAGGCAAGCACTAAGCATCAACTCCACAGTGAAAAACCATCTGTGTCACCCCTTGGATGCATCAGCGGTTGTCAGTGACACTATCCCCTTTGGCCAAAGCTACATACCCAAAATAACTTAACTGTTAAGGGCTGACAAGGAAGTCCGGTCCCAGGGCAGAGCTCAAAGGCTTGGAATCAGATAACAATGTGATTAATTTAAGGGGATATGGCTGGGTGTCTAGGTATCACCATATTACCAGACCCTGGCCTTTCACTTAGGGGGACTTCATACATCTACCCCTAATTCTCCCAGGGGGGCTACAGGATAGCCAACAACCTGTCCAGTGCAAATGGAATTGCAAGGAACCGGCAATATACACCTTCACTGTACCTGAGACAGAGACTTCCTGTAGGATCTCTCTCTCCAGATATGCTGGTAGGCATATACCCCCACAGCCCAGTCAGATTGGAGACAGTGTTAAGGTATCAGTAAAGATGCATATGTAGAGTGGGACCCAAGGTAAGAAAGGGTATAATGCCGGCAGTGCGTGACGCTTACCATAAATGGATTTTAGAAAGGACACAGGATGCTCAGCGAGTGCGCTTACCATAAACATGGATTTTAGAAAGCACTCAGTGCCGTTATAAAGGCCATGAAGAGGCCTAGCAACCTGGTATGACTGCATCATGGAGCTCTAGGGAGTGGAGTACTCGACTCTAAGTAAGAGGACTCACATACTCGACCTCGCACATAACACGACTCATGAGAGTAACATGCTCAAGGTGACCCATCAAGCCGTGAGGATGCACTGTTGCTCACAGTCCATCAGGAGAGCCGAAAGAATGGCCTAACAACCTGATATGTTTGCTTCACAGGCCTAAAGGACAGAGCACTCAACTCTCAGAGTGAGAGGAGAACACACATGCTCAGAAGGGCGCATAATGGGGCCCTGGGAGTGCATATTCATAGGAGGCCCTCCAATTGAGGGGAGTTCTGCAAACTCAACCCTAAGGGCAGTCACATGGTGGGAGCTCCAGGGAGCAGCGGTGAGGCGGTCATCAGGGAGGCCAGGCAACTCCTAGGCAATTTCTGGAGACATGAATGATGGTAACAACACTTGGGATCACCTACAGTAGATCCAGTCCATCAGTATGCAGTTTTTATGTAAAAGGAACCAGCAAACACATAATCAGTGCAAGCACATGGAAGCACCTAACCTCAACAACATAATGTTACTGCATCACTGTACAATACCAGGGTTAGGGCACCAGATTCTGTGCCAGTGATGGACTCACAGGTGGCCCAGAAGCCCGAAGGAAGTACAGTCAAGCTCCTAGCCTCAAAAAGCAGGGTAGTGAAGTGACGTGTGGCCAAGTATGGTGACCCATACTCGAAATTTGTGCTCTGCATTTAACCCATCCAAGTTTAAACAAACAGCAGTGAACACACACACACACACACACCATGAACACACACCCGGGGCAGAGGGCAGCCAATGCTGCGGCGCTCGGGGAGCAGTTGGGGGTTCGGTGCCTTGCTCAAGGGTCTCACCTCAGTCGTGGTATTGAAGGTAAAAGAGAGAGCTGTACATTCACTCCCCCCACCGACAATTCCTGCCGGACCTGAGACTCGAACCCGCGACCTTCGGGTTACAAGACTCTCTATCCATTAGGCCACGACTGCCCCACGACTGGGTACTCAACTACACCGTTTGTGTGTAAGGAGCACCAGCTCAGTTCAGGATATAAAGGAGGCTCGCAAGCCTACACTTAAGAAAGAGAAGGAGCCTAATTGAGGAGGCCTTGTAGGAGGCCATACATCCAAAGAGGTACCCAGGGCGGGGGGAGGTCCATACAACCCTGAAATGAAAGTAAAGGCGCACAGCATGCGTTCCTGGGGTGCAGTTATAATGTCAGGTCCCTTCCATGCTCTGCCTGTAAACTCCACAAATGGTCCGACTAACCGCGGGCGATAGGCAGAGAATTATCACCACATCCGCAACGCGCAGTATGTATTCAGCTCTCGCGGAAGCTAAACACGCTTTGTTCAAGTGCTAGATTCCCTCGGAAATCAAGTGAGAACAGAAACCGCTGTATGTGTCGCTTTGAGCTTGTTCAAGGTGAACACACTCATGCAAATGCTTAGCTGCTAACATAAACAAATGGCAGTGAAGATGAAGAAGAGGATGATGAATTCTCCTGGCTCCTCTTTTATACTATGGTTGTACCAGCCAATGTTATTCTCATGTTTAGACATGTGCTTCAGACACCAGTCAAACTGAAGGCGTTCCCTGTAGCAACCACTGGTTGATTTATGTGGTTGCCCAGCAGAACTACCAGCTGGTCAGGCCAAAGACAAATTGGGATGCCATTTTGGTCAACCAGATTGGAATTTGTAGCTTGCCTTGGCTAGGCAAGTGGGGAATAGGTTAAGTTGATTAACTATGTTACAAAACTCAGCATTATTTAGGTTTTTGAACCCCCAAAATACCATCTGACAAAAACACTTTGAGCTACTTGACTAGCTCGACCACCTTAAAGTTAGTATGCCTGTTTGTTTTTCCAAAGAGTTATGGAGATATTTATTTAAGAACATAATGTTTTATCATGCTTGGTTATAGAGGCAATAAGGCCTTAAAATTGTGATGTTACCTTTGCTGAATATTGTTCATACAAACAGCTGTTAAAACAGGATATCAGAAAGTTGAAGTTAAGGTCTGTTGAGCTGTTGTAGTAATAGTTAATGTGGGCTTAAGGTAGGTGGCTTTTTACAGGCTTTTATTGATGGAATAGGTTATAATTGAGTTGTTTTGTGGAGGTTTTATAGAACATGCTAAGTGTCAAACACATTAAAAAAATTCTATTTGTTCAAATTTCTGTTGTAATTATAGGAAGACTTAAAAGCAGTAATTTAAGTTACGTAGACATGCAGACTATGTATCTTTTAGCTTAATATTGAAGTTGATTTAGGAAAGTTAGCCATCTTCTTATGCTTGGTTAATGAACATCTTTGCTTGTTGCTGTCTGCTGCTGTTGACTGTTTGTGTCATTTTCCCTCTGAAAGTTCTTCAAACAATCTGCATTTCTTCATTTACCTATTATGAAGTTATATTCCAATCTGAAATGTTTTCTCTTATCCTGTTGCTTTTTGACATAACTCTACTGAGATGCTCAAGGTCGGAAATTGCCAGTGGTATATTCCTCCTGCTAACACTCCTTCATATTTACTGTGCAAAGGGGAAGAATCAAAGTGAGAAAGAGAAAGGAAGAGGAAAAATTAAGGACTGCTATTCCTGTTTTTGTCTCTCAGGTGAGTGAGACTGAGGTCAATGGCCAGTTTGAGTCAGTTTGCGAGTCCGTTTTTAGCGAAGTAGAATCCCAGGCCGTGGAGGCCTTGGACCTGCCCGGCTCTTTCCGCACTCGAAGCCACAGTTACCTGCGTGCAATTCAGGCTGGGTATTCCCAAGATGACGACTGCTTGCCTTCAATGACATCCTCTACTGTCACTTCAACTCTCAGATCCACAACAGGTAACCGTATGCCTCAAATCCCACCTGAGAGGAGAGAGAGAGAGAGAGAGAGAGAGAGAGAGAGAGAGAGAGAGAGAGAGAGAAGGCTTAGAGCACATACCCGCCATACATTCAGCACATGCTGAACAACATACTCTGGCATACCTACATATGTACAGTGGGATTCCCTTGTGCTTGAGAGATGACTGACTTGAATGTCGTTTCCGTCAGCTCCTGTCTGTTGTGTGTGTTTGCTTTTATGTGTCTGTGCTCCCCGAGTGTTGAAAGACGGTTGCCTGCAATTCCCTTTGCACGAGTCATACGTCTTTTTCTGGGCTTCTGATTTTTTGGGTCCAGTGGTAATGAGAGGCTAGACTGGGGGTCAGAGGGACTTAGGCAGAGACACAACTCAGCATGCTTTTAACTAGCACAGCTGTCCAGAGCATGCAACACACCATAGGCAAGCATTTTCACACAACACAGACAGTCAGGTTAAGGTTGGGCAGGAAGGTTGGCTTTAGACGTGTTCACAGTCCTTAATTTTTTTGTGTATTTTCTGTCTTCTATATATTGAAAATTGATTAGTAGTTAAAAAAATAAATATGTTGGTTCGGTTTAGTAAACTTTAAAGGCTGTTTCAGTCCTGAATGCACAAAGCAATGACTGTGAACTGCATAAACAATTTTATGTGATATTATGTGTTGCATAAATCATCTACATTAGTGAGTAGAAAGAAATTCACAGTGCTTCAGAAGTGGGGGTCAAAAAGAAAGTTGAATCAAAATATTTGCTTAAAAAAATATTGAAATGAAAGTTTTCATTCTTCAACAAAATGAATCAGAATTAAATTTTAAAAACTAGATGCTAATTTACTGCCAAGTTAAATGCCTAGTGTTCAATGCATAATATTTAGTGAATTTTAGATTCTTTTATTTTAGATTAGTGTATTATATTGTCATTTCTGTATGCTAAACCAACTGCTCCACATGACTAAATCCTTTATTTTATAGAAAATATTAATTTATTTTAGAAAAATAAAATCTTCTCCTTAAAGATGTCATTTAACCACTTAAGGGTTTGGTTTATTATTTTGAATATTATATTGAATTATACAGAATAATAACAGGATATTTTAGTAGTGTATTTTTTACTTTTTGAAAAATGTCATTGTAATTTTGCATGTGAGTAATTCTCCTGTCGCTGAAGTGAAATTTTGGTTGGTTTGTTAATGCAATAATTGAATTATGATTTAATAATCTCTGTATGAGTTCAAAAATTGGAGGTGAAAACAAATCCTATTATCCTAATCCAGTTTTAACATTAATCCTAAATAATGAGTAATTTTCACAACCTAAATGAGTTTAGGAAGACCTAACAGAGCAATTGTGGAGGTTTTGTGCAACACATACTCATGAGAATGTGTGCATCACGTGTCACAGTTTCTTTGTGCAAGCAAAATGCCGCCTCCGCACCTTGTCCCAACACCCCTGCTGTGTCTGGTGTACACATGGAGTAAAGCTATGAACCCTATTGAAATGCCACAAATTGATGTCAAATGACACTAAAAATACTTATTTTTTTCAGTTGTTTACATTTTGAAACCAAAAGGATACTTTCTTTTGTATGATTTGTTTGGTCACTCCAGTCCAACTTTGTTTCTTTCATTTAATGTGGGCTTCTTTGTGTTTGTTATTCAAACTGGAGTGTGATTTGATTGGACCTTCATACTGCCAAAAACTCATACTGACAACACACCGAAGACTCTAAGGAGAAAGGAGAGCTCTCCAATCCCACCGTCTCACTCTGCTGAAGTGCTTTCACCACATATGGCTCTGTATGCAATCCCTGTCAGCTCAAGTCAACCGGCTGTAGGACTAAACCATTTTCTCAAAAGGATCTCCTCCACTCTGTTTCACTCTGAAGGACTTCTTGTTTCAGCAGTCCTGTACTACTTTGGATTTACAAAAAGAACCATACTTTGCGTATGTGTAGAAGCTAAATTAGGTGGTTTCTTCCCTTAAAAACTTACAAGAAAGTTCAAATATTTACTTGAGCTCTGGTATCAATGCTCTCTGGTTCTGTAGTTAATTCAAAAGCACTGACCAATCAGAGTAATATTATCAAGCATATCCCATAGATGAAGCTAAATTTAATTGCTGCTAAAATCATTGGGAAATATTGAGTAAGGTGTTGGGTGTTCTGTGATGGTGGAGAGGGAGGGTGGGCGGCATGGCCCCTCATTGGCCATCACAGGAAAGAGATCCAGGGGAAAAGAGCAGCTGGAGAGATGCCTGTCACAGGTATTATAATGTCAACACATCTTTCAATGGATATGTGTGTTTTTGCACTGCCTTCTCAATTAAATCAGGACTAATCCTTTGAAAGACACATCACTGAAGGTCAGATTAGGGACAACCAGTGTTCAGTTGCCAAATTAGCAATGCTTTTCCATGAAGGGCATTTCAAAATATTTATTTTATTGCAGGATTAAATGTTGTTTATTACCACAGAAAATAATTTTGATTATATAACAAAAAATGTATTTACAGTAAAATGTGCACTTACAGTGAAAGCCTATGGGGTGAGACATGCTGGAGGGTTTAGAAGTACAGTTGTGAAGAACGTAATTTTTTAAGCGATACTATCACACTAGTCTCATGTTCACACGTGTAATGTTTAAGTCTTATTTTGATATTTTTGCAATACATTGTATTTTACTGGTGCAATGCCTTGCCCCATAGAAATCTATTGAAAGAGCATTACTGTACTTGTAAATGCATTTTTTTGTTTGTTTTTACAAACTGATGGATGAGTTTAAATTTTGTGGTAATCGACATCATGTCACAGATGCTGTCACTACAGCATAAATTTAACCCAGAACATTAAATATTCAAATGAAAATGATCAAATGCAAATGATCGAATGGTAAAGCAATTCTTATTCATTTTTATTTCATGCTTCTTTTTTTTTGTTGTTAAAAATGTTTGGGTCACTTTTAAAATTTCTCTTTATTTTAACACCAACCTTGGAACCCTTGGAGGACAAACGTGGCCAGCTAAATGCGGTTGGAAGTAAGAGCTGGTGTGGAAGATTTCAGCTGTGATGGACAGTGGGATTGCAGCCTCTGCCTGGTGCAGCCCTCATAAAGGACTTTATTGGATCGTGTTTCTTCTTAATCCCGCCCCTATAATCTCCACATGGTCCAATCAGCTTGATAGATGGGCTTTTCAACATATTCAATAGGGTTCATATCTCCTTGCCTGAATGATTGTGTGACATTTTACTGCCTTTTCATCTTTTCTGTTGCACAAAAACAAGACAATCCTTAAAATTAGACTCCACATTTCCCACAATGCTCTGTGATTTGATAAATGGATAAACGGTGGTTACTAGTATTGAGATTTTTTTATTGGCTATGCTGTGAAGAGATGGAAAGGCTGAATAGATGAGATGCTCTTTGATGTGAGTGAGAAGGCAGTGTAAACACACATCTGAAAGCTAAATGTATGTGAGTAAAAGAAAGTGACCCTGACAACACAATGTGCTATGAATTTCATTCAGTACATTTTTAACATGAACACTTTCATTAAACGAGTGGCATACTGATGAATACTTTTATCAGTTTTTTGGGGGGATATAAATAGATATAAATAGTATTTACCTGCAGCACAAAGTCATTCATAATGTATACATGCAATAAAGAGCTGCTTTGTAGTTGACAAATGATACCTACAATTGATTATAGGTAAATATTCACCTCATCCAGCTTTATAAAATATCCTGTTACCATTTTTATGTGAGGAACCACTGCAAATAATTCAAGCCCTGGCTCATTGAAAATATGTGCTTGTGGCAACATTTCTGCAGCACCCAATATTATGTACCTCATTGCATATTTTGCATTAGTTTCAAAGTAAAATGTCCAGTGAGTGGTGCTAAAATGCACATTCAACAGGTGACCGTGGCCACTTTTAATATGTTGGTACAGGCACATATTGCAGTGTTTTTATTATGCTACTTCAAGCACTTATTGGTTCACAATTCAAATGTCTGGGGTGTGTCGCTAAAAGGCTAATGCTCTATCCTGTTGGAAAATAACATGCTCCTTACACCACACCCAACCTTAAATCTACCAGATAATGTTAACGGATGCAAAAATAATATAAAACGCATTCACTGATGCAGCTGTGCTATTTTAACTTCCTTCTACATGGGTTTGAGTTGTTTTGTCAAACCAACACAGTATTTCCAATGAGCTTGGGTAGAATGATTTGGTGCATGAGTGAAGAGTCCGAATAGCGAAAATTTTTAGACCTTTTTGCAAACCTGAATAGATTACCAAATCTGGCATCACAAGTTCTGATTCTAAACAGCTGATCTAAAACACAGAACTTGACTGCTGAAATATTAACAGCGAAAATTATTTTCAGGTTGATATACGGCAATCCTGTGTACATATAATTATTTATTAGTAATATTTTGCTGGGCCATACTGGAGGGGTATTTGACTTGGGCTCGTGACTCAGTAAAAAGAGTCTAGCTACACCCCTGCATTAAACCTAGTTGGAAACTAGTTGCTTGCGAGCCTGCAATTTAGCATTAGCAGCAGAATGGACTTGCTTCCCCACTGCTGCTTCTGATGAAATCAATCTAATGTTTTGTCTTGTTCTTCAGTCTCTCTTCATAAACTGTCAGAAGTTCAAAAATTGTACCTTCTCGGGTATCACAGCTTGTCACTGTAGCAGTACCCTCAAAGGGACACCTTTGTACCTTCTTTACCCCTAAAGGGTTTATGTTAGTACCTTAAAGTAGTAATATGTACTCTTATGGTACTATCATGAAACCTTGAGGGGTAAAGAATGTACAAAGTACTTTGAGGGTACTGCCCCAGTGACAAGCTGTTGTACCACTAAAAGGTACAATTTTGGCACTTTTTTTTTCTGGGAATGTACTTGATACATGTGAATTTTCTCCCAGGAACCGATGTAGTACGCAAACTTGTGAAAATTGTGTGTACAGGGCCTTTACTCACATACTGCTACTACACGACACAAGTGTTGACGTTAGATAAAGTGAGAGGCTTCACTGAATTCCACAGCTGTTCGTCCCTTTGAATATCCCTATTTCCATATTTAAATTTGTCTTCCAGAGGGGTATGATGCAATGGAGGGCACCTCATTGCTAAATGAGGATATAATTGATGACGATGATGGCGCCAGCTCCTCGGCTTATCAAGAAATTGAGCGGTTTGAAAGAGAAAATGCTGCGCGTAGTCAACACAGCACCAGTTCCACGGTCACGGCTGTCTCCATTCCTCCTACCTCCACACATGCCTACCAAGTCCCGTGTCCGCCCCCATCCCAGCCCCCACCGGATCCTCCCGTCCCGCAGGCTATTCAGGCTTTCAAGGAGTCCGCAAACATGGTGGCCGCCTTCAACATGCAGTGGAAGGAGGAGATTTCGGCAATGCGCTATGAGCTAGCGGAGCTGCGCAGGGACGTCTGCGGAGAGCTCAAGACTTTTAACAGCAACTTCTTTAATTTCACGCAGTGCTACAACATGTGGACAATGTGCCGGGAGGCTGCCACTGGCACCAATTCCAGCACCAGCGAAAGGGTGTCCGTTGGCGTCCAGACTGGCGCTAACGGCCTGGTGAGACAAAACACTGCAGACGCCTCAGTAATGTGCCAGCCCGAACCGGCTGCCTTCAACATTTTCGACTTGATGGAGCCTCCACGCATCAAGATCACAGAGGGAACTCCTGAAGGAACCACGGCCACCAACAGCCCAACCAGTCCTACCAGTCCAGGTAGAGCCACCACTGGCCCATCGCTGTCCAAGCCATTGGGAAGGTCCAAATTGGACACTGGCAAGAAGAAGAAGAGCTGCAGTCGAGCGGACGGTCAAAGAAGTGCCAGCCTTGAACTCTGGTGCAGAAAGTACACTAGTGGACCAATGTCCTACTTATCTCTATCCTTCTGATCATTCTTGTCATTGGAAAACTGACTTCGTTTCTGAATCAACACTATACACATTTATCCAGAGAAGAGCTTGTCTCTTTTCTCTTGGCAAAGATGATACCTTGGCTCAAATGCCGACAGGAGAAGGTGCCGTTTTGGCATAACAGGGATAAGTGTAGCTATTCTAGAGGGATCCATTTGCTGTGCCAGATCATAAAATCTGTTTACATCACCACGGAGATTAATCATGAATGTCATTCGCATTGTAAGGAATGTCGCAATTTGTCTGACTGTCACTGTCATTGTTTTTTTTTTTTCATGGCTAAAAGCAGTTTTTGTGTGACAGTGGTGAATAATCGCAGCACTCAATTTGACCAAAAGAGGATATGAATGCAGCTGGAAGATGGCTTATACATTTAACGCTTATCAAATAAAGCGAAATGCATTCAAATTTGGCAAATTCCTTGAATATATGTCTTTGCATTGTTTTTAAGTTAGTTATTTTATTTGTTGTAGACTTGGGTGAAAATATGGAATGCCATTAATTTTAGTGACAAAGTCAACGAGACAAATCAAGGTTTTCAGTCATGAGGTCAGTTTGTAGGCCAACACGAAAGGCTAATTTGACATGATATCCCACTGAAATATTGAATGGATTTTTATACATTTCAAATTTAGGTTTATTTATGAGTATAATAAGTGGTTAAGATTAGCATTAAATGTTGTGCTACAACATAAATGATCAGATTTGAAATAATTGTGTGCTTGCTATCAAGTTGCTACTTAAGAACTACAACTACCACAATGATGCGAGTGTACATGCTATGTTAACTACTATGTACTAACATTTGAATTTAACATTTTATACAATGCACTTATTTTGTGCATACATGTTTTTATATTGAAAATAACCTGCTTGTAATTACATATGTAATTACACTGATGACCAGACTCCTAGCCAAGAGCAGCAAAAGTGTTTTGCATGAATACAATAAGTGCACTGTAGAAAAAAAGGTGCAAAAATTGTAATTTTAAGAGTACAACAGCTTGTCACTGGGGCAGTACCCTCAATGAGACACCTCTGTACCTTCTTTACCCCTAAATGGTTATAATAGTACCCTAACATGCACTTTTTTCTGACAGTGTTCCATTTATGTCCTTATGTAGCAACTTTTTAAAGTTTTAAAATTCACATTTGAACCATGACTCTGCAATTTATGTTGTAGAACAACATATTTTATGACAAAATTTGCCATTTCATTGGTCTACTAACTGAACCGCTCTAAAGCTGTCACACAACGCTTTTGCTTTTCATGCCAAGTGAACATGATGGTCCATGCACAGCAATCATGTTGAGCTTTTTGGTCTCAGTTTCCCAGGAGTGTCACTAAATTCAAATGTTATTTTAACTCAAGCAGAAGCCCTTACCATATTTATTGTAACTCTACACCTGCAGTGTGTCATTACTAGCCAATATAGTATACAGAAAGCATCTGTGGACTATTTATAAAGTAGTGCTGAGTGGTACATCTTTTTATTATTGTTATACTTTAATCAAGAATGGAAAGAGATGCAATTTATTTGACTGAACAATTCAAAGATGGGTATCTCCCTCAATGTCAGATTTCTCAATAGCTGCTTTTTTGACCTCTACCCTCAATCCTAAAAATATAGTTACAGCTGTGCAAAGTATAAGTAGTTAACCATTACAGAGTCTAGAAATATGATGTCCCTTTCATAAATATGATATGTATATATGTGGCATATATTTGCTGACATATATTGCGTCAGTAATAAGTCATGGAGACCCACATAACTCACAATGCATATGACCCTGCCACATTATCCCCTGCTCAATAAATACACATTTTGTATCCTGAATATACTAAAAATAACTAAAACTTGCTTTTATGAGAAGCAGCCTACATGAAAATGTACAGTTCTCAATTGCAATACTGATAAGTCCTAATTACAATTATTGACTAATTTTATATAATTTGATTTCATGTTAAATAGCAAACCAGTTAATGGCATTTTAAGAATTGCCTTGTTAGGTGCTTTTCTGAAACTGAATTTAGTTTTGAATTCTATTGCATTTATATTATTTTGTATTAATTAATGCACTACAACATATCTTTCAGGATTACATGAACAGCCTTCTTGTAGACTGGAAGTACAATCATTTTATTTCAATCAGTGCTTACTATTAAAGCATTTGCATAATTCTGCTGCTCCTCCGCACTCTGTTAATAAAATATAGTGTACAATGTATATAATAAAATCATATTTATTCATATTAATTTCCCAACGATTGTTGCATTTAGGAATTTGTTTAACAGTTGCAATCTTCAGAAGACTATATACTTATTTTCAATAACTCACAATGAATTGCAGAAATGAAAATGACTATCGCTCAGCACTACTATAGTTTTCTACGTTTAGTAGCCTCACAACATGATGGTCCGTGTAATTGTGACCTTGAACCCCCCCCCCCCCCCCCCCCCCCCCCACCAACCACACACACCACATTCATTTATTTTTTAAATCAAGAATATAAATTCAAAACAGATACTGAATTTCCCTTTCCCGTTATTTTATTTATTTAGTTAATTTTATTAATTTAATTATTTGGGATTTGTCCTAATCACCTAATCCAATGCCCTGGATAGTGATTCCTTTAAACATTTTCCATTTCAAGTCACTTTTTCATAATTTAAAGGACCATCAGAATTTGTCTCCACAGGACACACACAGCATGTGGAACCAGTTATGTACAAAATGTACATGCACAAAATTTGTAAATCGAATCATGTAATTCATTTTATTTATTTATTTATTCAAGGGTTTGTTTTCAGGACATTCAATCTCCATGTGCCACTATAATAAAAAATAAATGAGACACTGTGACACTTATGAAAAACTTGCATTTATCCTCCATTTATAAATGTAGTTAGCATAGAAAAATAGGTATTATGTTAAAAAATATAAGAAATACATTCCTTGTATTTTTATGTACTAGGGTTAACTTGTTTATTTAGAACAGAGGCTATATAAAACTATTTTGTTTACTGAAAATATCTATCATCATGCCAAAGTTTAAGGCAATATTTGTCTGCAAAATATTAAGTATATTTTAAGCCACTGCAGAAAAAAAGGAACGAGGAATAAAAATCGCTGCTGAACTAGTGTGATTTTAAGAAAAGTTGGTCGCAGGTTTCTTCCATTTGTTGTTGCAGGATCACCAATGGTTGTTCTTAGAGTATGTTACACCATAATGTCAGTACAGATATTAAAGTTTTGGCATGTTCCTACTGAGTTGTAACAAAAGTTTTCATTCTAAAAGGTAATTTCATAAGTATAGAAGAAATATAAGAAAATGCATCACTCATATCTTCATTTACCTTGAATAAATTATGAAATTCACTATTTTTGTTCATTTTATTTTATAGTCAGATTTGTCAATTTTACAGTCAATTTCTCTGTGCGTGAGCATTTCTAACTTTAGTTTCAAACTTTCAAATACCTTTTTTTTTTTCAAAAACTTCCAGCATCCATGAAAACAGTTATCCAATGAAACCATCTTAAATCCATTAGCTCTAGCCTAGCCAATTTGTTTTGGCTTTAAAGACACTGTCAAATGCCCATGCTCCTTTGCAATGCACAGAGTGGCACGGTTTGAATGTACTGACACCGTCATCACTAGTGATGTCATTTCTAGGCTTTTTTTTTAAACTCATCAGTCCGTGGGTGGGATCTTGCTGATGTGTGTCCTGTTGCACATGGGAGATACTGATTTATAGAGTTTAACTGATCTAACAGGTGGCATTATTAGAGAGTATGAGATGATAGCCTTGAAATCTTAAAATTATTTTATCAATGATTTTTATTTCTACAATAATAGGACAGTTCACTCAAACCTGAAAAGTAGGGATGCACCGATACCGATACTGAACTCCTGTTCTCGAACTCGTACTCGTTAAAATGCCCAGATACCAAACGCCGATACCACACAGCATGTGTTTAGTGCCATATTCAGAACACTGACAACAGAACAACAGACAGCAGAACGGAGTTATTAGAGATTAAGGATGTCTATGAAGTATATGTATGCAATGAATATAATGTTAAACATTCAGTATTGACTGTATAGCTGATGTGCGCGAGCTGATAAGCAAAGCACGCTGAGTGGATTGAGCGTGCGGCGGCGCAGATGCGCGAGCTTGTCGAGTGAATATACCTTTCTCATCACAGGAAAGTTTGTAGTTTGGTCGGATATGTCAAAAACATGTAAGTAAAACAATGCACAAGTTACTTAACGGTAGAGAGAGAGAGAGAGAGAGAGATTAGAGAGAGGCGCATTCTGTTGTGTGGTCTTTGATGTTCACTCACTTAGCACGCGCATCATTTGGATTAAAACTAAGTCGTAAAAAATAAGACATTTATAGGGGCATTCACTATAAACGTCATTTATTTTTAACCTTAGGCATACACGACTTTCTGGCGAAAGTGAATCTAGCAGCCTGTGTGAAATGCGCTAGGCTGTACTATTTTGCATCAGTACAAATACGTGCATGCGTTGCGCGTGTTTTGCTTGCTTGAGTGTTTGTGCATTATATGAGTGGCTTTGTAATATAAATCGCAGCATGTTTCAGATGAAAATAACGCGACTTCTATTTCTGAAAATATTAGTTAGGAGATTTATAATGAGTGGTTGGCTGCATTATTACAGCAAAGCTCGTGATTACGGTACTGAGCCGCTGCAATGGAGCAGCTCTAATGATATTAAATTAAAGATGATGTACCATAGAACAAAAAATTCAACGTACAGTGAAAGTAACAAAAACCTTGTAAAATACATTTTAATGGGCATAATTAAGTGTGAAAATAACCAAAGGATACACAGTCAAACCAAAAATTATTCAGAGACCAGATATAATTTTTGATATTTTTTTACTAGTGGGTGCAGGACACTATAGTTCATTTTGTAAGTGAGGATAGCAAAATAAATAAACTGTGACAAATTATACCCAAAAAATTCTTCATACAGTGGACTACCAGTAAAATTTATACAAATTTGGGACCAACAATTATTCAGACCGAGTCTACAATATACATACCTTTCTATCAAAGTTATCTAGCATTATCAAGATGAATTTGTTCTGACTCAGTTTAACTCTGAGTTCTCGTTACATTTTATTACCATTTTCTAAACTATAGCGAATAAACTGTGATAATGTGAGAAATGTTGAAGGTGTCTGAAAAAATTTTGGTTTGACTGTATCTATTTGATAAATGAAGTTAACCAACTAACATTATACATACCCTTTTGGTTTCTGTACCCAATATTTAAAAAATGTACAAATGCAATAAAATATAGGTACTCGGTATCGGCAAGTACCAAAAATAAAAGTATCGGTATCGGGCGAGTACTGGAAAAAATGGTATCGGTGCATCCCTACTGAAAAGGTTGTCATTTACTCAACCTTATGTTGTCCCAAACTTGCATGGCTGTTGTGGAGAGAAAAAGAGGATATTTTTAAAGATTAACTATTTTGTCCTTATAATCAAAATCAGATCCAAAACAACATTGACCCTATTAGCGTTCAATGTATGGACATTTTTTTTAAATATCTTCTTTTGTGAAGAAAAATGTAGGAATGACATGAGGCTAAGCAAATGAATTTTCATTTTTGGGTGAACTATCCTTTAAAGTGGTGAAGATATGTTGTTTGCCTCTTTTTATTCTGTCAGAAATAAGAGAATCACATTGAAAAACAGTGACAGAGAATGTCTGGTGGAAAAAAAATGTATGGATTTTTATAAATTAATAGAATATTCTGTTGTTATATTCTAAATGTCCGTAGTTTGGAAATCTATGATATGTTATTCCATGATGAGCTTTATCCAAGGAAGGGGTTTTAGCCATAAGAAAACATTAACAGCTAAAAGGGAACCCTATAATGTTAAAGAAATTATATGATGCATTATTATTTTATTTATTTTTTTGTGGTGCAAGAAGGACCTAGGAATTGTTATTTCGCATTCAGATATTGGTTTATTACTCTATATATTGCATTGTCAAGATCTTATACATTTTTTCTAAAAAACAATTGGCCAATACTAGGTAAAATAATGTTTAATTCCCACAGAGGTGTAATAGACTGATGAATTGTTCCAGTTTTTTATTTCTGTTTTTGATTTGCTTGGAGACATGTTCAGGGAATGAAAAAAAAAAATGTTTGTTTAAAGGTGCTGCTGATATCGCAGATGTTTTCATGATCTTCATTCATTCTATGCAAGTCCTGTGTTTATCTGTACCAGTCACTGGCATGTGTCTATTTCATTTTAAACAACACTTAAAGGGCCATGAAAATGAAGCCCTTAGATATTTTTTGACAAACCTTGCATGAATCTCAGGCATTTACTGTAACCCTTTGCCTCTTTTGTTGCTGTTACTAATGTTGTTATAAGAGTTTGCATTTGTTTGTTATGCTAATTCATACAATTTCAAAGTAGCAGCTACATATTTTTTTAACATTGTTAATACAGTAAGTAAAGAAAAGTTATGTATAGTGTGGTTATATGTGAATAAGGCAATGTGTCCTCTGTAGCTGTGAAATTTAGATGCCATGATGATGATTTATTGGGTAATGGGATTTAATGGGATCACCAAAAACCAAAAAGTATTTTTTTAAATGTAGCTTGCTTATAATTGAATGCCAAAACTACACACTCCCCTTCTATAACAGATGTTATATTTGTCCAAACTATATTATGAGTGTAGTTCTAAAAATATGGATATCAGATAGGAAGGGATTAATTCTTATTTCACAATAATTTAATCGGTCATCATTTACTCACCCTTGACTCGTCCCAAACCTTAATGACTTTCCATGTTCATACAGGTTTGGAATGACTTGAGGGTGAGTAAATGATGATAGAATTTTCATTTTTTGAAGTCCTTTAATGTTTCAAAACTTGTTATATGTGCTTCTCTTTCCAAATTAACTGTGATTTGTTTTTTGTTTTTTTCAATGTATACATGCTTATGTCGTTTTTCTTTTTCAGAGATAATATATACAGTTATATATATATATATATATATATATATATCATATATATATATATATATATATATAAATGAAAGATTATCAGATGGACATAGATTGTGCGGGTGTTTTCAATCATTTGACATCAGAATTTCATGTGGGATCATAGCTACACTGCTGTGCTCAAAGAAGTGTTTAAAAGAAGAAAACGAGTGAACCATTTGAAAGTATGTTTCTTCTATAACCAAACATTAACATAATAGGCAGAATTAAAAAAACAAATAAAAATGCATTACAAATGCATTCACCTCTCGGACCCTTTAATTGACAGACTTATTTAACCACATACATTGCTTGCAATCATCATGAACATGGACATCAACACTTAGGTAGCTTGGTTTAGTGTGGAGATTTTCAGATTAATTTTTTTAGATTTGATCAAAGGAAAAATCCCTTACAATGCCCCAGCAAGAACGATATGCCACAAATTTGAATCATATTTCTGTGAAATCCTGTGAAATTCTCAAAACCTAATGAATGAATAAATTTTAATTGTGGCAGAAGCCACATAATTAAGTTTTAATGGCAGAAGCTAACTAATTTTTATTGATCATAATTTTTAATTGCACATGTTTACTCTACATTGTAGTTTTGTTGCTTTTAGCGCTTAAAGGAATAGTTCATCCAAAAATGAAAAATTGGTGAAAATGTACTCACGTTCAGGCCATCCGAGTTGTAGATGAGTTTGGTTGTTCATGGGAACAGATTTGGAGAAATTAAGCATTATGTCACTTGCTCACTAATGGATCCTCTGCAGTGAATGGGTACCGTCAGAATGAGAGTCCAAACAGCTTAAAAAAAATCACAATAATCCACAAGTAATCCACACGACTCCAGTCCATCAATTAAATGCTATTCCTTTAAAGCTTTACATCTTTGTCAGTAAAAGAGAGAGAAATGATTTGCCCAGTGCACCCAAAATTAGGATTTTATAAATTTCTATGTTTATTTTTATTTTTATGTTAGAATTTTTTTCTTGTTAAATTTGTGCGTTTTATATATGTTTAGGCAGAATTTCACAGAATAAAAGTAGCTTGCTTGATGCATGATGACAGATCCAACACTGTCTTGATTTGCAAAAATTATTCAAATTGGAGCAATTGGATCATAATTATAGTAACTGCGTAAGTAACACTGAACTGATAATCGATACATTAAATATCCACTTTATTTCCTGAAAGATTTCGATCTTTCTTGTTGTTATTTATTATATTTATTTATTTTATGTAGACATTTTAATCTATACATGGTATTGTTTTGCTTACTCAGTAAATGCCATTTATTGATTTATGTCATCAGGGATAAAGGATTCATTTAAAATGAAATAGTATGATAAGGTTTTTATGTAACATAATTTTTTTAACAAAATACTATATCTAGCTTTTGGTTGTAGTTTTACAATTCTAACAGCACCTGCACGGAACTTCTTTGGAATCGCTAATTGTGTTGTTGGAGTTCTTTGTTTAATAAAAATTAAGACACATACATATCATCACTGCAGAGAGTGCATGACACAATGCATGAATCAGGGATAGTGTTTAGGTGTTTATGTTATATAGTGTTGAATTATTTGGCCCGGAGTTTTTTTCTGTGTTAATTTATTTAAAATTTTCTTCTTACTAAGCTATCACTTTTTTTTGTTGGTTTTTTTTTTCATTTAGGGGCCGTTAGCTTAGCTGGGGGGGCGTTAGAATGACGGTAGAGTCTGACAGGGCTCCTTGTAAGATACCTGTTGGACTTCATTTCACATCATTGGTTTGTCTATTTCATATAATTAGAAAAATGATTATCTTTATCCCCCAAAAAAAAAAAATGAGGCAAATATAATAACATATTTCATCAAATTAAAAAGACCTATTTAAAAGGATTTATGTGATTTTGTCATGATCTTTGTTGTTTTTAAACACATATTATTGCTATTATTATTATTATTGATTTTTTTGTGTTGAAGTGTTTGATTTGTTATTTGAATTCACAGGGGATCGTGCATGATTACAGCATCAATAGCATAAATTAAACCGAATACGTTTTTATTAAGTATGTGCTATAACTGTAGTGGTCCTAAGTAAAACTCTTAACATTTTTAATAAGCACATTCAGCCAATAAGAACATGTTATTTAAAAAGGAATGAAAACATGTTTAAAACAATTTAATATTTAAAAACAACATTTAAAAGAAAATGATGTAAAGTGGATTGTAATAATTTACAATTTTATATTACCCCAAATAATACCAAGTGACAGCAGCTTTTTACCATAGGACAGGGTAGCTGTATTTGGAAATGTATTGATATAAATTTATAGTGATATAAATTATATAAACTGGAAAAAAGTTAGATTTATTGAGTTTTCACTAGGATGTTGTGTTGAATGATTTTAGTTGATTGTAGTTCTCTATCGAAACAGTCTCTCATGTTGCATTTATGATGCTTTGGGGAAACTCAAAAACTCAGGTTTTCCTCCGAATACTGAAGCTTGATTTGTTAACATTTGTGCAGCTGCACAAACCTATGGCATTTCAGCCAGCCAGTGCGGGTGGAGCCGACTACCTATTTATGTTGGCGCTGAATGCCATTTCATCAGAATCTTTCTCCTTCAGAGTGAAAATTATGTCCTCACTGGACTCCAAAGACGGAGAATGAAGGAGCCTGTTACTTGCCGTAGAAGAGCCCCTGCAGAGGAAAGATACTTTCCCACTCAGCGCTTCTCCTCTGCGGCCATCTGGGAATAACTGAGAGCAAATTTTGGCGGCGTTTGTTTCAAAATGCCGCACCATGAATGTGTCAGACGAGCACAGGGAAGGTGTTGCTTGCCTCCCCGGATCGGATTGCTCTCACAGCGAGAGCATGAGTCTCACCTCGCTTTGCTCATGGATCGCCTTCTTTACCTCCATTGATGGTGTCAAGCAAAAGAGCTATGAGAAATACCTTCCTCTTAAAGAGACCGTCGCTGAGCACCTCTGCCCGCCCACAGCTTTGGGATGGAAAGCCAAGGCTGTTCATCTGTCCATGCAGAACTACTTTAGCCCAAGCGGCTAGGGCCTAATCCACAGCGGGGCAGGCAGGCTCAGCGCTACACACTATGGCGGTCCCCCAAGTTTTTCAGGCCAAGCACCTTCAAGCCATGGATGAGTCTGGTCCAGACCCAGTGGATTTAAGGCTGCCTGAAAACCTCAGACCCCTTGCTGCCCGGCTGCAGCCTTGAGAAGCCATCCCGTGCATGCCAAGTTGGGTTCTGCAAACTCTAAAATGAGGCTACTTGTTTAAATTCGCTCGCAGATCTCCCCGTTTCAAAGGTGTGGTCCAGACTTCAATTCAGGACAGCAACGCTCACGTTCAAGTGCAGTGTCTGCTGGTGAAGAGAGCTATCGAAATGGTCCCACCAGAGAGCAGTGAGTCAGGCTTTTACAGCCGTCATTTCCTCATTCCAAAGAATGATGATGGACTCAGGCCCATCCTCAATCTCAGGCTCCTGAATGACACCTTTGCCCAGGGGACTGGTTTTTATCAGTGGATCTGAAAGATGCTTGCTTTCTTATCTAAATAACCATCCATCACAGACCGTTCTTGAGATTCGTATTCAAGGTGATGGCTTAATATATAGAGTCCTTCCATTCGGCCTGTCCCTGCCTTCATGCACTTTTACTAAGTGCATGGATGTGGCTCTCTCCCTTCTGAGGCAGATGGGAATCTGTGTCATGAATTGCCTCGATGACTGGCTAGTTTTAACCCACTCAGAACATGAGCTCTGTGCTCACAAGTCGCTGCTTCTCAGCCACGGCTCAGAATCAATTCAGCCAAGGGTTGTCTATCTCCCAGCAGGTGTATCGCTTTTCTGGGGACAGTTATCGACTCAGCCCAGATGTGAACTTGGCTCACTCCAGAACAGCATCTTTCAAAATAGGGGCTTTCCTTCCCCTCAAAACTTTCCAGAGGATCCTGGGCCTGATGGAAGCCGCATCTCCTGTGATAGTGCTAGAACTGCACCACATTCAGCCCCTGCAGTACTGGCTGAAAACCTGTGTTCCATCCCATGTCTGGCATCTGGGATGCTTTCGCTTTCGCAGTGTCTCAGCTGTGGCCTCCTCCTATGTGCTCAGTGCAACCTTGGCTCATTGAGGGCAGTGCACATGCTGGGGAGACTGAACCATGGAGCGGACATGCTGTCCCAGGGCACTGTGTCTCCAGGAGAATGGAGACTTCACCCCTAAATGGTTCAGATGATTTGGGAGATCCTTGGGAAGGCAGAGGTAGACCTCTTCGCCTCAAAAGACAACTCTCATTGCCCAACATTTTTCTCCAAGGAACAGGATGTGCTGGCCCAAAAATGGCCCAAGGCCTGCCTGTATCGCCTTCTTTACCTCCATTGATGGTGTCAAGCAAAAGAGCTATGAGAAATACCTTCCTCTTAAAGAGACCGTCGCTGAGCACCTCTGCCCGCCCACAGCTTTGGGATAGAAAGCCAAGGCTGTTCATCTGTCCATGCAGAACTACTTTAGCCCTAGCGGCTAGGGCCTAATCCACAGCGGGGCAGGCAGGCTCAGCGCTACACACTATGGCGGTCCCCCAAGTTTTTCAGGCCAAGCACCTTCAAGCCATGGATGAGTCTGGTCCAGACCCAGTGGATTTAAGGCTGCCTGAAAACCTCAGACCCCTTGCTGCCCGGCTGCAGCCTTGAGAAGCCATCCTGTTCATGCCAAGTTGGGTTCTGCAAACTCTAAAATGAGGCTACTTGTTTAAATTCGCTCGCAGATCTCCCCGTTTCAAAGGTGTGGTCCAGACTTCAATTCAGGACAGCAACGCTCACGTTCAAGTGCAGTGTCTGCTGGTGAAGAGAGCTATCGAAATGGTCCCACCAGAGAGCAGTGAGTCAGGCTTTTACAGCCGTCATTTCCTCATTCCAAAGAATGATGATGGACTCAGGCCCATCCTCAATCTCAGGCTCCTGAATGACACCTTTGCCCAGGGGACTGGTTTTTATCAGTGGATCTGAAAGATGCTTGCTTTCTTATCTAAATAACCATCCATCACAGACCGTTCTTGAGATTCGTATTCAAGGTGATGGCTTAATATATAGAGTCCTTCCATTCGGCCTGTCCCTGCCTTCATGCACTTTTACTAAGTGCATGGATGTGGCTCTCTCCCTTCTGAGGCAGATGGGAATCTGTGTCATGAATTGCCTCGATGACTGGCTAGTTTTAACCCACTCAGAACATGAGCTCTGTGCTCACAAGTCGCTGCTTCTCAGCCACCTGGAGCTTCCTGGGCTCAGAATCAATTCAGCCAAGGGTTGTCTATCTCCCAGCAGGTGTATCGCTTTTCTGGGGACAGTTATCGACTCAGCCCAGATGTGAACTTGGCTCACTCCAGAACAGCATCTTTCAAAATAGGGGCTTTCCTTCCCCTCAAAACTTTCCAGAGGATCCTGGGCCTGATGGAAGCCGCATCTCCTGTGATAGTGCTAGAACTGCACCACATTCAGCCCCTGCAGTACTGGCTGAAAACCTGTGTTCCATCCCATGTCTGGCATCTGGGATGCTTTCGCTTTCGCAGTGTCTCAGCTGTGGCCTCCTCCTATGTGCTCAGTGCAACCTTGGCTCATTGAGGGCAGTGCACATGCTGGGGAGACTGAACCATGGAGCGGACATGCTGTCCCAGGGCACTGTGTCTCCAGGAGAATGGAGACTTCACCCCTAAATGGTTCAGATGATTTGGGAGATCCTTGGGAAGGCAGAGGTAGACCTCTTCGCCTCAAAAGACAACTCTCACTGCCCAACTTATTTCTCAAGGAAAACAGGATGTGCTGGTCCAAAAATGGCCCAAGGCCTGCCTGTATGCCTTTCCCCCAGTCACTCTGCTCCCTCATCAGACAGATCAGATCAGGGAGACCGGATGCTCAGCTCTACTGGTTGCTCCACTCTGACAAAACCAGTCGTGGTTCCCTGACCTGATTCAGCTGTCATCGACAGCTCCCTGGCCAATTCCACTGAGGAAAGACCTCCTCTCTCAAGCTAGGGGTTTCCTGTGGCATCCCCAAACCGAGTTGTAGAGACTTCATTTGTGGCCCCTTGACGGGAGCCTTTGCAGCTCCCCATGAAAGTAGCGAACACTATAACATAGGCCAGAGCGCCATCTACAAGGCGCCTTTATGCCCTTAAATGGTCCATTTTCTCTGACTGGTGTGCAGTCTAAAACTAAGACCCATCCTCTTGTGAGGTAGTGACCATTCTTTCCTTTTTACAAGAGCTGTATATGTGGAGGCTATCGCGGTAAACCATGCCCTTGTGGCCGGCCAATTGGTGGGAAGAAGGACCTATAGGGACCTATGTGGAGCACTTTGGCTGATATTGGCAGTCAGAGCAGCTCTTTGTGTGATTCGGAGGCTGCTCTAAAGGGCTGCCTGTTATGAGATCATCCCGCTGGATAGTTTATGTGATAACCCTGGCTTATGCCTCAGTGGGCTCTGAGTGCCCCATTGGAGTGAGGGCCCACTCCATTAAGGGGGTGGCCTCCTCCTGGGCTTGGTCCAGTGTAATTTCCATTGGGGATATTTGCAAGGCAGCAGGCTGGTTGTCACCATCTAGTTTTGCTAGGTTTTATAACCTGGACTTCCCTGCCCTTCAGGCATGGATCTTGTCCGCTTAATTGTCTTGCACCCCTAGTAAGTGATCTAGAATGAGTGCTTTGGCTGGTGGCCCGAGCCTTACTAGTTAATCTGTGTTTCTTAGGGCACTCATGGCAATACCCTAGACTTGGGCTTGCAGGACAGCTTCCGTTTTGTGCTTATAGCACAGCGCTATGGTAAATCATTCCCCCAAGCATCAAAAACACAATGTGAGAGACCATTTTGTTAGAGAACACTCTGTTTATAACGTAACCTTGGTTCCCTGAGAGAACGGGAACAAGCGTTACATGCCCTGCCATGCTATACCTCTGCACACAGGTCGATGCTGCCGCTTCTCAGTTGAAAGATTCTGATGAAATGGCATTCCGCACCAACTTATGTAGGCAATCAGTTCTGCCCATTTTGGTGGGCTGAAATGCGATAGGTTTGTGCAGCTTCACAAAAGTTAACAAATCAGGATTCATTATTCGGAGGAAAACAGAGTTTCCCCCAAGCGTCAGAAATGAAACACTCATTCTCATTATCTCAGGGAACGAAGGTTACATTTGTAACTGGAGTGCTATACTATGATGACATCCACTCTACATTCATGGGGGCATTGCCACTGTATGTATGTATGTATGTATGTATGTATGTATGTTGAGAAAAAAAGGTCATCAGGCTCTAACTTCAGATCTCGACCAAGAGGTGAGGTGTGCAAACTCGTCCTCCACCTCCACAGCTCTGATGGACTAGATGTGACATCCCTCTCTCCATCCACCTACCTGTAGTCACTGATTCTTCTGTGTATCAATCCATCTATTCAATCATTAATTCATTCACCATATGTCTGATCCACCACACAAGTATCACTGAAACACGTGAACAAGTCTGTTGGAATCAGAGAAATTAATCAAAACTCAAAGAAGTCACATTATGGCATTTTTTTCCTAAATAATATGATCCAAGATGGTAGACAAAGTGGGATTGAAAAAAGATTTATTACCCAAAAATAAATATTTTGTAATGTTTTTTGAAAGAAGTCTCTTATGTTCACCAAGGCTACATTTAATTGATCAAAAATACAGTAAAACAGAGGTATTGCATAAATAATAGTATTACAATTTTAAAATAGTAATATCTTACTGACCCCAAGCTTTTAAATATCAGTTTATGGATACAGTAGTATACCACAGTAGTGGTGGTGACATATATTATATCAACTATATAATTAGTTCAGTCTAAATTATTTTAACCAAATATGTGTGCATGTTATTTATTTTATGCTTATTAGACCATGTTGTTGTTGTTAGCTTAGCAATATGCTAATGTCAGACTCTATGGAAATCTTGATAGGTGAGTCTTCCACATACTTAATTTGATGAGTACTATTTATACAACACACACATTTATACTGCCTGTGTAGGGAGTTCACACTTATGATTTTACCAGTTGGTGGAGTTATTGTGGTTAGGCGTGATGTTAGGCGGTGAACAGTTGTTCCATCAAGTAAGAACTGTAGGCTGTTTAAATTTGTCAGACAAGCTCTTTTTTTATTTAAGTGGTTTTGAACATTGCTCATGAGATTTAAGAACCAGAACTATCCTTTAGGAAAGTAATATGTTCCGTATAGAATATTGCCCTGATAGCACACGTACATCACGTGTGAGTGTTTGCTCATCTACAATACATCTATAGGAGATGCCACTTTAAGATGTTTATGATTTAGAATGTATGTAAAACTGACATCTTAGAGACATCTATCAGATGTTTTGTACACAACAGATGCTTTCCAGATAAATCGATCTATAACAGACATCTTGCAGACGTACGTGTGCTACAGTTAGCCTAATTGTAATAAAGTAAATATACAAGTGCACCGTATGCAAAAATTGCTTATATTCATGGAATCCAGATGATCACTACTGTACATTTGCTGAAATATGTAGCTTTTAACAGAGCACATCATATGAGGGACTGTATCCCACAATGCGATCTTGAGACCTTGTGTAAATATCTGTACACAAAATAGGATTCTAAATATAAAATAATAATATTTATATCTTGGTCATGTGACACTTCAGCAAATACATTTTTGGAACATTTATAATTTCATTTTGTATACTGTTTCATACGTTTAGCTTAGTAGCGGATGTTTGCAGAAGTAGGTTCAAACCTATGACAAGAAAAATGAAATGAAATTATTTGTCCACAAGACCGTTAGGTAAACATTCTTGTGCAAATGTCTTGATGTAGGCCTACTTTTGTTCCTGTGTCTCACATCATCCTTCATCCATTTCATCACAGTTATTAAGCATATCACCTTCCACACTGTCAGAGTCCATGCACACATGATAAGGACGACCCAGACGAAACGTTCAGGATCAAGCAGCGCTCTTACTGGATTCTTCAGTGAATGACCTGGAACTATGGTGAATTTTAACCCCAGTTCCAGTTATGGAAGCACTGGAACTGAAATCTGATACTGATTCAATACCTTTGAATGATCATGTATTTCATTTAGACTGTTGTTTTTGTGTAAATGTAGTCATAATGATATGCTTTTAACCTTTTTATTGCTACATTTTAATTTAATTTAAACAGACTTTAGAAAAAAATCATACACAAATTCATATTGTAAGAATGTCATTTAGTTTGTTGGTGATTCACTTTTTTTTCATAAAAACATTTTCATTTAACTTATTTTAATGTTTTGCAAATTCATTCATGGCATGAATTTAGTTAAATCTTGAATTTTGGATATGTTTAAATTACTTTTTTGCCTATAGTATTATTTTATTATTATTATTATTATATTAAAATTCCATTGCTTCATTGTTCATTTTACTTACTTCCTGAACTTGCTTTGGTTTAAAAATATAATTTAAAATCTAAAATGTGTAATAAAATGAAATTGTGTTTTAAAGTGTATATAATAATGGTTTGGTTTTCAATGGTTTTCTTACCAAGTTGGCAAACGACCAAGCGCCATATGCTGCAGCTTTTTCCTTTTAAACACAACTACAATTGATGGATTATATATGATGCTATTTATATGAACGGGATCTGAGCAAATCATTTTAATGCATACTGGAGGAGACAAATACCCTTGTGAAAATAGTGTGTTGTTGTAGTAAAGTGCACTTCAAAATAAACTGCACTTGCAGATAACGGAATGCAAATAAATAAAATGCCAATAAGTATACTTAGAGGTTTACTTTCATGTGATATTTCGCATTTAAAAATTGTGCCTTTGTATGTATGTTGTAATCGATGTAAAGCATACTTTTTTCATCTTTGATCATGCTTTAAAGAAGTACATATATTTTACTAACATTCTAAAGCACGTGTGAAATACATCACTATAATGTAAGCATTAAGTTAATATGATATTAAGTTAATAAATTATTGACAGTACATTTGGTGGAGCATATTGACTATAGTTTTAGAGACAATGGAAGAAGTTAAGAATGTCCTTAAATCCTACTTAAGTGAGTCAAAAATACTCTAAATTTCAGCTGATTGCATTTAATATATATTTAAACTATAATACAATTCCATTTAATGGCAATTTCCCTGCAAGTAAGAGTCTGAAAAAATTATGTTAATTTTGCACTTAAGTATATATTTTTTAAATGTATTATTTCCATAATAGACAATCTTTTTAAAACGATCCTAAAGTATACTTTCTTTTTCACAAGGGTAGAATTAAACTAATGTTTGCATCATGAGCTACATTAAAGATAATGGTGAGAAATTAATAAAGAATAAGTGCTAAGTAACATGCCAGAACCTCTTTTGGCCAAACATTCTACCAACCACCAATTCTTTATTCATAACTAAATGTTCTGGCCTGTTGGTTGTTATAAATACATGTGACTTTTTAAATGTATTTATCTTTGATCATTTTTAACAATATGACACCATTGATTATAGCTTAATTGGCTTTTGTAAACATTTGCTTTGAAGTTAATTACTTATGAAGACAATGCATTAGTGAAGATATCTGAAGACCCAAACAACTGGTGTCAGATTGAATTGCTAAAATGTCTTATTGATTTTAATGAATATGAAATGTTGGGAGACAAGGTGCAGTGACAGTGTCTAAACACAATTTGATTCAATCAAGCTCTACTAATGACTTTTGTTCTTTTCAGGGATCCAGTTTCGTCTCCCTACTGCATGTAGTGTGGATCGAACAGAAACTCCAACTCCAGGTAAAGCCACACATCCCAGTGAAGCCACACCACATAGTGTGTTCCTGTTAAGAAGTGTCATGCCCAATCAGATCCTCTCAGATTTTCATGTCGCTCCAAACTTAAATGACCTTTTCTCTTGAAATGCAAAACAAAATGTCAAAACTAGTTTTTCCCACACAGTGAAGATACAAGCTGATCTGAAGTCTGGACTGTCAAAACAAAACAAAGCCAAACAAAAACACAACAAATCAAAATAAAGCAAAGCAAAGCTAGGCAAAACAATGAAACAAAGCAAGGAAAGGCAAGGCAAAACAAAGCAAAGCAAGGAAATGCAAGGCAAAACAATGAAACAAAACAAGGCAAGGCAAGGCAAAACAAGAAAACAAAGCAACAAAACAAAACAGTAAAGCAAAGCAAACCAAGTCAAAACAAGATAACAAAGCAAAAGCAAGGCAAGACAAAACAAAACAATGAAACATATTAAAACAAAACTCAGTAAAGTAAAGCAAGGCAAGGCAAAACTGAAACAAAGCAAGGCAAGGCAAGACTAAATAAAAACAAAAAAGCAAAGCAAAAAAAAAAAAAAATAAAAATACAAAATACAAAAACAAGCAAGCAAGGCAAAACAATTAAACAAAGAAAGCAAGAATAGGCAAAACAATGAAAGAAAACAAAGCAAAGGAAGGCAAGGCAAGACAAAAAAGCAAAGCAACAAAACTAAGCAAGGCGAAACAACGAGACATTAAAATAAAGTAAAAGCAAGACAAAACAGAAAAATAAAGGTAAACAAAGCAACGATACCTGATACTCAGCTTTTACTCTAGGGACATTTTGTCACTAATGCTGATAAGGCTCTGTACACACATTATCAGAATATCTGCTCTTACAGTATATCACTGGGCTGCTGCTTTACTGTCTCTTATCATGCACCACATGCACTGAATAGCTGATTTGAGTGGAAACTGAACATCTGTTGTTGATTAAACAGTCACGCTGAAAGTTTTATAACTCGTACAAGCTGGCATTAAAATGCAGAACACGCAGCTTAACACATGCACTAATAAACAGTTCAAGATTCACAATCTTATGTGCAATGCACAAGTTTAGGCAAAACACATAACACTGCTATAGTATCAAATATGTTAATTAGTAGTTAGTGTGTAATTAGTTCAGTAATGTCATTGCAGACTGAAATCTCGGGATACACCCTGAGGCTTTCAGCAACAGAAGTGTCTTCCAGTGTGCATGTTTGTAAAGGAGAATGCACGTGCACCTGAGATAATATAAATAAATGATAATTTTACATAACTTCATTCATGTTTCTTCAGATCACGCATAATAAAAAAAATCAGTCAATAAACAGAAGGACTGTATTGTACACATACTGTGTATAAAAATGTACTAAGACAAATCAGTTTTTTTTTTGGAAAGAACCAATTCTATTCTTTACTAGTGATTCATGGTTCTTCTATCTTTGTTTCCGTGTTTAGCACCTCTTTGGCATTTGATACCCCTCTGATAACTGTTGCCAAGATACCAAATCAGTCAGCAGACCTTCATTGGCACACTGGGCTTTTGGAGAGAAAACTGGGCTATTCAAGATGTGCTTTTACAAGCTAACAAGACATTGCTTTCTCAGAAATCTGAGAAAAATAAACCTTTATAAACTTTATAAAATAAACCTGTCCAACTCAAAAACAGGGATTGTCATGATTTTGTAGAACTGTTAAATGTGTGCGTGCTTAGCTTTTGCCTGCAGTATTTGTAGGCTGTACATGTAAATTCATATTTTTACAACCATTCAGAGAGGTGAGGACGGAAGATGTGGTCACAATAACTGTTGTTTGACAAATTTTCACAGGTGAAATTCAAATCTCAATAGGAATCCAGATGATTGGATATTTTATGTGAGGGAAAAATATTTCCTCAGGCAGATTTTGCAGCAGATTCACATTCGCCACACGGACCAACAAAAAGCTGCTTGGTTTAAAAGAGGTTTAATTGTGCTTTATACATCGCTACACTACTGAAAATAGACGATGGAATTTTTTCACCACCAAATTTTGCTATATTGTAACTGCAACATGCAAAATGTATAGAAGAAAAAAAAATTGTTTATGAAATGTGAAGTGTTCATGGTGTTGTTTTATTTTTTCATAAAACTGTTCTTTCCTTAAAGATAATTAAATACATTTTTCAATTAATCATTTACTCACACTCTTTATTTTTTATAAAATATAAATAGAACTTTTTTTACAGATAGTAAAAATATAATTTCATGTTTAAACACACCTGGCAGGTTTTATGTACAGGTGCATCTCAATAAATTAGAATTCGTGGAAAAGTTCATTTATTTCCGTAATTCAACTCAAATTGTGAAACCCGTGTATTAAATAAATTCAGTGCACACAGACTGTAGTAGTTTAAGTCTTTGGTTCTTTTATTGTGATGATTTTGGCTCACATTTAACAAAAAGCCACCAATTCACCATCTCAACAAATTAGAATACCTTCATAAGACCATACAAAAAAAAAAACATGTTTTAAAGTGAATTTTTGGCCTTAGAAATAGTCATTTACTGTACATTCTTCACAACTTGGTAGGGGCTCCTTTTGCTTTAATTTTGCCTCAATTCGGCGTGGCATGGAGGTCATCAGTTTGTGGCACTGCTGAGGTGGTATGGAAGCCCAGGTTGTTTTGATAGCGGCCTTCAGGTCATCTGCTTTGTTGGGTCTGGTGTCTCATCTTTTTCTTGACAATACTCCATAGATTCTCTATGGGTTCAGGTCTGGTGAGTTTGCTGGTCAGTCAAGCACACCAACACCATGGTCGTTTAACCAACTTTTAGTGCTTTTGGCAGTGTTGGCATGTGCCAAATCCTGCTGGAAAATTTAAATCAGCATCTTCAAAAAGCTGGTCTGCGGAAGGAAGCATGAAGTGCTCCAAATTTCTTGATAAATGGGTGCAGTGACTTTGGTTTTCAAAAACACAATGGACCAACACCAGCAGATGACATTGCAGATGACATTGCACCCCAAATCATGACAGACTGTGGAAACTTAACACTGTACTTCAAGCAACTTGGGCTATGAACTTCTCCACCCTTCCTCCATACTCTAGGACCTTGGTTTCCAAATGAAATACAAAACTTGCTCTCATCTGAAAAGAGGACTTTGGACCACTGGGCAACAGTCCAGTTCTTCTTCTCCTTAGCCCAGGTTAAGACGCCTCTGACGTTGTCTGTGGTTCAGGAGTGGCTTAACAAGAGGTATACGACAACTGTAGCCAAATTCCTTGACATGTCTGTGTGTGGTGGCTCTTGATGGCTTGACCCGAGCCTCAGTCCATTCCTTGTGAATTTTTCACTCAAATTCTTGAATCGATTTTTTGCTTGACAATCCTCATAAGGCTGCTGTTTTCTCGGTTGGTTGTGCATCTTTTTCTTCCACACTTTTCCTTCCACTCAACTTTCTGTTAACATGCTTGGATACAGCAATCTTTGAACAGCCATATTCTTTGGCAATGAATGTTTGTGGCTTACCCTCCTTGTGAAGGGTGTCAATGATTGTCTTCTGGACAACTGTCAGATCAGCAGTCTTCCCCATGATTGTGTAGAATAGTGAACCAAACTGAGAGACTATTTTGAAGTCTCAGGAAACCTTTGCAGGGGTTTTGAGTTGATTAGCTGATTGGCATGTCACCAAATTCTAATTTGTTGAGATAGTGAATTGGTGGTTTTTGTTAAATGTGAGCCAAAAGTATCACAATTAAAAACCAAAGACTTAAACTACTTCAGTCTGTGTGCATTGAATTTATTTATTACATAAGTTTTACAATTTGTTTTGAATTACTGAAATAAATGAACTTTCCACGACATTCTAATTTATTAAGATGCACCTGTAAATAGAATTTGACTAATGAATTACTGAAATGTCAAAATATATGCTATATTATTATTTCAACATTATGCACCTTATTTTGTTAAGCTGAAGTGCTGTTCATTTCCAAACAAATTGAAAAAAAAAAAAATCTGAATATTCCTCAACCATCTGCCATTGGTCATAGAAGAGTTCATATGTACGTACAGTGATGAGTCGTGCAACAGATGTTTTATTTCCGATTCAAAAGAACGCAGGGTGAAAATGTATAAAAGATATTAAGATGTGTCCATATGGTTGTCTCTGCATATAGCCGTGATATGAAAAAATATTTTAACATTCGTAACAGTTTTAAATCTTCCACGCTTCCAGAGAGTAGTTGCAGAGATGAGTCATATTCTCTTGCTCTGAGAGTTTTCATTTTTAATCACAGCTGATGAAGTGTTCGACATGCTGATGACAGAATGAATTATGACACAGAGCATCAATACAACAGGTCATGAATGGATTTTTGTTTTCCTCTCTTATACAACCCTACATTCTATTTTTGGAAGTGTTTTACTCCTCTGTATGAATCACACGTCTCTCTCCCACATTTTTCCCTTCAGTCTGTGACTCATTCAGTAGTTTTATAATAGTGTGCTATTTAGAGCCCAGGGTTTTGATTGGCACATCATATGTAGATTGTTACATTTAACCACACTGAGGTATTTTGTAAATGCACCCTAAACCCCACCTGGTCTTCCTCCGAGCTACACTTTCGTGCGTAATGTCTCTTTGCCTGTCCGGGTAGATCTCTGTGGCGCTCATACCAGTGTGGGGCTCGGCAGAGCATATCGAGGGTGTCCTAACGGCCGCAAGGGGGCGCATCAAACTCGCTCTCAGCCTCACCTTCTGACCGCTAAAATGACAATGGACACCCTAAGGTCTCGTGTACTTAACGGCACACGCGCAGTGGCGGCCCATGTTTAAGTCCGCTAGACCGAAAGTGCACATGAAGTGTTCCATTTGGAACAGGGATTCTCCGCAACAACCTTAGCGCCCGCAGATTTGCCTGCCTATAAATCTCCTATTTGCAACACAATCGGCCAATGCCGATTAACTAAAAAATGCCAATCAATCGGTCGACCTCTAGTTTGCATTCCAGCCGTGTGTCGACTTGTGTGACTTCCTCTCATGAAGTCAATGTGTTTCTGAGTAGACGGGGATCCGTACCGTAGCTTGGCACAGCTGCTGAATCATACGGGTCAGACAGAGCCAAAGAAAACCATCCAGATAGCATCACTAGGGTCATTAAGAGCACAGAGATACAGCCGCCCAGCACATAAATACACTCATCAGAGAAGCCAAAGGCAGGGTCTGGCTCAAAAGGATATTATGCATCTTATCTGGAGCAGCAGGACAGTTTTCCATTGTTTAATGCTTTTATAAACAATTGAACAATGATTCAGCAATAAAAATCTGATGACAGCCAGAATTTCTATTTCAAATAAATGCTTTCTATTCATCAGTTTAATTCTGATTGATGATAATCAGAAATGTTCCTTGGTCATTAAATCAGCATATTACTCAGCAAATCAGCAAATTACATTTGAACATATATTCAAATAGAAAAGAGTTATTTTGAATTGTAATAATATTTCACTATATTTCTGTTTTTATTGTATTTTTGATCAATAAATGCAGCCTTATGAGCATAAGATACTTTTTAACAGAATTGTATATATCATTTGTGCATATTATGTCATTTCATTATTATATAAAATATATTAAAGCAAAAGAGCCCAGTTTTTATAATTTAATAATCTCCTTTTAAGGCATAGCAACCAATAATCCAATCACTTAGCAAAGCCTCCTCTCT